>VDFB02075321.1:352194766-352794766 GCA_007258455.2 Sequoia sempervirens
CTCCCAACCTCTTCCACTCTCTCCCACCCTCTTCCACTCTCCCACCCCTATCCCACTCTCTCACACCCTCCCACCCCTATCCCACTCTTCCACCCTTATCCCACTCTCCCACCCCTATCCTAATTCCCTTCCTTTCTTATCCTATTCTCTCAAGCTCTCTCCCACCCTCTCCAACCCACTCCAACCCTATCTCCTACTCACCCATTCTCTCCAACCCTGTCTCCCACACTCTCCCTCCCTATCTCCCACTCTGCCACTCTCTCCCATGCTCTACCACCCTAAACCCTCTCCCACTCCCACCCTCTCTCCCATAAGCATACATACATGACACACCAGTATACATATACATACAAACATACAAACATATTAACAAACATTCAATAAATTGGCATTTAACTAAAGGAAGACATAACGCGAGCGCGTTATTTGTTGCTAGTAATGCTCCTTGAAGAGGGAAAATGTCAAAAGCAAAATATAACGCGAGTGCGTTATATTTTGCATTGGGAATCCCTGAGCCTTAGCTTTGGTATTTGCCTTAGAATACCAACCCAAAGACTAGAGACGTGTTTTTTCCAAATTCAACAAATTTTCACATAATCGGGTTCGTGCTCACCATCAAGATTGCATCTGGTTCAATATCAAGAAAATCGAACACATGGGTAATGTTAGGTTTTTTATTAGCTTTCCAACGATGTAATTTTTTTCACTTTCTAACAATGTTAAGCTTTTCATCCATAATTTCTTTTGTTTGTATGTCCGTTTTTATTCAAAAAGCAGTGTTTGGTATTTTTTTCGCTATAAAGTAACCGTTCATCAAAATTTGAAATAAATTACATTTTTAGAAACTAGACTCCATTCTACAATTTTTAAAAAATAAATTTTTAAAAAAATTATTAGTTTCAAAAAAATTTAGGGGGAGCACGGCCAAAATTCTGCTTTTTAGGAAGTGCCCACTTAGAAAATTAATAAAAAATCAAATATTCATTAAAAAATTATCAGAAAAAATTCAATCCCTACTACATACTGTTATCTAACTTCTGAATGGAGCGATTTTAAAAATACTACAAATTTTTTTACCGTACTCAGGTCACACAAGAGTTGCTATGTTATGTTTTTCTGACAAAAACAACAATTTGTGTGCATCCCTCTTTTGAACCCCTTAATTTCAACCATTTTCAAAATAAATTAGTAGTTTAGAAAGTAGACTCAGAGCACTACAGTCCTTATTTTTGTTCCATCTAAAAATTTTGAGTGTAGCTATCCTCAATTTCACATCCAAGGTCAGTATTTCTTGATTTAAAAAAAAAAGTGGCCACTTAAGCCCCTTTTTTGGGAACCATCTTGGTGCACTTACCCATATATATATAATCTACCAAAGAAAGAGGAAATTAGAAAATTTATATCAACCCCTTAATCTGAAAAGAAAGTTTTACAAACTCTATTAATGTCTTCAATATATAAAAACAGAGAGTTAGGAAAACTTCTGTCAATATCAATTTGGAAATAAAAAATATCCTTGCAACAAATTATCAATTTGGAAACAACTTATCAACTTTGAGAAAAACCAAAAAGAACAATGGAGATTGAAATAAAAGTTAACTTTTTGCAAATGTACTAGTATTAAAGAATTTTCACTTAATTGTATTTAAGAATTAGTTTTGTTTGTTTAAACATTGTAAACTATCCCTAATTTAATTTAATTATAATTTATTTAAATTTTTTTAGGATAATAAACAATAGCCACATTGAATTTTTTTTTTGGAAAAATTAATTTGAATAATAGAGGAAATAAAGACAATATAAGAATCTTTTGTTTCCCTTAAATAGCGTTAGATTTATTAAACCATCTTAAATTTTAGGCATGGTAACTAGTTACGATGAGAGGCGTAAGCTTATAATGGCAGCAGTCCCTATAGGAGGCCAAGGCCAACCAATGGTGTAAGAAAAAAGAATTGATTCATATTCTACCAGCTAAGAGAACGTAACATTGTCGTATTAAATCCCATTCTTTGGTTAAGATACTATTAAATTCCTTGATCGATCAGATCGACCTTCTATGAGTAGTAAACATATGTCTGAATTAGATCTTTTTGTGTGCACCATTTACTGTAGTAGCAAATAATGAACCAATTTGTTTGGAATGGAAAGTGTGGTGATTCTTTTTGGGTTTTTGCAACGCCTATAGATTGATCGGTGTGATCCCCAGCCCATACTCCTCAATTTGTTATTTATATAGTTTGGAAGTCTCATCATCATTTGAATCGTGCAATTACTAATGCCAATATTTAAAAGTAACCATATTGTTTGGTCTGATTGATCTGATTACAGAGATTCATGTGAATAGAGGAGGAGGCTGAAAGTGTCAACCAACAACCATTCTGTGCATGCACGTACAGAGATTAATATTATGTGAAGCACATCTGTTAGCATGATAAATCTTCTTAAAATGCTTTTTTCATGTTTTAGAATGGTAGTTATGACATGTTGAGTGCAAAGGTCGAGCACGAGGATTTTAAAAGAGTAAATAAATTTTAGTTAGAGAGGAAAGAATGGGTCAAATCTCTAATTTTGGGCCCGTCAAATTAAAATATCTTATATTAATCTATTTTTTTAAGTCATAATATAAAATATATTTGTATAAATAATTTGAGGTAATGGTTAGAATTATATTGGGAAGTATATTTTCTTCGTCTTTTTAAGTACCAAAATAAATTAGAGAAATAAATACACACAAAAAATAGAGAAATAAATTAGAGCATTGCAGAATTACTAAATTGATACCAAATTTGTGTTGCAAGGTAATAAAGGAAAAGCAATAAATGATACATCAAATCTCCAAAAATAGATGGATATAAAGAAAAAAATAAAGAAGATGAAAAACTTGTAGATTTTTTTTCTACATGCAAGTTTTTATATTTTTCCCTCCAATTATAATAATTTCAGTTTCTAAATCTACACAGATTTTATATTGTTGACTTTTCAATTATAATGAGTTTTTAAATTATACATTACTTTTTAAAAGTTCTTTTCAAAAATATACTTAAATTTTGAACAATTAATATAGATTCAATGTTTATAAATTGTTTTATATATTATTAATATTAAAAGATCATTTTTAAAAAAATATTGTAATTATTTGAACTAAAATATCTAAAAAATGAGATTTATTTCCCTTGCCAATCTTAAAAAAGATAGAAATCAAAAGATTTTGTATTCCAAAATATTTTGTGATTTTCTTGAAATTAGAAGTTAGTTTAATTTTAGAATATGAAATGATTTGCATGCAAAAAATAAAAATAAAATAGAAAGGTTGCTTTTATATTGAGCTCTTTTAGGATGCACTCCAAAATCCCTAGAATGAATATGCATCTTACATGTTTTAGAATTTGATCTCTTTTAGTGTATGCTATTGATTATCTCATCCAAAATGACACCACAATCATCAAATTTGGTTCACAATAAATTAACTTCCACTTCAATTAAAGTGAAGGATACAATAAGACCATAAAAATAACAATGAGAAAGAAAATAAGAAAATTTGAATAGAAAAGAAATGGATAGAAAGCAATCTTCTCTCACCTAGGGTGAGGCAAGCAATGTTGTTCAAAGTTAGGGCTAGAGTTCAATTAGAGTTAAGGTTATGACACACTTAGGGTTAGGGTTCAAATAGACTTAAGATAGTTTAATTAGGGTTAAGATTAGGGTTGGGATTATGATGGAGCCAACATTAGATTAATTAGAGTTAGGATTAGGATTTGGGTTAGGGTTATGACTAGAGATATAATAAGGATTGCAATTGGGTTAGCATTAGGATTAGTGTTAGGATTATTGTTAGAGATAGGGTCAAGATTAGGGTTAGGGTTAGGGTAAGGGATATAATTAGGATGAGGGTTGGGGTTTTAGTAAGGGTTAGGGTTAGGGTTAGAGATAGGATTAGGATTAGGGTTAGGGTTAGGGTTAGAGATAGAATTAGGATTGGGGTTTAGGTTTGGGTTAGCGATATAAATAGAATTAGGATTAGGGTTGTGGTTTGTGTTCAAATTAGGGTTAAGGCTAGGGTTAGCGCTAGGATTAGAGATAGTGTAAGGATTAGGGTTAGTGTTAGGGTTAAAGATAGAATTGGAATTAGGGTTACAATTAGGGTTAGAGATAGAATTAGGATTAGGATTGGGGTTGGGGTTTATGTTAGGATTATGATTATGATTAGGCTTAGTGTTAGGGTTAGAGATAGGGTTAGTGTTAGGTTTCGAGATAGAATTAGGATCAAGGTTAGAAATAGAATTAGAATTAGGGTTCAGGTTAGTGATAATACTAGGGTTAGGGTTAGGCATAAAGATAAAATTAGGATTAGGGTTGGGGTTGGCAAAACAAAAAGGATTACGATTAGGGTGATGGTTAGAGATAGGGTAAAAATTAGGGTAAAGGTTAGGGTTAGAGATAGAATTAGGTTTAGGGATGAGGTTTTTGTTATGATTAGGTTTAGGGTTAGGGTTTTGGCTAGAGATAAAGTGAAGACTAGGGTTAGGTTACAATTAGAGATAGAATTAGGGTTAGGGTTAGGATTAGTTGAGGTTAAGTTAGAGACACAACCAACATTAGGGTTAGGGTTAGAGATAGAATTAGGATTAGGATTGAGGTTTCTGTGATGGGAGCAATGTATTTCAAAGTTAGGGCTACAATTCAATTAGAGTTAGTGTTATGGCACAATTAGGGTTAGGGTTCAAATAGACTTAAGATGGTTTAATTAGGGTTAAGGTTAGAGTTAGGGCTATGATGGAGTTAACATTAAATTAATTAGGGTTAGGTTTAGGATTGGGATTAGGGTTAGGGTTAGAGATAGAATTAGGATTAGGTTATGGGTTAGTGCTAATATTAGGGTTATGGTTAGGCATAAAGATAAAATTAGGATTAGGTTTGGGGTTAGCATTACAAAAAGGGTTATGATTAGGGTGATGGTTAGAGATAGGGTAAAGATTAGGGTAAGTGGTAGGGTTAGAGATAGAAATAGGTTTAGCGTTGAGGTTTTTGTTATGATTAGGTTTAGGGTTAGGGTTTTGATTAGAGATAGAGTGAAGATTAGGGTTAGGTTACAATTAGAGATAGAATTAGGGTCGGGATTAGGTTAGAGATAGGGCAAAGATTAGGGTTAGCGTTAGAGATAGAATTAGGATTAGGATTGATGGTTTTGTGAGGGGAGAAATTCCTTTCAAAGTTAGGGCTAGAGTTCAATTAGAGTTAGGGTTATGACACAATTAGGTTTAGGGTTCAAATACACTTAAGATAGTTTAATTAAGGTTAAGGTTAGGGTTAGGTTATGATGGATCCAACATTAAATTAATTAGGGTTAGGGTTAGGGTTGGGATTAGGGTTATGGTTAGAGATATAATTAGGATTAGGGCTAGTATTAAGGTTAGGGTTAGGGTTAGAAATGGAGTTAGGATTAGAGTTCAGTTTTAGGTTAGCAATAAGAATATAATTAGGATTAGGGTTGTGGTTTGTGTTCATATTAAGGTTAGGGTTAGGATTAGAGATAGTGTAAGGATTAGGGTTAGGGTTAGGGTTAAAGATAAAATTAGAATTAGGGTTATAATTAGGGTTAGAAACAGAATTAGGACTAGTGTTACAATTAGGGTTAGGGTTAGGGTTAGGGTTAGGGTTAGGGTTAGGGTTAGAGATATAATTAGGATTAGGGTTGGGTTAGCATTATGATTAAGGTTAGGCTTAGGCTTAGGGTTAGAGATAGGGTCAAGATTAGGGTTAGGGTTAGAGATAGGGTCAGTATAAGGGTTAAGATTAGAGATCAAATTAGGATTAGGGTTAGGTTTAGGGTTAGAGATAGGATTAGGATTAGGGGTAGGGTTAAATTTTTTGTTATGATTGGGTTTAGGGGTAGGGTTTTGGTTAGAGATAGAGTGAATATTAGGGTTAGGTGGGTATGTGCAGGATCATGGTGGGCCAAAAAGTGGCAATGAGGAAAAAAAAATGTCTTTCATCGACCCAAAAATGCAAAAATATCGTGTTGACTTTTTTAGGCTCGGGTGTCAGTACACACCACCATAGCAAACACCAATCCTAGTTTTCCATATCAGATATCTGGTTTGTAAAAAGCATATATATACAAACTCTGTCATTGTTTTAAAGTCATTTCACAATCAACAACCCACAGGTGCACAATGAGAGAGAGAGTGTACATGGTAGAGGGTAGAGGGTTTAAGGGTTTGGGGCTTAAGGGTTTAGGGTTTAGGGTTTAGGGTTATGGGTAGAGGGGAGAGAGAGAGGGATTCGGAGAGAGGGAGGGAGTGGGAGAGAGATAGAGGGTAGAGGGTAGAGAGATAGGAGTGAGAGAGAGAGACCTGAGAGAGGGAGAGGGGGAAGAAGGGTGAGACTTAGAGAGAGAGGGAGGGAGGGAGGAAGTGGGAGAGAGATATAGGGTAAAGGGTTAAGCGTAGAGGGTAGAGGGTTCAAGGGTTTAGGGTTTAGGGTTAAGGGTTTATGGTTTAGGGTTAAGGGAAGAGGAGAGGGAGATAGAGGGAATGAGAGAGAGAGACCTAAGAGAGGGAGAGGGGGTATGAGGGAGAGTCTTGAGAGAGAGAGGAGGAGGGAGAGATAGAGGATAGAGGGTTTAAGGGTAGAGGGCTAAGGGTAGAGTGGAGAGACATAGGAGTGAGAGAGAGAGGAGGTCCCTGAGAGAGGAGAGAGAGAGAATTAGGAGGGGAATGGAGAGGGAAGAAGGGTAGAAGAGGGAGAGAGAATTAGGAGGGAATAATGGGAGAGAGAGAGGAAAGAGATAATATTTAAATATTTTATATGTTAGTAATATTAATTAGTTATATAATATTTTATATATTAGTAATATATATATACATTAACTAAAATATAGAAATAATATTTAAATATTATAAATACAATATATATTATATTATAAATTATAAACTATATTGTATTCTAAACTAGATATATTAAAATAAAACTATAAAATATTTATTGCATTTTCTAAAATCATATATTATAAAGTGTATAGCATTTTTTAAAATCATATATAAACCAAATCGGATATCCGATTCAAATTGGATATCTGAAATGGATATCCGATTTGAAACAGATATCTGATATTTCTGACACATAATTTATTGCCTAGGGATTAGCCTCGGCTTGCTTTCAGATTTGGCTTGGACATGCCAATCCTAAGAAGTCAATGAAAAAAACGTGTTTGACAACTTCTTAGCTTGTTTTTCTAGACTTCATCATGTGGCTAAAAACTTTATTTTAGCCAAAATTGATGAAACTAAAAGGGCTTGTAGAGAGACTCTCAACTTTCCACCAATATAAAATTATTCTTTTACTTTGAATTTAATAAATAATTATTATTCATTTTCTATTAGAATTACACTCAAAGTCATGATTGATAGGTTGATTGAAAAACATCTATAACTTTCAATATACATATTTTGAATCCAAAACATGTGTCACATTCTATGCTTCACATACTATAGGATTAAAAAAAAAATGAATTTCATGAAGTTTTGACCAAGCAAGGTGGTCGACATACAAGTTTTTATATTTTTTAAAATTTGTAATAAAAATTTCATAATTATTTACTTGGAAAAAATTACAAAACAATATATCGCCACACCCCATACGAGGGTCCCTAATTTATATTTAAAACATTATTTTCACCAAATAATTTTTTTTAAAATAAAATAAACTTAGTAGTTTAGAAACTACATTCAATTTTCCACAGATTCTATTCTTACATATTTTTGAAATAATATAGATAACTTATTCAAATTTTTATGTCAAGTTTCCTAACTCTAATTTTTCTGAATTTTCATTGCCACTTAAGGGCCTGTTTTTTCCATGATGATCCTACACATACCCAGGTTACAATTAGAGATAGAATTAGGGTTAGGGTTAGGATTAGTTGGGGTTAGGTTAGATATAGGGCTAGGATTATGGTTAGGGTTATGGTTAGAGATAGAATTAGGATTAGGATTAAGGTTTGTGTGAGGGGAATAATGTCTTTCAAAGTTAGGGCTAGAGTTCAATTAGAGTTAGGGTTATGACACAATTAAGGTTAGGGTTCAAATAGATTTAAGATGGTTTAATTAGGGTTATGGCTATGATGGATCCAACATTAAATTAATTATGGTTATGGTTAGGATTGGAATTAGGGTTATGGTTAGAGATATAATTAGGATTACAGTTGGGTTAGCATTAGGGTTAGGGTTAGGGTTAGGGTTAGAGATAAGGTCAAGATTAGGGTTAGGGATAAAATTAGGATTAGGTTTAGGGTTTGAGTAAGGATTAGGGTTAGGGTTAGAGATAGGGTTACGATTAGGGTTAATATTAGAGATAGAATTAGGGTTAGGGTTAGGGTTAGAGTTGAAGTTTTTTTTATGATTGGATTTAGGGTTAGGGTTAGGGTTTTGGTTAGAGATAGAGTGAAGATTAGGGTTAGGTTACAATTAGAGATAGAATTAGGATTAGGGTTAGGATTAGTTAGGGTTAGGTTAGAGATAGGGCCAGGATTATGGTTAGTGTTAGAGATAGAATTAAGATTAGGATTAAGGTTTGTGTGAGGGGAGCAATGTCTTTCAAAGTTAGGGCTAGAGTTCAATTAGAGTTAGGGTTATGGAACAATTAGGGTTAGGGTTCAAATAGATTTAAGATGATTTAATTAGGGTTAGGGTTATGATGGATCCAACATTAAATTAATTAGGGTTAGGGTTAGGATTGGGATTAGGGTTATAGTTAGAGATATAATTAGGATTAGGGTTGGGTTAGCATTAGGATTAGGGTTAGGGTTAGGGTTAGAGATAAGGTAAAGATTAGGATTAGGATTAGGGTTAGGGTTAGGGATACAATTAGGATTAGGGTTAGGGTTAGAGATGGGCTTACAATTAAGGTTAAGATTAGAGATAGTATTGGGATTAGGGTTAAGGTTAGGGTTAGGGTTAGGGTTACTGATAGGGTTAGGTTTTTTTTAGAGATAGAAATAAAATTAGGATTAGTGTTAAGGTTTGTGTTAGGATTACGTTTAGGGTTAGAGATAGTGTAAGAATTAGCATTAGGGTTATGGTTAAAGATATCTAATGAGGATTACAGTTACAATTAGGGTTAGAAATAGAATTAGGATTAGTGTTGTAGTTAGTGTTAGGATTAGGGTTAGGGTTAGGGTTAGGGTTAGGGTTAGAGATATAATTAGGATTAGGTAACCCCTTTTATATATGCTAACCCCAACCCTAACCCTAACCACAATATCATAAATTTAATCTAACCATAATATCATAAATTTAACCTAATTCTAACCCTAACCCTTACCCTAAACCTATCCTTAACTCTAACCCTAATCCTAACAATATAACTCCTAAACCATAATTCTAACCATAAACCTATCCCTAACCCTAACCATGTAATTGAAACACTAACTGTAACGGTTAACCTATCCTTAAACCATAAACCATAACCCTAACCCTAAACCTAACCAATAAAATGATATAATATTATTGATAATACAAACATAATATACAATATAATAATATTAATATTACCATTTAATAGTACTAATTATATATATAATCTCATTTAATATTGAATATTTAATGAATATTTAAATATTATTGATAGTTGCATGGCCACTGTAAACTAGTTTATCTATCTTAATATATTAATCTATATATTATACGCTAAGAGGTGTCATTTTTTAGGCGTATTTTTTCATTAATTAAAAAAAACCAAAAAAATTCCCCACCCTAACCTGAACGTTAATGTAAACCCTAAACATAATCCTAACCATAGAACAAAATTCTAACACTAACCATAAACCTAATGCTAACACTTACTTTAACACTAAACCCTAACTATAACTATAACCCTAACCATAAGCCTAAACCCTAACCCTAACCATAATCATAAACCTAAATTGTAAACCCTAATCCTAAATGGTTAACCCTAAATCTAATGCTAACCTTGACCAAGATATAAACTTTAACCCTAATGCTAACCCTAACTATGAAATAAATCGTAAACCTAAATTTTAACCCTAATTATATTAATTTATTCAATGTATAACACTAAACCTTAACTCTAAACCCTAACACTAACTATAACCCTAATCATAAGTCTAAACCCTAACCCTCACCACAATCATAATTGTAACCCTAAATATATTAATTTTTTCAATGTGTTACGCACGGTGCGACTACTACTAGAATATATATATATATATATATATATATTATTTAATATATAATATATATAAAATATGTTGAGATGTCTCGAGGCGTTTAATTTTTTCATCATTCAACTTTAATAAAAATTAAAGTTGAAAAAATTCAACACCTCGAGACATCTCAGCATATTTTATATATAGGATATCTCTCGACATATTTTATATATATTATTAAAATAATATTTATATGCTAGTACTTAATATCATAATTCAATAGCCTCGATTATCATTGTATAGACACTTTTCATTTTTGTTATCTTTTGTGTTACATGTATAGTTATTGACTTAATGTACATTAATATTACATAGATAATGATTTGATATTTCAATTACATCAATGTGATATTTATTAGGATTGAATGATTTAACATTAACTTGATATTTCTTGCATGTTAGGCAATAGATCATGTAATTCATAAGTATTGCATAGATATTAACAACATTGCTTGTATTTTAATGTGAAATAGTAGTCAATTATACACACAATAAAGTTTGCAAACTAACATTTTATTAAAATATTATCATTTCAAATACACTTAGTTATTAGTTTTTGTTAGTTGTGAAATGGTGAAAAATGGGTTCATTAAAATGAGGGTTCATCAATAATTTACTAAAAATAGAATGGGAAAAATGGGGTGTAATGAACCTATCTTTCTCCTATTTCATTAGGAAATGAGATACCCCAATGGTAGGATTGACTTTCAACCCTAGGTGAGTCAACCCAATTGGAGATCTTGTAAATTTCCTTATGATTGAGGATTGGGTAAAATATGCCTGAACAACATTTTTGGGAGATAAAAATAAAATAGTAAATGAACTAAAATATGTAATGTAAGACCTGAATCATGTAGATGAAGCATAACTCTAGCATAAACAACCAACTTTTAGCAAATCCAAGAAAGGTAAGACATTGTGCACCCGTCACCAAAAGTTATTGTTGAGTGTCTAGAAATGGCAGAAGAGTCCTTGTATAAAACTTTTCCTCAATTTTCGAGAGCTTCTAGAGATGGATTTGAGATACCTTTTCCCATAGGTTTCACTGCTAAAAAGTCAAAAATGAATTTGGGATATGAGTTTCCATGATCTTGACAACTTTTGCAATTTTTCACTTTTGAGATCTTCAATTCTAGTCCTTCTTCACCATTGAACCTGCACATACACAAAGAGGAGAAAAATATTTGTTTTTGGTGGATAAGGGTTTGTCTTGGTCAAACCCTAGTTTGGTAATTAAACCTTGAAATGAAATGAAACATGAAATGAAGGAATGATGAATGAACAATGCTATATTGCAGCTCACCAAACCCTTGAATGGAGATCCTTAGAGGATTGATGTCTATCACATCTCTCCAAGGTATTGATCTTGATGTTTGAGATATTGAATGTTGATGTAGAAGACTGATAAATCTAGTCTTGAATGCTCTTGACAATAATATTTGCTATAATTTTGCTCCTTCAAAAGCCTTAGGATTTGAATTGAGAAAAATACCTTGTATTTATAGGTAAATTTATAATTTCCCATCAATTAAACATCAAAGGTTGATAATCAAAATTTGAATTTGAATCATAAAAATGCCACCAAAAACATATTAAAAATTGAGATCCTCAACTTAAAGAGGACCTAAATCTAGGACACTCAATTTCCATGACAATTTAATTAATGTTTGCAATTATTTAATACAGGTTCCCCTTTCAAAAAATAGGATTAATTAGGCTTTTAAATGTATAATTGGATCAATTAGAGGCTTAATTCAGTCCAATTAAATTAAGGGACCCAAACATAGAGTGAAAATGTAAAGATGTACATTTTTCTACACTACAAGTTGATTTTTATTTTAACTAGTATAAAATATTCCCATTTAAAATGATCCTAGTTATCATTTTCATTAAAATATTATCATTTATCTCTAATTAACAAGTTTTTATCATTCAAATTATCTTTAGCAACCATCTTTGTTCAATTGTTATCAATTAACATAGCTATCAAGTGATTGAAGTATTTTTTATTGTTGTATTTGGATAGGGTACTATCATTCAATGGTATTAGGATATCATTGTCCCTTCTTGATTTGTATTAGATGAGCTAAAGGGGCTCTATAATGAACGGTTCATAAAGCACAACACTTGCTAAAGGTTTTGCAAATGGGGTGAAAAGCTAAGTGGGCTTAACCTTGGAGAAAAATCTATGGTTAAGTGTGCTTGAGCTGGAGTAGTATTGGGATGGGTGATCTCCTGGGAAGGCCTAGTGCTTCACCCCTATGAGCATCACTGAGATGGAATGAGTGCTAAGTGGATCATTCATTATCATGAGAGATGGGTTCTTGTGAACCACTACTCATGAAACGTGGGTCAATGAGTTTGACTCGTAAAACTACATGGTTGAATCTTAATAGCAATATCAAAATTTGACACATTGTGGAAAATACCTCCTACTTATCAATTGATGAGCTAAAGGGGCTCTATAATGAATGGCTCATAAGGCACAAAACTTGTTGAAGGTTTTGAAAATGGTGTGTCAAGCTAAGTGGGCTTAACCTTGGAGAAATTTTTTTGGTTAAGCGAGCTTGAGCTAGAGTAGTACTGGGATGGGTGACCTCCCAGGATGTCCCAATGCTTCACCCCTGTGAAAATCACCTAGATGCAATGAGTGCTAAGTGGATCATTCATTATCATGAGAGATGGGTTCTTGTGAGCCACTACTCATGAAACATGGGTCAATGAGTTTGACTCATAAAAATACATGGTTGAATCTTGATAGTAATATCAAAATTTGAAATGTTGTGGAAAAAACCTCCTACTTATCAAAGAACTTATAACTAAGAATAGAAGACTGCCAGAAAAATTGTGTCGTAGAAAAATGGCCCCTTGTCATTTTCATGGCCTTTTAGGTTTTATTTCATGGTGTTTTTCTATTTTGCTCTGATTTTATGTTGCAACATGGCTTGAAAATGCTTATTTAAGTACTAAAATTCAAAGAAAGATGTCTTGTGAAGGTGTTGTGACGTGTTGTAAGACATTTCTACATTCTTCTAGACTCTATTAATTACAATTCACCTAAAAATCACCTTTTCATTCATCAACAAGTCCTATTTTGAAGTGTTGTAAAGTCTTGTGACAAGCTTTCATGCTTTTCTAGGCTCATCTTCACTATTTATCCCTTTCTCATGCTTTATTTGGCCCCTTATGCTCTCATTGCTTAATTAAGTGTATTTTTTAGTATTATCCCGACAAACAACATTAAATACAACATATTTCCTGACACACATTTTCAGGTCCTAGGTGGGACCCATTCATCATGGGTGGCGAATGAGTCCCCCTTGGCCCCAAATTCAAAATATTTTAAATTTCCTTTTGGGATTTTATTCAAAAACACTTGATGTCGGCCTGTGATGAGGTATGAACGAGTAACTAAGGCACAAGTGTGTATAAATAAGTGATTTTCACCTCATTTTACATCTCCCATAATCTCCTCATCCATTCAAGCATTCCATCTCACATTTCAAGCATTCAAGCATTTTACAACATCTTTTCAAGCACTATTCAAGCACTTTGAAGCAGCCATTGACATTACTTCAAACTTGCATCATCAAGGTTTTAGTAAGTTGATAGAATTTTCATGTTGTTAGTTTATCATTCCTTTGCATTTCATTATTTTATTAAGGTTTTGATTACCAAAAGTGGGGTTTGACCAAGGAAAACCCCTATTCACTAACCTTAAACCATTTTTCCCCTATTACATGCTTGTTTGTAGCCTTTTGTGTGTGGATTTCACAAGTTTTTTGGTGTTGAAGATTGGTTTACAAGTGAACTAGGTGCTTCAAGTCAACTTAAGTCTATTTCAAGCTTGGAGAAGGTTTTCTTTCTGTTTTCTGCATAATTGACTTCAGCAACCCGACAAGCAGTGATTTCCAGATCTAGTGTTGCAGAGGTGTCTCCTGATTTTTCAAAAATTTGGGAGAGGAATAATTTGCCACCTATGGAAAATGAGTCCCACCTTAGGACTAAAAATATTAATTTTGTTAGATTCTGGATCTCGACAGACAGAAACTTGCTTCTGATAGTTTTTCACCAGGAGGACTAATTCGCCACCCTAGGTGAATGAGTCCCACTGTGAAAATCAGTGATTTCAACCAGCATCCACAACATTCCAGATTCATCATACTTCACCCAGGTGCACTCAAATTCATCCATTTTCTTTTTATTCTGCATATTTTCTTCATTTAGTTCATTATTGCATTACACAATGTGTTTTCAAACATAGCTTAAATTTCACCTTTACATTCGTTTTCATTCATTTAGATCAGTCAATTACATTTATTTAAATTCATTTAGGTTAGAAAACATCACACATTACATAATTTGAATGAACCATTAACATTTTTGCTCCTATCTCTCTCCTTTTAGGTGAAAAACCCTAGAAGAGCAAGAGTTGTCCATAGGAGCCAAAAATCAACATTTCAAATTCATACAACCATGTCCCTAGGATACCAATTATAGAAAGTTACTCAAGAATTTTCTCAACAGAAGGAGAATTAGAAGAAAGAAAAAGAAACAACGGTCTCAGAGCATACTAGGATACTAAAGAGTAAAGATATTGAATTGAAAATGTTAGCAGTCAAGGTGGAAGAAATAGCAGATAAAGCTGACCAGATTGTTAAATGTAGACCTCTAGCCAAGACATATTCTTTTTTTTTGCAAGAAAATTTCTTAAGTTATCAGTTCAGTAGATTGATTAGTAATCAACTAGTTGCTATGAGTAGAAATTTTGATTTTCTAAATATTTTTGTTGATGCCACACCAGAAGAACAAAATCAGTTGTGTGAATACTATTTTCATAATTATGTCAAGTTCCTAAAGAAACAAAATGGAACCCATTAATATTTGTGAGAGATTTACAATTAAGGGCACTAGCATCATATTTTAGGAATGAAAAGTATAGGGGAGATATCATGCAAGAGTATA
This sequence comes from Sequoia sempervirens, assembly GCA_007258455.2. Classification (NCBI taxonomy): domain Eukaryota; kingdom Viridiplantae; phylum Streptophyta; class Pinopsida; order Cupressales; family Cupressaceae; genus Sequoia; species Sequoia sempervirens. Next base: position 352,209,957 of record VDFB02075321.1, read on the forward strand.
TGGAGAGAGAGAAATTAGTTGCTTTCCCAATTAGAAAGGAATATAAAACCCTTGAGGTGATTATAGAAGAATTGTTACAAATTTTGCAACAAAAAGGTGTGGGCAAGAAAATCATGAATTTGAGAATGCACAATTATAGGATGCAAATATTGACTGTTGGACTAATCCACCATTCTTGCCAGTTTGTGCAAGAAAGATGGGATAGTTTAACCCTTGAGTTACAGAGGAAATACTCCCACTCTATAATTTTATGGCCATGCTTGAGAGAACACATAGGTATATGGATATTTCCAAGGACAAAGGACTTGAATGGGTACCACTCACCTTCTATCCACCAATGCTTCTATACGGGTGGTACCACACTGGAAAATGGAGAAGAATGAGGAATGTGAGAAAGCCGAGGTTATTTGAATGAACAAAATTGCATGTTATATCTAGGAGTTTATTTGAAATAGGTTAAAGGAGTGGATGCTGCCATAGATCTTAGGGAAATCACTTTGCACTACAACCTCCAGCCCTAGTTAATTTTCTTGAGGACAAGCAAATGGGTAGTTGGGTGAATGATGATTCTATTCATTAGATAGTTTTCTTATGTTTTTATGCAAGCTCATAGACATTATCAAACACTTATCCTATACATATTCCTACACTATGCTATCTTTTATGAGCTTATTATGCAACCTTGAACCCAATTTAAAGCATATGGAAATATGGTTATGATGTGATGGTTATTGCATAATTAATGTGTGAATATGTATGAATTGTAATGGATATCTATGATTAGCTATGGTTGTTAGTATTGTGTATATGTTTTATGAACTAACTTTTTGTAGCCAAGGATATAGAGGAGGTAGATTGTAGCCCGCAGCAATTGTGAGGTGCAACCCACAGCCAAAGGAGTTTCCAGACAGTAAAGCAAGGGAGGTTCCAGAATAAACTGAGCGCACCAACTACAACATGGAGGAACTTAATGAAGATGATTGTGCATCATTATGACATTCAATAAAGATGTCAAAGGAGAAGAACCTTGTTGCAGTTAGGAGTTTAATGTGACTGATTTAAGCAGTCCATGTTTCAGTTCTTGTTGCAGCAGAGTTATAGTTCTACTTGGACTCTTCTTCCTTTTTCATTTATATATTGCTTAGTCTTTATCACGCTCTAATATATAGGGAGTGGTGATTTTATGATTTTAGTTTAAAGTCCTTGTTTTAATAAATTCCCTTGTGCCTATATGTATGGCTCAATGGTTGAGGCATTAGGAGTTAGTGAATTATTCAATAGTAGATATAGTTACCATATTTTTTTAGTTAGTTCTTGTTCTTACACATACAATGTTTATTGCTTAATCATGATTTCATGAATAAGATATCCCAGTAGAATCTTATGTGATGTTCTGAAGTTGTGCAATGAATGGCTTTGAGTTATTATGATTGTGTTAATCTAAGGAGCTAGATTTAGGTTAGATTAGTGGAGACACTCACTTGAGCAAGGGCGACTCAAGGTAATTGTCCCTTCATTTTTTGTATAATTAATTTTGTTATAGCAGTTATTTCATTAATTCATTTTAACTAGATTCCTTGTGTTATTCATGAAAAATTCTTGTTTAACATTTATGCCTCGGTTTGCTTAATCTTGTTGTACTCTGGAGTGTAGGTTTAGTTAACAATATTAGTTAGATTCTTGCATTCATTTCTTGACAGTAAACTAGTCATAGTCTTATACTGTACGTACCCGTAGCAATAACATCAACATTACTTCTTTCACTATTATGCATTTTTATGATTTCTCAGTAAGTGTAACATCTATGGTAGGATGATTTAGGTAGTCTTAAGTCTTTGAAAGCACATACAGTGCCAATACCATCACAAGCTTACTAGCCCTAGTTGATAATTCAATGAAGGTCTTTCCAAAGTTTCAAGTGGATTGTTTGTTAAGTTTCCCCTCTGAATTGAGTGATTGTCACCAAGTTTACTAGACATTAGTAGGGACTCTACAACTTAGTGTTACTGGTTGCACAAGATGATAGTATTCTCAGTTTCAAGTGGTTATGGTAGTGTTGTTGAATATTTTGATGATGTTGGAATATTTTGGAATGTTGTGTGATGTTGAGCTATGTGGTCTGTAGGATGTTTTTGGACCTAGAGAAGTGTGAATGTGATTGTTTGTTAGTGTTAATGCAGGTTTGGCCAACCTGGCATGCTAGCACTGATTGTGGAGATGTTTTGTTGCTTTTGGAGGCATGGTGTAGTGTGTTGGTGTAGATTTGGGCCTTGGTTAAACCTTGGTTTGGTATTCCTTCACTTCTTTCCATTGCAAAAGTATTTGGTGTTGACCTATTTGTTGGTTGCACATTTGAGGTGCATACATTTTATTGAAGTTGACTTCGAAGGTTGTTTTAGGTTGTGGTTGATATATATGCAAGGTTAATTGTTGGATATGTGTGTGGTGTGTTGTGTGATGTGAATGTGATCAAGTGTTGTGATTTGAGTGGGAGATTGAACACCTAAGGCTATCAGAAGCAGTGAGTAGAAGGTGCCTACATTATCAGTGTACGTAAAGGTGTTGAAGGCAGTGAGCCAAAGGTTATAGATGGTGTAGGGTTGTAGTGGATCTTCATGTTTCTCTAAGGTGGTGAACCTCCTTATAACAGTCTTCTTCTATTCTCTTTCTATTTTGGAAAGTGAGTCATTTTGGCCAGTGAGCCCTTGGCAGTGAGCCATTCTTTTTTTTCGGACAATGAGTCCTTTTGGGCAGTGAACCGTTCTTTTCTTCTGGGTAGTGAGCCCTTCTAATAGTGAGCCTATTGTATTTGGTGTTGTTATTCATATATATGTGAGTTATTCCTCATTGTGGTTTTCCCTAATTAGGTTTTTCCACGTAAATATGGTGTTCTATTGTATATTATTATTAATATGTTGATTTTTCATTGTTTACATTCACGTTGATGCATAATAAGAGTTTGAAAGTTAATGAGGATTTAAATGTTTTAATGTACAAATGATTCACCCCCTTCCCCCCCCCCCCCGCCCCCTCTCATTTGTCCTATGTGTCTAACATGTTAGGTAAATGATTCTCTTTTCTAAGAATTCTAGAAACATTCATCTTTAGTGGCTATATAATTTTTAAGCTAAAATTTATAAAGGAATTGGTAATACATTATTTGTTCCATACACTAACTCAAAAGGAGACATACATATGGTCCTATTTGGAGTGATTCAATCTACCCATAGTGCATCTACAATTTTTAATGCCAATTACTTTGATGTTCATTCACTAGTTTATAGACAATGGTTATAAGGTTCTTGTTACTTAATTATACTTGACCATTTCCTTGCAAGTAGAATATGATGAATGTGGCAATGGAATAACATGCTCATAATAAAAAAGATAAATATTAGAAGAGGAAATTTTTAAAGCATTATGATTCACATTCTTCAATGGTACTCCAACCCTAACCAATATATTCTCTTTGATGAAGTTACAAACTACCTCAAATGTAGTTTTATTTAATGGAATTGCTTCCACCCATTTAGTGAAATAGTCTATAACCATTAGTATATGGGTGTGACCTACACTATAACAAGGAATAATATACATAATAAAATTTAATCCCCATTGTTAAAAATGGTTTTCAACTAGTATAGGTTTTAAAGGGAGAGTTGCTAATTGAGGTTTGTCAAAAAATTGATTTATGTTTTCACTCTTTGACACCCACTTATATGCATCCTTAAACAAACCTAGATAGTAGTAACATTGTCTTAGTATTTTGATCACTATTACCGATGAAGATATTGTCCCACACATGCCTCATTATGGAAAATTCAAGGAGCTTCCTCTATTTATTTATCTGCAAATCTCAAAAATGTTCTATCAATGCCTTTCTAGTATGAGTGTCACCCCATATCACATACTTAGTCCTTGAACTTTATTTTTATCTTATCCTTTGTTGCGAGGTGAGTGGTACATTCCCCATATGTTATGAAATAGGCTTATATTGGATTCATCTATAAGTCCTACCAAGAGAGTGAGAGGAATATCTTCTACTTTTCAAGTTCATTCTCTACAATAAGTTTATAGAGTCCATGCTTTCTCACAAAATTTGTAGGCTTTAGTATCCACATTGAATATTCTTGGAATTTATCAATCCAAGCTCCTTTATATTATAACATTTTTCCTACTAGTTAACACAATTTTAATAGTTATATCCTCTATATAAATGATTGTGTATGAATGTGTTTTTTCATAGCCTTGAGAATAGCAAATACATGTTTCTCTATTGGTGAATAATTTAGCTCATGCTTCTTCAAGGAAATACTCATGAAGGAAACTGGGGATTCTACTCCTTGGTCATTCTTCTAGAGTAAAATTGTAGATAAGGTGTGCTTAAATGCATCACTATAAATGATAAAGTCACTAAGAAAATTAGGTACATAAAGATAGGTGCATCACCAATAGCTATATTTATATCATTGAAAGCCTTTGTTCCTACATAATTCCATTTGAAAAATTGCTTTTATTTCATCATATCAGCTACATGTTTGGTTTATTCAAATAAATTAGGGACAAACTTCCCTAGATAATTTATTTGACCAAAAAAATGTCCGTGCACACTTTTTACTATGAGGAAGGTCGAGTTATTGAATGAACCTCACCCTTTCAAGATTAAGTTTAATCCCATTTTGAGACGTGTCCTGATAGCTTACCTTCTATGACTCCAAAAACTATTTTCTTATAATTTAGATTTATTATATTCTCTACATCTCTACAACACTAGCTCTAGGTCATGGAAGTGATTCTCTTTTGTTTGAAAACACTATCAAGTCATCCAAAAAAGAAATAATTTAATTATTCAAGTATCCAAAGGAAAGATCCATAACCATTTGAAATGTTTCCCTTGCATGTATAAGGCCCAAATGCATACAATTGTAGGCAAAGGTGTCCCAAGTTGTTGTGAAGGTTTTCTTGTGTTGATCTTTTTGAGCTATACTAGTTTTATTATACCCTAGAAAAATTCATCAAGGATGGACATCATCTTTGACCAAAGAGACAATTTATAAGACAGTCCACTATGGGAAAATGATAGTTTTCTTTTAGAGAATACTAGTTTAAGTTCCTAAAATCCACACAAATCCTTATTTTATTACTCTTCTTATAGATTGTAACTATTTTAGCCAACCATGTTGAGTGATGAGTTAAATATATGATCCCTGCCTTCAGTACTTTGTTAATCTCTTAAAATATTATATCTTTAAACTTGGGATTATACATGCATTAATTTTTCCTAAAAGGACCCAAGTTTGAGTGGAATATGATGTTGATTTCTCCCATCCATGAAGTTCTTTAGATCATCAGAACACCATGCAAAAACATCCTTGCATTGGATCAAGAAATTTATCAATCATTTTCTCTATTTGGGTGTACAACATTTCCCAATGTAGACCAATTTAGGATCTTTTGTTGTTCTAGTATTTACACTTTCATACTATTGATAAACATAAATTTGTCACTCTGAAATTCTAGAAAAATTATGACTCGCTCAAGGAATTAGTGATAAAAATGTCTACACTAGTTGGAGAAGTTGTTATGGTTAACAACTTTCCTCTATGTTTGAGAGGGGAAACTCCCTCATATGATGAAATTTTGGAGTTTTTTGACGTATTCTTTAAACTAATAATAAAAGGAAACTAAGCTAAAATACAAATTATAAAAAAGATAAAACTTCACAAGGAAAAAGAATCAATACCGAGATCCCTTTCCTAGGAAAAAACATTCAAAAAGAGGGCATGCAACTAGGGTTTTAAGAAGAAATACAATCTAACATACGAGATATGTATTTACATAGGGGTTATGTTACTCTATCCTAAGATAACTACCTATAATTTTATCCCAACTGCATAAAAGAAAATATTTGAATTTCACACGACTTTGAAAAATATAAAACAATGTTTGCAAATTAGACACTAATAAACTACATCATAATAGATAATATATTGGCCCTCTACAACCAACCCCATTATTCTTCATTTAATTCAAAAGGAGAGATTTATGACTCCCTTGCTTTTGTACATAGTGTAAGAATCCCCTATTTAAAAAAAAAAAATAGCACTAAGAAAAAGAATCCCTTTACACAAAGTGACAATACAATATATAGGAAAAATAATGGCTACATTTTTGTATCTGTTTCATTTTCTTTTTTATCCAAACATTACAATTCTTTTGGAATATTCTAAAACTCATTTTGTGTGCATTACAATATTTAAATCATTTAAATAAAATAAATTTAAACATTATTAAAAAACTTTATAATTAAAAGATAAGTCTTTGCTAAAAAATGAAGAGTAGGAGTCTATCATGATATTTCATCAAACACTTTGCATATGTTGACTATAGGTGTGCACATAACTAGCCAAAGCACCTCTTGAGTCACTTGTTTTGAATCTCCAAGTGGTATCTCCATATTGAGGTCTTCCATACATATTAGTATAAGCTCCTCCATATCCTCTATTGCCAATCTATAGTTGAAATGACTATTAAATCACCATCATTATACCTCTCATTCATTCAAATTTTCTGATTAATTAGATATTTTTCTTTTATGTCCTCCATGAATGAAATGTAACTTGTATTTTTTGCTCCTCTCTAATTTTACTCAGGTCCCAAACCATAAGTCTTTAGTTACCCCTAGAAGAAGCCAATATTATTTATTTTTTGGACTCCACTTTATTTAAATGACCTTTTTCATTGGTGAGAATAGGTATGCAATGAGCAAGTAATTTTTTGAAGACCAAACTTAATATTTTGTTAGAAAATTCATTGGCTAAAACCTCCTCATTGAAGGGAATGGAATTCAAAGAGTTAACTTCACTTTAATGAGCTACAATTAATTATTGAGGCTTATCAAACATAGGTGCACACGTCCCATATGAACAAACAAAAATAGTCTCCAACATAACCAATAGATATTCATGTTTCAAATGTCATGAAACATCCTCAACAACCTCTTCATGGATCCTCAAAATATACTTAACCTCAAGCACTTTATAGAAACACTAATGTCCCACTAGCATATTTGTGTATCATTAGGAGATGACCTTCCTTAAAAGAGTTGCGTGACAATCAATTTCTTTCAGCATTATGAACTTTCAATATTATCTCTAGGTTGCAACCAACATTGCAGCTTCTTATATCTGTCAATGATAATTCTTTCCTAACTATGAAATCATGTATACATTCCCCTTGTTGTAGAGCTCCTAATGACCACAGGAAAATAGCAGTCATCAAGGTGACTGAGTGTGGTGCAATGTTGGGCAATTACATTTGTTTAAAGAGTATAATAAATGCCTTGTTAATAGATCCATGACAATCATTGCATTCCATGAGATGACATCTGTAAAATAGTTTGATGCGTATTGCATAGGTGATCTATAATTTGTCTGAAAGATTTCCAAATTGCATGGGTGATCTATATTTTGTCTGAAAGATCCCCTGTTTTGACATGAAGGTTGTGGAGCTCGCCCTATCCACTCTACATGTATCCAACAAGCTCTCATATTTTACATACACAATCACTAAACCATTTCAAATTATAATATTCGACAAAAATCTCATTCTATTGCGCTATGATGGAGGGCTCAAATGCTCTTTTTTTTGGCATGGGCAAGGGGAACTCTTTACCCGTCAATTACCTTTGCCTAAAAGTTTCTAAAGCCTTTCCAAGAAATCTCATACCTTTGCCTAAGAGTTTCTAAAGCCTTTCCAATAAATCTATATGTTCCATGAGATTAGGTAACATCCCTTTAATGCATCTAATCAAAAAACTCAAATGTTGTACAACTCCCACGTAGGGAGGATGGTGGAAAAAATTGTGGAATAGCGTTTTGCATACATATAACTTAAGATTTGATGGACTTCCATAGCTTCATCTATGCTTCCACATTTGTCATAAATATCAGCCACAACATTTCATACTATAATATTAGACAAAAATTCCCCTTTTTTAATACCTTTAATGGATGGCCTTGTCCGGTTGTAGAGCCTCCATTTAAGGAAAACAAAAAACTGATTTTATCCTTCGAAAAATTCTTAAACTTCTTTTTTAAGAGTAGGCTATTGTTATGCTTGTCGAGAAATTTTGGGCAATTGGGAACTTTGTGGGAGGTTGTTGTGGTTCCACTTAGCTTTTAAAAGCTTCACAACTTTCAATGTATTGTTAGAATGTTCGAAAATGGGAGTGTAGGGATTGGCTATTGGGAATCGTGGAACTCCCACTAATAATGAATTTTGGTCTTTAAAATATTTATAAAGAGAATAAAGAAAATTTGTAATTTTTAAAATAAGTCTATAAATATGGTGAAAATAAGGTAATTCGTAAATTTTTATTGGCATAATTTTTTGTTTGAAAATTGGTCACATTGTGTATTATGACTACATAAAAAAATTCATTAAATAATTTCACTCCAATTTTTATTAAGCTTTTAATTTAATTGTTTTTGTAAAATTCTTGGTGAAAAATTGAAAGCTTAAATCTCTCAAACATAAGGAATTTTTGACCTAATATTTTTCACATTATGTTAAATAGACTCAATAATATCCTATAGAATTATTTCATTCTAACTATTGCATTTCATGACGACAATTATACCTTTGCATGGTCATTTCAGTGGCCAAGACGAGGATTTCAGTGATTAATTTTTGAAGATTTCTCAAGGAAAAGAAAAATTGTGCCCTTGTAGCCCAGTGGTGCCCTTCTTTATGAAAGCCTAGATTTTGTGGCATATGCTCATGAATACAATCAAACTCTTCAAAATTACTCCAGTTATCCGATGAGCTATCCTACGAGGCTATCTGAGACTCGTAACTCTGGTAACTAACATCAGAAGTTGAACATTCTAGAAGTTGCAGATTGCAAAAGCTTGTCTTTTTCTAGCTTTTGCGCCCCTGTAGCTCTAGGGCGCACTTCTTAATGGAGGTTTAGATCTTGGCATTCTTGATTGTAGATGCATTCAATCTTTTCATGACTAGTCTGCCTATTTGACAAGATATCGAATGCAGTCATCCGAGTCCCAAAGCTCCGGCAGTCGGCGTCAGAAGATGAGATTACAAAGAGAGCTCACATCACAGGAATTTTTCAAATGGTGAAATTGCGCCCCTATAGCTCAGGGGTTCCCTTCAAGATGACCTCTGAGATGATATAGTTTGCTGACGAGGTCTTCCTGACATCTGTGCTACTCTAGTCTAGATTCGCGATGCACCAACTTTCTTGTTGATCTGATATTCTGAAAGATCGTGGCAGAGATTCTACCAGGCACGTAATTTAGCGGGCGGAGAAACATGTAAATTTCATTGTAATTTTGTAGGCCAGGGGCGCCTAGCCTTTAGGCCTGTTAGATGAGGTTATTGACGTTCAAAATCTTCACGTGACTTGTGCGTAATTACTCTAGCTATCCAACAAGCCTAGCCGTCAGCCTCCAGGATTTGGCAAACACTCGTACAAGCAAGGTCTTTGTGAAATACTAAAAAATGAAGACAACTCATAACATGGCTAAGTCTGGTCATCTATTCCATCTTGGAAAAGGCGCCTTTCTATTTGAGCTCTTAGAAGCAGTTTTCTTGCTTCGTCACCTCTAGAGACATCTCTTGTAGGTCCTTCTGGCTACGCATTGAGACAAACGATGCTCGAATCAGGTCATCCCAGCTCCAGATATCAAAGGTCAAAGTAAGGCATCTGGTTAAGGGTTGTTCTTTCGTCAAAATGGTGTTTGTGCCTTTTCAGGCCAAGGGTGCCCTTACTTTTGGGGTCCTTAATGTAGCTTTCAGATGCCTTGTGTATATTCATTGGATGTGGAATACTCCTAGACATGCAATGAGCCTGTTATTCAGTCAGCAAGGTTCACCGTTCATTGTCAGCAATCACTTAAAATGTCCAATGGCAGTATGGAGAAAAGACTAAGTTTGGTGCATGAAAATCAATTTAATCAAGGGTGCCTAATTCTTTGAGGTGTTAAATGATGGATTTTGCAGTGATGACTCCCATCAGACATTTATTTTGTGCTCTGCAGGCTTCACAATAAATATTTATGTTCAGTCTCAGCATCGCCCGGTCACTCGGAAATCGGTGTTGAATATGGCCAGTTGTAACTTTGTAGTCAGCTACAAAGTAGGAAGTTAGCGAAAAATGTAATATCTTGAGCAAATGGATGCCTATGAGGTCAAATGAGGACTTTTTGAAATCAGTGAGGTTCGTCGGGTGAATCCAAGAGCTTTACTTGGTTTTTCAACTGATTAAAATAATATTTAATATTTATTTTTGCATATTTGAGCATTGAAGGGCGATTTTCTAAAATTGGTGCCTCTTTGTGCTAGATTTTCAAATTGCATGATTAATATTTTTATTATTATTTTTATTCCGGACTTCAACTCAGTGTCAGTTCAATTGAAGGGGGTCCAATCAGAAGCCTTCTATTTCAATCGAGGGTTTTTAGTCTTGTAGTCACCTTTGAGGTGCGAATTTATTCTATTAATTCAAGCATGGCGTCATATTTCATTCACACAGCTTGAAAAATTTTGTAATTCTTCATAGCAAAGGAAAATTTCCTTCAAAGTTGGGCGAATTTCTCATCAGCAATCATTGGTGAAGACATTAAAACACTTTCTTTGCAGGTACAAGTCAGAATTATTAGCAAGAATTCAAGGCAAAGTGGCGATTTTAAAAGAAGAAAAGCATCAAAACCTCATTCTTCTATCTTAAATTCTTCTATTTCTTGTCTTAAATTCTTTCGCATGTTTGAAGAATTGGCATATTTTGACAAAACAAATCATTTGGGTTGATTCAGAATAGCTTCCTCAAGAAAATCCATGTGCCAGAATGTTTCAAGAAAATTTACTCTTGAGCATTAGTTCTGGAAGCTCTAATTTTCTCAACTGAAAATTCCTTGCATGGTCGAGTAGAAGTCAAATTTTTGCATTTCTAACATTCTGGGTTGTCTTAGAATCTTTTTCTAGACAAAACCCATATCTCAGTTTTTTCTGTGAAAATTGCTCTCTAATAGGCTATTTTTAGCCTCATCAAGCTATTTTTAGCTTTCTAGAAAGGTTGTCAGAATATAGCCGTGTTCATAGTCAACAGGCGAGTTTTCCAGAGTGTAGTTCACATAGACTAAATTCAAGACCAAATCGGTCTTAATTCATGATTTCGTCAGAAAAGTTGAGACCGATTTGTATCAAGTGCATTTAGAGGGTTGACAGGCGTAGTCACTCAAATCCATATGGTTGCATGCCTCGTATGACTGATTGTCTTCCAAAGCCAGTTTAGAGGGTTGATACTATTGGAATTTTGCATGTGTAGCAAGTTCGTTTGCATTTCTTACAACCAGAGTGTGCGCAGTCAAATCTTGCAGTTTTGTCATGCAAAAGCATCAGAAGCATCAAGTTGCAAAAGAGATAATGGCAATCACTTCAGTTACAGATCTGCCAAAGTTAGCAGTCAGTGAAATGCTAGTTTGAGTGTGCAAAGATTGCTAAGATTGCTCAAGTTGCTGACATTCAGATGTTGATGTTGTTAACAATCACGTTGAGGATTGGTTATTTGAGATCACAGCCAGTAGACTTCAGTTCCCACCTCTCATAATAGACATTAAACACAGGATTTAAACTTGGCGTTACCTTCTCAAGTTAACTCGTTGTCTCATCTCATGCATATTTGTTCTGAGATTAGCTTTATTTACTTGGAGTTTTATTTAGGGTTTACGTTAACTGATGGTAGTGTTCCAGTTAACATGCTTTCAATAAGGACGTGCATGCTTGCACAGTTGTCCATTTTTAGATTAGATGTTTCGATTAACTGATGGTAGTTTTCCAGTTAATTGTATAGTTTGCTTTATTAGGGCTTAGCAATAAATCTTGCATGCATTGCAAGACTATAGTTGACTCAAGGTGATTTTAGGGTTCCCTACACCTTTCGATGTCTATAAATAAGAGTTTTTGCTCATTTGTATAGAAATTTTGCGCGAGAAAGAAATATATGTTGTGCCTACCTTTCCCTCAATATTGCTCGTTCTGTATTTGTTCATGCGTTTTTACTATTATGATGAATTGTTATGCCACTTGGGTTTCATGCAATTATAATGGTGAATTATTTCCTTAGTTAGATAAAATATGTTTTGTGTTTAATAAACTTGTCCAGATTGAGCTAATAGATGTGCCACCTTGCCTTCAAGTTGAGAATCTGTACTTGGTTATCGTGTGATGTGTGTGAATAATAAACTTATTCAGATTGAGTTGACAGTTGTGCCACCTTGCCTTCAAGTTGAGAATTTGTACTTAGTTTATCGTGTATTGTTGTTTCCAATAAACTTGTCTAGATTGAGCTGATAGATGTGCCACCTTTCCTTCAAGTTGAGAATCTATACTTGTTTATTGTCAGATAGTCATCCTTGCTCCATTTCCTCATGCTCTGTTTTCTTGAGGAAACTAGATAGATTTTAAGTAATTAAGCCTAGTTGTAGTTAGTAGTCTGTGAAACCAAAAAATACTTAGCTGCAACGTATATAGTTTTTGAGAAAGCCTTGTACCTCTTACAACTGAGACAAAAAGACAAGATATAGTTTTGTTTACTTTCCTTTTCAAAGCACTTTTTTCAAGCACAACGAGGGAGCTTCCCCTCCTAATTTGAAGAGCACTCATTGCATAGTGTGCATAGTTTTCTGTACTAACTCTTACTATAGAGGTGCTAGTTGTTACGCCAACAGTTTTCTGGCGCCCACTGTGGGGCACGAGGCAAGAAAACTTCAAGAAAAGCTAAACGCTTTTATTTCACATGAATGATCACACTCTGGCATCCTATTGCATGATCCACACAAAAGCAATGGATGATAACAACAATAATGCTGACAGGTGACGTCCACCCCCATTACCTTGGGGTAATAACATTGGACCTTTGGCTTTCGAGGTAAATCATGAGTTACCTAAAGGGTCAAGGAAGAGCTTTCCATGGTTTCACAGCTATGGAACTCTACACCCGGAGGACCATTTTTTTGCGTTCACAATGGCTTGTAATGTCTTGCACATAACACACAAAGACATCGCGGTGCATCTCTTTGTCGAGACTCTTGTGGGAAATGTTTCCAACTGGTTCAATCACCTGGCAATATCACAAGTTGGGAAACTATGAGCGATAATTTTTTGGCAAGATTCAAGCCCGCTGAAGACAATCATATGTTGTTCTCCTAGCTCACAAATTCAAAGATGGAGCCTAAAGAACACATGAGGGATTTTGTAGCAAGATTTAATCATCTTGTTGCAAGAATTTCTTCTACACTCGATCCATCACTGAATATTTTGATAAGTTGTTTCATAAATGCTCTTCCATCAGAGATAGCCTTCTTTCTCAAGACGGCTAAAGCAATAGAGTTGAAGAGTGCACAAGAACACGCCATTAAGTTGGAGGATAATATGATCACTTCTGGCTTGTTGAAAATAGATTCTATCAAATCTCTAGTTCAGCAACTGTACCAGCCAAAGAGAGACAATCTTCAGCCATAGTTGCCAACATCTCCACCAAGACCAATGATTGAATTTGTACACAGTGCAATATTTTTTCCTTTCCACGACATCAATACACATATCAGATCCACATGTCCAGAGAACTAGAGAACAATCCAAATCATGGGATACACTGAAGCTACTCCTAGTTCTAGTTTTGTACCAACACCAAGTTCGAATGTTGTCTCACCACAAATGGACAACTTTGATGGCGACTCTGCAGTGGGATACTTTGATGAAGAACCCGCAAATCAAGAAAAAGAAGAAGAATATCGGAAATACACTCTTCCTATGTTTACAAATGCTCAAAATTTCAAGGCATAGAAAGAAGAAGAAGAAAGGTGGAAATCAAACGAAGAGGGTAAAGAAGTTCCATCCACTTCCAAACCCAAATCTTCACATGAGATTACTATGCTAGTTGCTCAAGAGACGTCTTCAGCAAATTTTGGCATTGTAGCTTCCATGATGAAGACCAAGGTACAAGTCTCGCAACTAGAATATCTTCAAGACCATCCAGAAGAACTAGATCAGATTCTCAAGGTTGCAAGGAAATAGGCAATGCTAAAATCATTTGTTCCAATAGGAGCAAAGTCTAAAACGGGTCCTGGTAATTGTGTAACTGTGTCAAAGATAAAAGTTGAAGACCAAAATATTGCTTGTTCTGAAAAGAGACCGTCAGAGGAAACAAAGTTATGGACAATACAGTTTGATGGAGGTTGTTTAAATACAAATTCAGAAATAGGGGAATTGATCATCTCCCCTAAAGAACAGTTGAAACCACTTGCACATTGCCTGCAATTGGAATTCACTGAAGCTAAAAAAGAGGTGCTTTTGCAAGGCCTCAAAGATGCTAAAGGCATGGGAATCAAAATCCCATTTGTTAAAGGAGATGTAGAGCTGATCGATGAACCGATCAAAGGATATTATCAGATCAGAAAAGATCACCTATGGCATTATAGAAATTGAGTTTAGAACTCGATCGACTGGTTTGAAGAATTTGACATCCCCAGGATGGACGACAACAGAACTAATACCTTTGGGGTATTAGATTTCCCATTTGCATCATATTCTAACTTTTTTCAGAGTACCTTTGCATGGATATATGAATACCTGAGAATCTTCATTCTAGAGGGATTGCCTCCTGCAATTCCCAGGAGAAGAGAAGTCAAGCCTTTTAGGAAAAAACAACATTGGTAGGAGGCTCTTCCCGCTGCCATGCAGCAAACAATATCCAAAGCACTTCATTCCTTCAGGGGTGGACTAATTTTCTTTAAGTAATTTTACCTTATGCTTCTTCGTAATGTCATATTATATTTCCCCATTTCGTGATGTTTTGTCGTGTTTTAGGTGATTTAGGTAGTCTTGTTTTAGGTTCGCATGAAACTCCAAATGTTTTAGGTGATTAGGGAAAAATTTTGACTCCAATGCCCAATTATAAATCACTGGTCTACACAACACTGAGATTCTAGGGTTCTCCTATGTCATAGGTATCCGGCATGGTCACCAGACAGAACCTAATATTGTACCCAAACCAAATTTTTTACTTCATCAAGGCATTTTGCTTAAAATAGTCTAAACCTTGCTAAAATGATGTCAAATATAGTTTTTGGGCAATATCAAGCATGGAGTTTTTTCAATGTTGAGTCAATCTAAGGGAGTTCCTATTGATTAGAACCTAAATCAAAGACTTCGAACGAGGCATTTCACGATGGAGGAGCATTTCATGACGACAATTATACCTTTCCATGGTCATTTTAGTGGCCAAGACGAGGATTTCAGTGATTAATTTTTGAAGATTTCTCAAGGAAAATCAAAATTGTGCCCCTGTAGCCCAGGGGTGCCCTTCTTTTTGAAGGCCTAGATTTTGTGGCATATGCTCATGAATATAGTCAAACTCTTCAGAATTACTCCAGTTATTTGATGAGATATCCTGCGAGGCTATACGAGACTCATAACTCTGGTAACTGACATCAGAAGTTACAGATTGTAGAAGCCTGTCTTTTTCCAGCTTTTGCACCCATGTAGCTCAAGGGTGCACTTCTTAATGGAGGTTTAGATCTTGGTATTCCTGATTGTAGATGCATTCAATCTTTTCACAACTAGTATGCCTATCCGACAAGATATCGAATGCAATCATCCGAGTCTCAGAGCTCCGGCAGTCAACGTCAGAAGATGAGATTACAAAGAGAGCTCACATCATAGGAATTTTTCAAATGGTGAAATTGCACCCCTATAGCTCAGGGGCGCCCTTCAAGATGACCTCTGAGATGATATAGTTTGCTGAAGAGATCTTCCTGACATCTATGCTACTCTAGTCCGGCTTCGCGATGCACTAACTTTCCTGTTGATCCGATATTCTGAAAGATTGTGGCAAAGATTCTACCAGGCACGTAATTTAGTGGGTTGAGAAACATGTAAATTTCATTGTACTTCTGTAGGCCAGGGGCGCCTAGCCTTTAGGCCTATCAGATGAGGTTATTGACATTCAAAGTCTTCACGGGACTTGTGCGTAATTACTCTAGCTATCCAACGAGCCCAGCCATCAGCCTCTGGGATTTGGAAAATGCTCGTACGAGCAAGGTCTTTATGAAATACTGAAAAATGAAGACAGCTCAGAAAATGGTTCTCTGGTCACCTATTCCATCTTGGGAAAGGCGCCTTTCTATTTGAGGTCTTAGAAGCAATTTTCTTGCTTCGTCACCTCCAGAGACATCTCTTGCAGGTCCTTCTGGCTACGCATTGAGACAAACGGTGCTCAAATCAGGTCATCCCAGCTCCAAATATCAAAGGTCAAAGTAAGGCATCTGGTTGAGGGTTGTACTTTCATCAAAATGGTGTTTGTGCCTTTTCAAGCCAGGGGCGCCCTTACTTTTGGGGTCCTTAATGTAGCTTTCAGATGCCTTGCGTATATTCGTTGGATGCAGAATACTCCTAGTCATGCAGTGAGCCTATTATTCAATCACCAGGATTCACCGTTCATCATCAACGATCACTTAAAACGTCAAATTGCAGTATGGAGAAAAGACTAAGTCTGGTGCATAAAATCAATTTAATCAAGGGCGCCTAATTCTTTGAGGTGTTAAATGAAGGATTTTGCAGTGATAACTCCCAGCAGAAATTTCTTCCTTGCTTTGCAAGCTTCGCAATAAATATTCATGTTCAGTCTCAGCATCACCCGGTCACCCGGAAATCAGTGTTGAATATGACCAGTTGTAACTTTGTAGTCAGCTACAAAGTAGGAAGTTAGTGAAAAACGTAATATCTTGAGCAAATGGACGCCTATGAGGTCAAATGAGGACTTTTTGAAATCAATGAGGTTCGTCGGGTGAATCCAAGAGCTTTACTTGGTTTTTCAACTGATTAAAATAATATTTAATATTTATTTTTGCATATTTGAGCATTAAAGGGCGATTTTCTAAAATTGGTTCCTCTTTGTGCTAGATTTTCAAATTGCATGATAAATGTTTTTATTATTACTTTTATTCTAGACTTCAACTCAGTGTCAGTTCAATTGAAGGGGGTCCAATCAGAAGCCTTCTATTTCAGTCAAGGGTTTTTAGTCTTGCAGTCACCTTTGAGGTGTGAATTTATTCTATTAATTCAAGCATGGTGTCATATTTCATTCACACAACTTGAGAAAATTCGTAATTCTTCATAGCAAAGGAAAATTTCCTTCAGAGTTGGGCGAATTTCTCATCAGCAATCATTGGCGAAGACATTAAAACACTTTCTTTGCAGGTACAAGTCAGAATTATTAGCAAGAATTCAAGGCAAAGTGGCAATTTTAAAAGAAGAAAAGCATCAAAACCTCATTCTTCTATCTTAAATTCTTCTATTTCTCATCTTAAATTCTTTTGCATGTTTGAAGAATTGGTAGATTTTGACAAAACAAATCATCTGGGTTGATTTAGAATAGCTTCCTCGAGAAAACCCATGTGCCAGAATGTTTCAGGAAATTTTACTCTAGAGCATCAGTTCTCGAAGCTCTAATTTTCTCAACTGAAAATTCCTTGCATGGTTGAGTAGAAGTCAAATTTTCACATTTCTAACATTCTGGGTTGTCTTAGAATCTTTTTCTAGACAAAACCCATATCTCAAATTTTTCTGTGAAAATTGCTCTCCAATAGGCTATTTTTAGCTTTCCAGAAAGGTTGTCAGAATATAGCTATGTTCACAGTCAACATGCAAGTTTTTCATAGTGCAGTTCAAACAGACTGAATTCAAGAGCAAATCAATCTTGATTCATTATTTCCTCATAAAATTTGAGATCGATTTGTATCAAGTGCATTCAGAGGGTTGGCAGGCGTAGTCACTCAAATCCATATGGTTGCATGCCTCGTATGACCGATTGTCTTCCAAAGCTGGTTTAGAGGGTTGATACTGTTGGAATTTTGCATGTGTAGCAAGTTTGTTTGCATTTCTCACAACCATAGTGTGCGCAATCAAATCTCACAATTTCGTCATGCAAAAGTGTCAGAAGCATCAAGCTGCAAAAGAGATAATGGCCATCACTTCAGTTACGGAGCCACCAAAGTTACCAATCAGTGAAATGCTAGTTTGAGTGTGCAAAGATTGCTAAGATTGCTCAAGTTGTTGACATTCAAATGTTGATGTTGTTAACAATCTCATTAAGGGATTGGTTATTTGAGATCACAGCCAATAGACTTCAATTCCCACCTCTCAGAATAGACATTAAACACAGGATTTAAACTTGGCGTTACCTTCTCAAGTTAACTCGTTGTCTCATCTCATGCATATCTATTCTGATATTAGCTTTATTTACTTGGAGTTTTATTTATGGTTTACGTTAACTGATGGTAGTGTTCCAGTTAACATGCTTTCAATAAGGATGTGCATGCTTGCATAGTTGTCCATTTTTAGATTAGATGTTTCGATTAACTGATGGTAGTTTTCCAGTTAACTGTATAGTTTTCTTTATTAGGGCTTAGCAATAAATCTTGCATGCATTGCAAGACTGTAGTTGACTCAAGGTGATTTTAGGGTTCCCTACACCTTTCGATGTCTATAAATAAGAGTTTTTGCTCATTTGTACAGAACTTTTGCACGAGAGAGAAATATATGTTGTGCCTACCTTGCCTTCAATATTCCTCGTTATGTATCTATTCATGCGTTTTTACTATTATGATGAATTTTTATGCCACTTGGGTTTCATGCAATTATAATGGTGAATTATTTCCTTAGTTAGATAAAATTTGTTTTGTGTTCAATAAACTTGTCCAGATTGAGTTGATAGATGTGCCACCTTTCCTTCAAGTTGAGAATTTGTACTTGGTTATCGTGTGATGTGTTTGAATAATAAACTTATTCAGATTGAGCTGATAGTTGTGTCACCTTGCCTTCAAATTGAGAATTTGTACTTAGTTTATCGTGTATTGTTGTTTCCAATAAACTTGTCTAGATTGAGCTGATAGATGTGCCACCTTGCCTTCAAGTTGAGAATCTATACTTGTTTATCGTTAGATAGTCATCCTTGCTCCATTTCCTCATGCTCTTTTTTCTTGAGGAAACTAGATAGATTTTAAGTAATTAAGCCTAGTTGTTGTTAGTAGTCTGCAAAACCAGAAAATACTTAGCTGCAACATATATAGTTTCAAGAAAGCCTTGTACCTCTTACAGCTGAGACAAAAAGATAGGATATAGTTTAGTTTACTTTCCTTTTCAAATCACTTTTTTCAAGCACAACGAGGGAGCTTCCCCTCCTAATTTGAAGAGCACTCATTGTGTAGTGTGCATAGTTGTCCGTACCAACTCTCACTTTAGAGGTGCTAGTTGTTACACCAACAGATATCAATGAGTTTTTCTGCACTTACAAGAACTTCTTGCTCATCTAGCTTGTGGGTATTCCATATCCATTTGAAGTATGCGTGTTTCTCATGGACATCACGATTTTTGAATGAATTCATGTTATTTGAACATTTCAAGGTTTAGTCAACTAGTTCAAATGGGTAGTCTTGATGATGACATTAGCATTGTACAATTACGGATGAATGCATCTAAACCAAATATGTGCACTATATAAAGTTTTAGTTCAGTAAGCAAAAAATGATGAAGATGATTTCATCTGGTATGGTTGCAAAGTTTTTCTAGCCAAGTGAAAATGTAGAATTTCTTTCTTGAAACAACCATTTGCATTTATTTTGCTTGTTGTTTTATTTGTGAACTTTCAACATATAATTACATATGCAAAAATTTAATTTGTTGCTAGGTATGTGTAGAGAAATGGAGGACCAAAATGTGGTCTTAAGTGACTACTGTTTTCTCTAAAATCAAGAAAAAATAATCTTGGATGAGAAATTGAGGATTTTGAAGAAACGACAAGAATAAGAATCATAGTACTTTGAATCTATTTTCTAAACTAATTTTTTTTTAAATGATGGAGATTAAGGGGTTCAAATAGAGGGCTAGACAAAGTGCTCCTATTTTTATCAAAAAACATAACATCTGGTGTGTCACCCTAAAATGTTAAATTTTTTTAGTATTTAAAAAGTTGCTTCAATGAAAAATTATCTAACACCATGTAGTTTATGTAATCTAGGGTAAATTTCAAGGTTAATGTAATAAAGCATAAAAACTAACCCTAAACCAACAATAGAGCACAAATAAGCATGAAAACATGAAATATAAAACAATCACCATAAAGTCTTCATTCCATCATTGCTTCACCTCCATTGCCCTTCTCCATTTTGCTTGAATGTACTTAATGCCCTCATATTTGAGTATGCAATAATAAGCCTATCACAATGTGTTATGTGCCAAACCTTTGGTAAAGTAAAGATTTCATAATTTATATCCTATGAGTAAGTAAACGTGTTAATATGACATTGCAATAAAATATTTCCATTTCTTTATTGATAATACATGATCAAGTAGCCATATCAATTTACAATAAAGATTCCATTTTGAAACATTATAATAACTTCAAAAGTACATGAAACAAGAATACATACCTTAACTAACATAGCTCCAATGAGCTTTAGAACAAATAGTAGTAAGACGGTCTAGGATCTTCCCTTTCAAATATTGGTTCTTCAATTGCCTATTGTGGAGGAGAAGCATCACTCAGATGCTTTTCTGCCAACCACAAACTTATAATGTGGTCCCCCGCACATCTATTATTCAATAGATGACCCTCCCTTCAATGAAGAGATTGGTTGGGTAACCGTTAACCAATTGAGCATAGTGATGTGTCCTACACAACTATAACCTTGATATTTCACAATCTCAAATTAATATAAAGGATCACGATGAACTGGCAGTGTAGTCTCATGCATCACATAGTATAAGTGGATGATGTATCTTGCACTACTTTGGCTGAAGTGTTCTCATTCAGTACTTCGAATGAAGGTCATCTATCATAAACACTACTCAGACCGATTTGACTTAAGGCTGTCTTACACTACACATAGGTGTGGTCCTTCACTGGATAATATGTCATCCCAAACTAACCTACAACATACTAACTGCTAGAAATGAATCAGCATAACAAGTAATTCACATAATCCCTCCTATACTAGAAATATTTATCCTAGGAGTAACTCAAACTTATCTCAGTTAACCTAATAACTTAAGCTGATAGAATTTACTTGAATCTTGTCCTCATTTTGGTCCTAGTATATAGCTACTATTACAAACATATTCTCCTTATATGGAGATCATACAATTAATTCAAAACACAAGTATGCATCTTTATCCTTTAAACGATTTTCTTCCTAAATGCAATAGATATGCAGTTCATAGAATAACCCACTTTCTATACACAACAAAAGTACAGTTCATAAGGAAATTTCCTATCTATGCATAGAGAGTAAACACAATTTCCAAAAATATTTTAAGATTCACAATTGAAATTGATAATAAGAGGAACCCATGCCTAGTATTTAACTTTCCTCCAAATGATGATGTCTCAGCCTATTCTCACTGCACTTCCAGCTTTATTAATCAATTGGCAATTCCCTCACAAGTTTTTGCCTTTCTCACTCAGAATTAACTCAAAAATTGCTATCTTTCTCACTTAGAAATAATTCACAAGTTGCTATCTTTCTCACTCAAAAATAAGTACTCAGATATGAATATTCAGACTAGTATTGGTTACAACTGAACAAAAATATAAAGCTCAGGTGATTCGATAATGAAGACTGGAAATTTCAAACTAAACTCAACTCATAAAATGATTTCTCTACAAAAATTAGGTTCTCAAAGATAATTCTCCAGAAATAAGAGTAAGTTCGTAAGTAAATAATGATGAACTGGGCGACTATTTATAGAGCCTTAACCCATTTGAATCCCACTCTCAAAGGAATGTAAACTTCCAGAACAGTGTTTTGAATGATTCAACTTGATAAGTGGTAGATTTATAACTCCATACTCAGCTTCCCAAAGGTGAGTCAACCTATATTACTAATAGCATATTGAAGAACAATTCAAACTTGCACATGGTGAAATATTCCCAATCAACATCTACAGGCCCGTCTCCCAAACATGGCGCCAATCCAAAAATCTAGCGGGTAAATATTCATAGTGGAAAAAGTCCAATGTTGTTTGCAATCCACATAGCCTACATTCATGGCTCAATCAACAACATTCAGGTGACATTTTCATTTCTTGTGACTTGGTCACAGTCCCACGCGGGTGTTTTCCTCAGCGTTGTATTTCGTTTGATTTCCAAAGTTCATACTATAGTTTTTATGAAATATTTCTCCTTTCACTATATTGGCATATATTATTTCCCATGGTTAAAATGATATTCAATTCATTTAATTCCCAAATTTGATGTTCAATAATCGGGTGGCATATTAAACTTGATTTCCATAGTTTAGAGCTTAATATTAATTCAATGTGGGAAATGATTCGATTTCCCCTCTAAGAGATTTTAGTATTAAATTTATTAGGCAATAATTCAATTTCCTAAGTTGAGAAATTGATATTAAATTGTATATATTTATTATATAAATATTATTATAGCTTAAAATATATTAAATATATATATATATATATATTTTATATATATATATATATCAAATTCAGGATGCAACAACAAACAACAACAATAATAATAATAATATCCACATAATAAAGGACGTGCGTGTATATACATATATATACCAATATATTCCTCTATGTGCACGTATGTGTAAGTGTACCATATCAATGCAAATGTATGAGCATATCCATCTGCCAACGTACGCTTGTATCGATATGTGTATACTTATGGATACGTGTATATACTATACATATGTATATATGCCCACTCCCTATTCACTTACATTCATTCACGTTACCATCATAATGATCATAATACAACAAAACAAATATATCGATAAACATCACTCATAAAAGCATAAAGAAGTAAACAAGACTCCTAATGCCAATGTATGAGCTACGAATGACTTATCTAGAACCAACATAACTAACTCAATTCACCCAAACTATAGTGATGTGTGTGTATGCTCAGATAGTTCACTTTGCCACTTAACCAACCAAGCTCCTCTCCTGAGTGATACTTCCCCTCCGCCTAGAGGAGTGGTTCACATACCTGCATCCACTAACACACACTTTTAGAAGTCATATGTTCATAACATAAGCAATATACATAAACATTTCAAAAGTTAGAATATTCACAATTCAATAACCATCTATTCTCATTTTTGCAGTATATTACAATGAATAACATCAACTGAGATAACATCAAATGAAACATCAAATGAGATAACATTCATATTGAAAACAAGGTAGAAGCATCATTAATTCATCTCCAGAATTCACATTACATTCACATTTACCCTATCTAGTAATGCTAAATAGTAACTTCACAATTTGAGATGTAACACAATGACTAGAAAAATATTGAAGATTCACACAAGCAACATGTACTTACATATGAACTAGATTTGTCAAAATGATAAGGAAAAGGGTCTTTTATAGAAAAGAAAATTTTGAATGAAGGGATGAGATTGAATGTCAATAAGATGTGTCAATCAATGGCCAAGAATGAAATTTGTAGTATGAAATAGGGTTAGGGAAAAATTAAGGCAAATGATAAGTATGAATGGCCAGGATTGAATTATAAGATAACTCAATCAAGGGCTATAATTAAATGAGATGTCAAGAGATAATATTTGATGTGGAAGATAAGATTGACACAAAAAAAGAGATTGTAGAAGAAATTCAAATGAATAATTAAATAATAAAAGTATTATTTAATTATAGAGGACATGTGACAGGGTGACTTTTGATTAAATAATAATTTAATTCAAAAGGGGGAAGAAAATGACAAATTAGTAACCAATTAAATAAATAAAATTTATTTAATTTAATGATAGAAAAGACTAATGAATAATTAAATAATTGAAATAATTATTTAATTATAGTTGAAAATGGCAAATAATTAAATAAATAAAATTTATTTAATTATAGAAGAAAAGAGTATTAGTGATGTAATTAAATAAATAAAATTTATTTACTTATAGAAGAAAAGAGTATCAGTGATGTAATTAAATAAATAAAATTTATTTAATTAATCAAGAAAAGAAAACATAAACCTAGAAATGAATTAATTAAATAATTAAAATTATTTAATTAACAAAGGATTTATGACATTAGAAAATAATTAAATAATTAACATTATTTAATTATCAAAAATAAACGAGAAAATGTTGTAGAATTAGAGGTCGCAGGTCTAAGACAATTTTTAGTGTTTACATTTTTCCACTCTTTGATATAATGCATTTTATCGCATTGTGTCAAAAAAAATCAGTCAAAATATGCCTAGTGAAAGCAGGGCAGACCCATGCCCCCTTAGAAAAATTTTGCAAATTTTTGAAAAATTTCAAAAAAATTGGAAATTGTTCTGACAAGTCAATTTGACAGCTCCAGGAGTTCAATAGTGGTGACATAAATGATTTTCGAGGTCGTTTAGGGGGTCAAATATAGATTCAAAGTGGCCAAATAGTGCGTCTAGTACACATCCCTAGTGCAAACCCTAGAAAATGTTAGAGTAATAAGTTGTTTTACTTAATTAATTTAATCATATTGGTTAATTAATTAAGTCACTTATCACTTTAGTTACTTAAGCTAAACTTAGGCACATTAATAATTAATTAAGTGTGCACACTAGGGTTTCCCTTTTTAGGGTTTCTTGATCTCCTTTCATAAGGATTGATCTCATTGTAATTATCGATGGGAGAATATCTGTAGCTTTCATATCTTCTTGAAAGTTTTCTCTCTTCTGTAGCTTTTTCTTGTTGAAGATAATTGCACATTTGTTTTGCAGATCTCTTGCGTGGAAGGTGTATTTGTTTGTGTTTGATCCTGTGGCTCGTGGTTTTGTGCTTGTTTCACAATTCCAACATGGTATCAGAGCTCCAGACCTGCTGCTTCCTATTCGTCTTTTGAAGAATTTGGAGCTACGAGGGTTAGATCTGGCTTTCAGGTTTTCTAGTTTTTTTTTGAGGATTTGGGTAACTCCGTTTTTTGGGTGCATTTTGGGCCCAAACGGACCTCACAATTGGATTCAGAGCGGCCAAAAACCCACATTCTCATATATGGCACGACCTATTTGAGCATAGTTGATCCAGGAGGCAAATTTTTTTTGCCCAGGGGCCGTACGACCCCTAGGGCACGTTTTCTGAGGTTAAAAACGCAATTTTTTTTTAAAAAAATTAAAAAACGCCAAGTTTTTGATTTTTGTGAGCGCCGCCCACACAGAGGAGGGCCGCGCCATTGCCGCGCCACCCCTGCTCAGCCGCTCGGCCACCCACCGCCAACCTCCACTGGCGGCTCTACCTTCAGCACCGCCGACCAGTGTTTAGCCCCTGAGGGCTCTTCTTCGGCCGCCAGGGTTCTATTGCGAACTAGGAGCCCGCGTTCCAGCCCCAGCCGGTTCGGCCAGCCCCTGCGCGCGGTCCTATTGAGGACCAGGGGCTCCGCCACAGCCACCAGCGCGCCAGCCCCCTGGTCGGTCATGTGACCAGGGGCCGAAGATCTTAGCCCCTGAGGGCTATGCAATTTTTTTTAAAACCTTTTTTGAGAAACTTGCACAAAATCGGGCATAACTTGGGCATTTTAGCTCAGATTTTCGAATGGAAATAGGCGTTGGAAAGATGGTTCCAAGCCCAATCTAATTGATGGAGGATATTTTTTCTGATTTTGCCGTTTTGCAGTCTTTTTTGCTAGTCAAAGTTAGAACTTGTGTTTTTCACTCCTGAGGGCATATCTTTTGCGTCCGAACTCCATTTTTTGCAAACGAATAGGTGTTGGAAAGGTGCTTATGTGCTCTTTCTAGATCTGCAATTTATTTTTCCAGAATATGCCTCAGGTACTTTTTATTCAATTTTTTGTGTTTTCACACATCTGTCAATTACTTGGACATTTTGGCACCTGGAAATGATCTGTTTGCGTGGGATGGCTTTATTTGATCTGATTTATCAGTATTGAGGTTAGTTAGTCTTAGATTTTTAATTTGAATAGTTATCATGGGTTTTTCTACTCACCCTTCAGTTGTATTTCTGGAACGGGGTAATTATGAGTCATGGGCAAAGGGTATACTTACACATTGTAGGTGGCTAAATTTGTTGCCTTATTTGTATGATCTCATACTTGAACCAGCAACTTCAAAGGGAAAACTAGTTTGGGATATCATTAGAAATCACATAGTAGGAGTTATTTTGTCTAGTGTTGATTTTGACACTGTGTGGGCTATATCGGGCATTGATTGTCCTCACTCACTTTGGACACGTCTTTGGGAGATCTATAGAGACCCCAGTCTTTCTCCATTCCCTGCGGATCCTGCTTCAGATTGTCTTGTACCCATTGGCTGGAGAGAGAACACACCTTTTGATCATGATACTTTAAAGGAACTTCGGTATTTAGACACCCTTCTATATTCTGATGAATCAGAGGATTGTCTCACAGTTCCTACTCTTCAGACTGAGATTATACTTGTATCAGCATCTTCTCCTGTTGTTCTTGATCAGTTTGATATTGCCTCTTCTTTGGCTCCTATTGATTCAGCTAAGCAGGACATCATACATCTTTCAGACATGGCTACTTGGGATTCTTATCTTGCAGGCATTTTGTCTTTGTTTGTTGAGTCTCACATTGCAGATTTGGAGGATTACTTTGAGGATTTTCAACTCCTCTTTTTTGACAGCCATATTTCAGCTGTTAGCCCACCATCATCTGTGCATTCAGAGGTTGTAGTTCAAGAATCTTTAGTTCAGTTTGGATTTGACATCTTTTGTTTCAGTTCAGACAGAGAGATTCTTCAGCATCCTATCATGGCACACATCTTGAGACATCTTGGTTCTTCTCTTTTCACAGGGTTTCTTCGACATTGTCCTTTGGATCCGTTTCTTCCCAAGGGGAGGAATATTATATGCCACTTCAGGATATCTTTTTGGATTCTACATCAGGCATCTACCATTGCGACAGGAGTTTCTTCATTGTGGGGGGGTCTTCTAGTCTCTTTCTTTTTCTCCTATGGAGACCATTGTACATGTACTTATATGATAGAAGCTGTCTATGGGGGGTCTTATGTTATCCACCTCCTATCCTTCTGTTATTAGTGCATTTATTTCTTTCATCTCTTTTTGGAGTAGAGTTTTTCCCATGAGGTTTTCTCTATTTCTCCACTTTACAGAGATTTGGTTGTAATTGGGTACCTGATCAGGCCTTGTTGCCGGGACCCAAGTTTACTTTCTTGCCTTTGCACATGTTTGTAATTGCACTTTTTCTCATCTTAAGGGGGGGTGTTAGAGTAAAGGTTTTAATTTAATCATGTTGATTAAATTACCTTTATTCCTCTCTTAAGATTTCACTTTAGTTGCATTTTGTGACATTTAATAATTATATTAATTATTAAATGTCTACCTATTAGGGTTTCTTTTAGGGCTGCACAATATCCTTTTATAAGGATTCATCATTGTAATTTAACTCTCTCGGATGAATACATTTTACAGCTTTCAGAGCACCCTTGCTTGTTTATCTCCATCTCTTCTTTCTGTTTGTCGGGACCCATCTTTGCTTTCATGCTTCTTTTTCTTAGTGTTTTAGCTACTTCCTAAGTTCATCTTAAGGGGGGGTGTTAGAGTAATAAGTTGTTTTACTTAATTAATTTAATCATATTGGTTAATTAATTAAGTCACTTATCACTTTAGTTACTTAAGCACAACTTAGGCACATTAATTATTAAGTGTGCACACTAGGGTTTCCCTTTTTAGGGTTTCTTGATCTCCTTTCATAAGGATTGATCTCATTGTAATTATCGATGGGAGAATATCTGTAGCTTTCATATCTTCTTGAAAGTTTTATCTCTGTAGCTTTTTCTTGTTGAAGATAATTGCACATTTGTTTTGCAGATCTCTTGCGTGGAAGGTGTATTTGTTTGTGTTTGATCCTGTGGCTCGTGGTTTTGTGCTTGTTTCACAATTCCAACAGAAAACTCTAGGTTGATTGTCTATAAATAGGCATTTGATTAAGAAATTTACTCATTTGTGTATTTCAAAGTTAGAAATTTGAGAGCTCTAGGAGAAAGAAGTTGAGAAGATGTCGCTAGTTCCACACTCTGTACATCGAGGCTATCACATCCATACCTTCTGTCAACCTGAGGGAGCAAGGGAGTCGATAAGTACCTCGAACCCACCTTGTCTTTTTTGTTTTTCATGCATTTAGGGCTAGGAAATTTTAAGCAGGAAATTGCAACAAACGTTGTTTTCCACAATTGCGTGCGTGAATGATGTAGGTGATTGTGGTTCCCTACAATCACCTCATCATGATGGAATTGCTAGGGTATAGTGGGGTTGGTTGCAGCGTGACACATATGCAAAAGGTGTGTCGCATTTTCTTCTTGTGTCTCACCCACGAGTAGGAACGATGCAATCGACAAATAACACCACAAGTGCAAGGGGGAATGACGCAGGTGAGAGGGAAACGATGCAACTGATAGGGGGTTGACCACTATTGATCCCAATGACACATTAGCTAAGGAATGTGATGCAATTGCGGTTGCGTGACGCATGTGCAAGAAGAGTTACGTGAATGATTTTTGTGTTGCAATTGACAAGTAGAATGACTCAATTGACTGGTTAAAATTTTGATTTAGTTTTGGATAAAATGACTTGTCCAATTTAGGTCCAGTAGTTCAAATGAATATTTTGAGTTCACATAATGAATTTTCTTGTGACCTTAGGTTGTGCTTGCCCCTATCTATACTCGGGAGTTGTGATCGATGACATTTTAGCTTTGGTATCAGTTATCTGATGCTGAGAGATGCACACTGGGTGGGTGCAAAAAGATGGGGGGGAAATTTCTTGTCAATTTTTTTAAAAAGTTATGATAGCTGATAACACGAGCGTGTTATAACGTTATGAGCAATTAAAGGAAAAAAAGGAAATCAAGCTCATTTGCTTTGTGACTATTTTTTTTCTGCCCACGACCAAAATCCCTTCTTTTGCGCGCTCACATTTGGGAGGAGTGAATCTTGCAATTTTTTCATCAAAATGTTGTTATTTCGTTGCCAAGATGTTGCCACATCGATAAGGAGGTCAAAGATTTAAGGATTGTTTTATTTTTGTTGTGAATTTGTTAGTTTTAGGTTGTTTTTTATATTTATTTGTTGAATTTGTAGGAGATGATATTGAACCTAGAAACCCTCTTTAAAACCCTTTTGAAAATCTTCAACAAGCAAAGCAACAACAACAGGAACAAAATCCTTAACAAGCAGAGCAACAACAACATCAATAAAATCCTCAAGTTCAACAACTACAACAACAATCTCCTCTATCAATCCCTCAACATCTTCTTGGCACTCAACAAAATTTAATGACTGAAATTGAAAACAATAAAAAACAAAATGAGTTAATCACGAGGTTGAACAATCCAAATGGTTCAACTATGGAAAGAAAAACACTTGCAAATTCATTGAAAGAAATGTTAAAACATGTAAATTCAATCAACAAACAATTAATTGATTGGCAAGATAGGAGGTAGGCGGCTAGGAATTTTTACCAGGATAAATTATCATATAAAGATCTAAAAATTACAAAATTACAAAATTAGATAATTTGTGCACATTATTCACTGACCCACACACAAATGCAAATTTTAGCCTCAATGCGAAGAGGTTTCCTATCTATTGGTGCCACCACCAACAAATTAGGACCTTTTTTTGGGATAGGTGGTACATGGTTTTTTATTACCCACCATGCAACAATTGCGAAGTCCCACAATATTTCTTGAGGAAACTATACTGTGAGTTCATCCTAAAAAAAATCCTAAATTATTTTGATATGAGGGACTTCTAGGGAGAGGTGGGGGGTCAGCTCAAGATAGACCCAGTGCACATCAGGATCCTAGGCGAAAGTGAGACGACCTCTCGATAGGTCACCTCATGAGCACATCATTATCCCTTCCATCATGAAGGAGAGTGCTGAGGTAGAAATTTTGCAATCCATCAAATCTTTGACCCAGAGTGTCATCCAACATGCCAACCCTATACTACATCGCCATTCAGGGGAGTCTTTGAGTGGTGGGTTTCGATCCCATTTGTGTTAAGCTTGCGGGGTGACTTGTTCATATGATCCCATTGACACTCAGGAGGTTGCTACACAGGATACATCTGCAGCTATGGAGATGGCGAGGGCAGCTGGCATTTTGAATGAGGCCTATGGCATCAATACTCAGGTAGCATATTCATTGAATTTAATTTATTAAATTTTAATTTTGGATGCAAGATTAACTAATTTAGTTTTATTATTTTAATAAAATTTCAGAGTCATAGTGTTGATACTGGATACATCGGCCCTACACCCGCTTATTACTCCACTACATCTACCATTGAGGTATGTAACTAGTAAACAATTATAAATTTATTATATGTTAATAGCATTGCTTTATGAATGGTATTCTAATATGTGATTTTGGATGTCGAATAGGCTAATATTGGAGGTTTTGAGGGAACACCTCCTAGTGCTAGTGGATTTAGACAAACCTACATGTAAGTAGTAGAATAAAGAGTTTAACTAATAAATTGTACTTAATATATTTGTGTAGTTTATATTCATATTGTTGATTACACTACATTGCACATCTTTCCAACTCAAAGCATTACTTCACATTCCATAACTAATAACTAGATGTTAATAGATGACAAAATTTCAACTACAATATAGTTGTTTAGAAAGTTAACATAAGAAATGATGCAATTACTTCACATAGCATAAGTAATAAGTAGGAGCAACTTCCAATTGCTTTTTCTTGTTATGGCATTCCATGAGAAAACTTTTTACTGAGGCATCTTTTCAAACAGTTCACTACCTTGTCTATGTTATGGATGCTTGGAAGAAATATATGAAAGAATAATAGTAAGTAATAGCATAGAAAAGAAAATTAGTTTTTTGAAAAAATGTCTCAAAGAAATGTGGTCTCATGGTGATGGATTGGTCTCATGGTGATGTCCATCACCATGAGACCCAGTTTCTTTGAGGCATTTTTTCAAACAGCTCACCGCCTTTTCTATGCTACCATGTTTTCCATACATGTCTACCAAAGCATTTTATCAAATAGTTCATTTCCTTGCTACTATGGCTAAAAGCCTGAAAAATGTGCTTTCCAACAAACTATGGATGTTTGCAAAAAATCTATCTAAGCATAATAGTAAGAAAATAATCTATCTAAGCATAAATAGGCAGTGAGTAGTTTGAAAAAATGCCTCAAAAAAATGTGGTCTCATGGTGATGGAATGCCATTCCATCACCATGAGACCACATTTCTTCGAGACATTTCTTCAAAAAACTCACCACCTTTTCTATGCTACCACATTTTCCATACATGTGTACCAAAGAATTTTATCAAACTACTCACTTCTTTGCTGCTATGGCTAAAAGCCTAAAATATGTGATTTCCAACAAACTGTGGATGCTCGGAAAAAATCTATCAAAGCATAATAGTAAGCAATATCATAGTCAAGGCAATGAGTAATATGAAAAAATTCCTTGAATAAATGTGGTCTCATAGTAATGGAATGCCATTCCATCACCATGAGACCACATTTCTCTAAGACATTTTTTCAAACAACTCACTATTTGAAGAATAAAACCAACCCTTTAGCCAAAATTTTCCTCCAAATTATTTTCAAGGTCCTTATCCTCAATTTACCAATCCATGAAACCTTCCACTTTTTATTCCACTTGTTCATGTCCTCACCCCTCCCTCTTCATGTCATGATTTCCCCCCATCTCATAACCAAGACCACACTATACCATCCACCCCATCCTACCATAATACCACAAAGAAGGCAATGAACTATTTAAAAAAATGCCTCAAAGAAATGTGGTCTTATGGTGATGGAATTCCATGACACATTTGTTTGTAATGGCATTCCATCACCATGAGACCCCATTTCTTTGAGGCATTTTTTCAAATAGTTCACTGCCTTCTCTATGCCACCACAGTTATTGCACATGTCTATGAAAGCATTTTATCAAATGGTTCACCACCTTGTTGCTATGGGTAAAAACCTAAAAACTAGTGCTTTTGAACAAGCTATGGATAGGGAAAATAGTAAGCATGATAGTCAGAAATATATAGTTTAATAAGTACTCAAAATTTTGCTCATTATCTCATACATTATAAGCCATGACGTGGATCGCTATTGTAGTTTTCATGATTGAATAATTTGTTGTTTTATTTTTAGATGTTGCAAGTGGATACACCTCTAAATGTTCATAGGGTAATGGAGATTAATGTTTCATCTACTATAAACTCCTTGATGGCTCTCATAGGGGAGGTATGAGGCAGATTACTAAATTTCAATTTACATTCATTGTTATAGCTATTAGTTAGTGAAAAATCAAACCATTATTGATTCATAGTTTAATTTCTCTTTGGATGGTTTATACGGGGCTTCAGCATGCCTCAACGTGGGAATTTGAATATTTCTCTCGTGGAGAGTGATCATCAGATGGCAATAAGTGATTATTTTGTTAAATATATCATTTTTTATAATGTAATTTTTATATATTAATGTTTTTACTTGTTACTATAACAGATAAGAATTGACCAATAACTAAACCCTAGGAGGAGCACCAGGAGCACTCAACCTCAGAATAAACGAGTGACAGATCTATCACCATCTGAGAGACAAGCAAAGGGAAATATTTTATTTTGAGAGCATGGAGAGCAATAAATTTGGATTCCAGAGCCCTTTGTTGTATGCTTATATTGCATTTTGGTACATATTTTGTATTGGATATATTTGACATTGTATGGCTATTTTGTATATATTTTATACTTATATCAACATATATTGATGTATGCCTACATGGCTATTTGGTTAATACAAATCTTTTTTATCGATGGTGTCCATATTTGCATTATAAATCCATGGTTCAATAAATATGAGTTACGTGTATTCAAGTGTATACTTTACAACTTATGTGTATACTTTGTGACTTATGTGTATTTCAATGTATACTTTGTGACTTACATATTTTCATGCGTATACCTTGTATTCATGCATATACTTTCTATTAGTTTGTGTATACTATGTATTCGTGTGTATACTTCAAGGCTTACGTGTTTTTGAGTACTTGTGCTTCCCTTATTCACATGTATGCTTGACTCATTCATGTGTATAATTATTAATTGGTTATCCCTAGCATTGATCATTGTTTTCCTTTATGGTTTGTCTTGAATATTTATTGACTGATGCTAAACAATTTTATTAGTTGATACTAAACAACTTCAATATTTCTAGGAATACTAGTAGAGTTACAAATTACAAAATTGCACAAATTGAAAAGAAAACATTAACTGTAAATAAATGCATTGATTATTAATTTGATAATTGATTAAGAATGAGTATAATATATATCAAGAGATGAGCCTTCTAGAATGACAACTGCCAACTAGAAAATAGGCAAAACATTCCTAATACTTTGAAAGCAATAATCCACCCAAAATTGCAACGGGAGAGAAGACTTATTTAAGATCATTGAGTAATGTATTTTCTAATCCTCCCTTGTTCTTACATATCTCAATTCAGTTTAATTTAAAGAGTTCCATCAAATGTTCTATCTAAAAGCAAAAAGCATGTTTTCAATTGGTATTCCATGAGATGTTTCATAAAAAGATTCTAGTATATTTAATGTTTTGATTGAAACAACTCAATTAAGCAATTGATACATAATCCTCGCAACACTTGCAAAACATTATATTCATAGTAGATGATGAGTAGTTAACTTATTAACACATTATCATACAAGCATTTATCTTGAATAGTCTTTAAACATTTTCACAGCATAATCCTCATAGTACAGAATGAATTGGTATGTTCTTGATCCATCACTATATAAACACATTGAAAGATATATATGTCAACTCTTTGCAATATTATTTCTTGTATAGGAAATGGACTTGGGAAAAAGCTTTATAATTTATAATACAAATAAGAAATGGACTCAAAGGTGGAAACTTTATTTATCACACCAAATAATAAATGTACATGAGAGCATCACTTATTTTTCTTAGACTCCAATTTTCAAGCATAGCAAATCATTTCAAATGAAAATGGAAAAATGTTTCAAAACCAAGTTGTTAATTGAGGAAAAATAAAATGTTTCCAAGTTCCACCATTGTACGCAATTACAATTGGTTGTATATTGTTGTAAGGGCAAGAAGGATAATTAAAAAACATCTTGCGCTTGTTAGACTTGAGGATGATCATATGTTTTTTGTGTGAAAAACTCAGACTTCTCAACTATCGTGTGAATGGTTCTTTTTTTGATTGTTTTGCATGCCATCATAAGGGATCAAGCCGATTGAACGTAGCTTGGAGTAATTCAATGTGTTTGGGTGCAAAAGAGGACCATGCCTAGCATAATCGTACCTATCAGGATGTGTTGGAACAGTTTGTTTGGTCACATGAGTTGCAGAACGAAATTTGCACCACTTTGCAACTTTACACTGCTTGCATTTGACACTTTTTTTATCAAGTGGAAATAGGACACCATGAGAAGATGACTCCGAGATAACAAAAACCAAGAGAGGTTATTGTAGAGGGGCTCAATGCAATCATATAGGCTCAGATGAAGAGTTTGTAATCGTCATGATTTATGAATAATAGCTCGTCAAAAATTGCTACCCTTTTGCACTTTTGACTCTTAAAGGATCGAGTTGATTGAACGTAGCTCAGAGCGATTATGTGTGTTTGAATGTGAAAGAGGATCATGCATAGTGTAAACATACCCATTCAGACGCGTTGAAATAGTCCGTTTGGTCACATGAGTTGTAGAATGAAAGTTGCACCACTTTGCAACTTTACACTGCTTGCATTTGACACTTTTTCCATCAAGTGAAAATTGGATACTACAAGAAAACGAATCTGAAATAACAAAAACTAAGAGAGGTTATGTAGAGGGGCCGAATGCAATCTCATAGACTCAAACATAGAGTACATAAGTGTCATAGTTTTCAAGTAATATCTCGTCAAAGATTGCTTCCCTTTTGCACTTTGAACCCTTAAAGGAACAAGCCGGTTGAACATAGCTCAGAGTGATTATGCGTGTTTGGGTGTGAAAGAGAACCATGTCTAGCATAAACGTATCCATCCAAATGTGTTGAAACAATTTGTTTGGTCACATGAGTTGTAGAACAAAAGTTGCGCCACTTTGCAACTTTGCAGTACTTGCATTTGACACTTTTTCTATCAAGTGAAAATTGGACACCACAGAAAATGACTTAGAGATAACAAAAATCGAGAGAGGTTACTATAGAGGTCCCAACACGATTTCATAGGCTCAAACAAAGATTTCATAAGTGCCATGTTTTTCGAGTAATAGCCCATCAAAGATTGTTGCCCTTTTGCACTTTGAACCCTTAAGGGATCGAGTCAGTTGAACGTAACTCATACATTCTAGATTCTCTTATAATATCTACATCATAGGTGCTCATAATGAGGTTAACTTCAAATGAATAACTTGAGATTCTCTCGCTAAGCTTCACACGCTCTTTTATAATGGCTTCAAATCAGAATTGAGATTTCTCAAGATCATCAAAATAAGGATGTTGCATTGCTTTTTTGGCTGAGGTTCTCTTGGATGGCGCATAAATTAACATTTTCTGCAAGAACATGCCAATTAATTTTTAGCAATTTGCTTACAAATAGGCAAAGTAAAAAAAGAAAATGAAAGAGCATCCAAAATGGAAATAAAATGAAAATAGATGGAAGGCACTTACATACAAGAAATCCACACCATTTGATTCCAACTCGGGAATAGCAAGGTATAAATCTTGATGCTTCCATGAAGGATAGGCATGCCAGTCTCTCAACTAAGTCACTCTTGGTCAACATCTTCATTGGGAGTTCCAAGATACCTATTGCACACAACACCTTGCATGAATAAAATAACTTGAAATTTGAGATACTCTTATAATGTCTACATCATAGGTGTTCATGGCAAAGTTAACTTCAAATGAATAACTTGAAATTCCCCCACCAAGCTTCACGCACTTTTATAATGGCTTAAAATCATAATTGAGATTTGTCAAGATCATCAAAATAAGGATGTTGCATTGCTTTTTTGACCGAGATTCTCTTGGATGGCTCATAAATTAGCATTTTCTACAAGGGGACACCAATCAATTTTTAGTAGGTTACTTACAAATAGGAAAAGTAAAAGAAGATGATATAAACATTAGATAATAGCACTGACATCATAGCATTGGCATCATACAAATTAATGTGCATACTTACAAATTAATCCAACGAACCATCTGGGTTTGCTTTACTCTTTATTGTGTCAAGTATTGTCTCATGGTCAGATTCGCAGACCTTCCACAAGGTCTTGTTCAAAGGTCTACCCTCATACTTGGTCAAACAAACATTGGATTCCATGATAAGGTTTGAGTAATGAAGAATCTTTCGATGCATGTCAAAGTCCTGAAACAACTAATATTTAACACTCTTATGTGGGTACCTTCTAAGCCATGGGGCTTCCAATTTCTTTTTGGCCTCAACACAATGAAACAAATAATAGTTCATTCCCTCTTCGTCGTCTTCATCTGCAATAACTGCATAAAAATGTCCTACATTGATGTGTAGAAAATCTCTTGAAATTAGTCAACATTACAAATACACTACAAAGTAAGATAACAATAGGAATTTCAAAAACTAAGCAAGTAGATATATTACCTAGTTGAACTAGATCTGATATGTGGTCAAAGTCGACCGATGAATCCATCTGTGTTAGTTCTAATGTCGTTGAAGGGCGATACATGTGAAGTGGGCTAAAATAACTTAATGACCATTTATCAACCCAATCCTTTGACTCACAAGCATCTCAGACTTGCATTATACATGAAGAACAAAAACATGACATCTTTCATGTATTGATACTCCATGAACCTGCATTTGAGCTAAGGAAAGAGTGTATCTCACTCGATCATGTTAGTGTACAACAATCATCATATGGTGTAATGTTAGTATCATCCATCAACCAAAAAAATATATGAAGTGAAGACGTACCTTCATGACCTGGACCCATTGAAGCATTACACCACTCGACGATTATTTTGCATCTGTCAACTTTGCATTGTCTTTATACTTTAACTCTTCTCGTGCTAATGCTCTTTTCACACATGTTTTTGCACCATCAAGCTCCCCCTTTCCATGCCTGGTCTAACAAAAGTTCCACATATGATGAACACCTATAATGAAATGCATCCTGCATAATTAGTAGAACATGTACGAGTTCTTGAACTGTGCTGCACAGTTATCTGACCATATTATATGTCGACTGTATGTTATGCCCCTCTTATCCAAATCACTATAGAACATCTGGAAGCAACCTTGCACGAACTTTGGAGAATATGTGCAATCTTCACTAATATAAAAGTGATACTCCCTCAATGCCTTCATTTGGCCCTTTGTACTATCAGCTGCATGAATGAATGCTATGTGCACGAATATCGAAACCTATGTGGAGTTGTACTATTGTGACTGCACCTCACATTGTGGTTGTAGAGTGTAGTTCTCTACAAAGTCAACCACTGAAACTATACTGCCAACTGGAAAAGTGTCTTTGCATAGATTGAATTGTGTGTCCAGCCATCGAACTATGTGGGTATTCCTTGCATACTCATACACTATATTTTCATGAAACATAGACATAGACTGATACACTGAAATCTTCTGAATAACCAAATCACACATTTTTGCTTGATTACCATCTTTTGTAACGTGTGCTATTGTTTTATACTTCTCGAACTCTATTAGTTTGTGTCCCACCTCATTTGTGTTTTCCATATGTTGACATACTGGCATACATTGAAAACCACCGCGACGCTGACATGAACCATCCAAGCATAGTGTCTTGTAGAATATTTAGCCATCCTCTATTTCACATAAATTTTTTGATAAGAAGTCTCTTGAAGATGTTGGTGGGGCTTGTATGCCACAATCCTGGAAAACATCGTTAGTATGCAAATCTAAAGATATAGAACGATAAACATCATAATGGTTAGAGAATTCAATATGTAGTCTACAACAAGAAGTAGTCGTGTGTGATTTATCTTAACACAAAAAGGTTTAATAATTTCAAAATATCTTTGAAAAATACTAATTTGAGGATAATCCTGTTGAAATTTATGAAAAAATTGGGTTTGAGTCGTATCCAAAAAATGTTTTGGACGTGGCTCATGGTTCCGACTACCAATTCTCCTTACCACATCCCTTTGATTTAGAGATGGTCTTGTGTTATTATTCCAATACTATTCAATTAGTGTTCTCAATGCTTCAACAATTTTTTTATCTTTTTGTGGCAGTCCCCGAGAATGCCCATAATTCATTTGAATCAGTACCCTCAATTCTTTTCCGCCTTCGAATGACTCTTGATAAAGTTTTTCTATTAATTCTCAATTGTTTACTCATCTTTCTAATGAGACGAGCTCTCTTTGTTTGACTACTTATCAAATTCGATGTGATCACATGTCAGGTGACATTACTATCCTTTGAGTGTGGGGTATTACCCACATTCTCATAAGCATCTATTAGATTCTTCACAATAGTGTTTTCACTTGAAGCATTCGATGTTCTCAATCCAAGAGTCTTCATAATGTTTCTATACTTATACCTGCATCATTTCAACAAATAGTTGACATCTTGCTATCTCATTTAGCCTTTCAAAGAAGAATTTCCAAATCTTATCAACATATCTTCTACAAGTGTGTGCTGGAATCTTACCTTCCACGTGCTGCAAAATATCCTCATCAATATTAATCAAATACTTTGGCTTTCTACGCAAATCTCTAGGTGGTGTTCTCCTAGATACATACATCTCAACATTAGGAATTTCATCAATATTTTAGTGAGGTGGGCTAGATTGTGTACCTTCGATCGAGGGTGGAATAGATGACATACTTTGAGGTTCACATGGGGATGATGGCATACCTTTTTCGTCAAATCCGAGTAATGATGTACTCTCAACTTGAGATGTGGTGGATTGTGTCCAACCATATTCACTTGCGGCAGATGGTGTCCCTCCATATTCACTTGTACTTAATGGTGTCCGTTCATATTCACTTGCGGTAGAGGATGTGTCTCCAACTACGGTATTCAAATCTGTCTTACCACGATGCTTTCACATTCATGCCCTTTGTGCCGCCAATGCCTTTTCTCTTTTTGATGGTTGAGGTTCCTCTTCAATTGGCTTGTTTTCGTCAATTGTATCCAATTTCTTTTTTTCACGATATTCCCTCACCCGTTCTCTCTCCTTTGCTTTATTGGTTTCATACTCTTCGTCTATTAGTTTATTCCTTGTTCATTTCCTCGGCATGGCAGATAATTCTACCTGTAGCATGGTAATGAGATGAATATTAGTTCCTAAAAAATGATTCCATACAAATAAATGAATATATGTCATTCAAGGCTTCATACAAAATACTTGCAATCGTCCTATAGAAGAGCATTTATAGCATAGACAAAGGTCACATGAATTTTTCCGATTGAATGTCTTAAAGAAATGTGGTAATGTGGCATGCCATGATTGCAAGATAGGCTCAAAATGGAAGCATGGACAAGACATGTGAATTCAAATGCCTTGTCCATGCTTCCATTTTGAGCCTATCTTGCAATCATGGCATGCCACATTACCACAGTTTTTTAAGGAATTCCATCGGAAAAATCATGTGAGCATTGGCAACCTAGTGAGTGAGCTCACTAGATTTCCAATGCGGTAGGGTTGACAAGGTAGGGGCAGTGTATTCCTCATAGAAATGGGGACTCACACTCAGCGTATGCCTCATAGAAATGGGGACTCATAGTGTGAGTCCCCATTTCTATGAGACATACGCTGCCCCTATCTTGTCAACCCTAACGCATTGGCAACCTAGTGATCTCAATCACTAGGTTGCCAATGCGTTAGGGTTGACAAGATAGGGGCAGCGTATGTCTCATAGAAATGGGGTCTCACAGTGATGTATGGGGTCTTATGGTGATATACATCACCCTGAGACCCCATTTCTATGAGGCATACGCTGCCCCTACCTTGTCAACCCTATCGCATTGGCAAGTTAGTGAGCTCACTAGCTTGTGTATATCACTGTGAGACCCCATTTCTATGAGGCATACACTACCCCTACCTTGTCAACCCTATCGCATTGGCAAGCTAGTGGAGCATTGACAAGCTAGTGAACCCCATTTCTATGAGACATACGTTGCCCCTACCTTGTCAACACTACCGCTTTGGCAAGCTAGTGAGCTCACTAGCTTGCGTTATGAGGCATACATTGCCCCTACCTTGTCAACCCTACCACATTGGTAAGCTAGTGAGCTCACTACTCACTAGTTTGCCAATGCGGTAGGGTTGACAAGGTAGGGGCAACGTATGCCTCATAGAAATGGGGACTCACAGTGATGTACATAACCGTGAGACCCCATTTCCCCATTTCTATGAGGCATACGCTGCCCCTACCTTGTCAACCCTACCGCATTGGAGCTCACTAGCTTGTCAATGCTCCACTAGCTTGCCAATGCAGTAGGGTTGACAAGGTAGGGGCAATGTATGCCTCATAGAAATGGGGACTCACAGTGATGTACATAACCATGAGACCCCATTTCCCCATTTCTATGAGGCATGTGTTGCTCGTATATCACCGTGAGACCCCATTTCTATGAGGCATACGCTACCACTAGTGAGCTCACTAACTTGCCAATGCGGTAGGGTTGACAAGGTAGAGGCAGCGTCTGCCTCATAGACATGGGGACTCACAGTGATCCTCATAGAAATGGGGACTCATGTTGATATACATCACCGTGAGTCCCCATTTCTATGAGGCATACATTGCCCCTACCTTGTCAACCCTACCGCATTGGCAAGTTAGTGAGCTCACTAGCTTGCCAATGCGGTAGGGTTGACAAGGTAGGGGCAACGTATGCCTCAGAAATAGTTTGCCAATGCGGTAGGGTTGACAAAGTAGGGGTTGCATATGCCTCATAGAAATGGGGGTTCACGGTGATGTATCACCATGAGTCCCCATTTCTATGGGGCATTACATCATGCGAACCCTCATTTCTATGAGGCATACGTTGCCCCTACCTTGTCAACCCTACCGCATTGGCAAGCTAGTGAGTTCACTAGCTTGCCAATGCTCCACTAGTTTGCCAATGCAGTAGGGTTGACAAGGTAGGGGAAATGTTTGCCTCATAGAAATGGGGACTCACGGTCACCATGAGTCCCCATTTCTATGAGGCATGCCCTACCCCTACCTCGTCAACCCTACCGCATTGGCAAGCTAGTGAGCTCACTAGCTTACCAATGCGATAGGGTTAACAAGGGGCAGTGTATGCCTCATAGAAATAGGGACTCAACGATCACGTTGAGTCCCCATTTCTATGAGGCATACACTACCCCTACCTTGTCAACCCTACCGCATTGGCAAGCTAATGAGCTCACTAACTTGCCAAGCTCACTAGCTTGTCAATGCTACCACATTTTGCATACATTTATATGAAAACATTATTGTCAAACAATTCAAGTGTCGTGTCCATGCTTCCATTTTGAGGCATGATTGCAAGATAGGCTACACCTTTCCCCATGTTGCTAACTTAGCCTTGAATAAAGAGTCTTGAAACAATGGAGAGAAGGGTTAGAGTCCCTTGTAGGTAAACTAATTAAGGAAAAATTTAAAATATATCACAACATAAGTGATGAGGTAAATTTAGAAATAGAGATGAAAACCAAAATAGATTCAAAGATCTATCAATATGGGAGGAGTATATTCCAATTTTTTATTGACATGTATGAAAATTTTGGTAGCATAGAGAAGGAAATCAGCTGCTTGGTATAACTGTTTGACAAAATACCTCAATGAAATATGTCCTCATGGACTATAATGATTGCACGATATGCACAAAATAGATTTATTGAAAAGGCTTTTGAAAATTTCAAGCATATGCAAATCGTAGGTGTAAAACCAAATTCAACTACATTTTCCAACATCTCTCATGCCTATACCAAAATGAAAGCTTTGGAGAGTGGTATGCACATCCATAGTAAAGGATTGAGAAATGATATATTATTTTACTTCCTTATAACTTATGTCATATATATGTGTATACAAAATGTGGAAGCATACACAAGGTAAGTCAATTGTTTAACAACATGCCTCAAAGGGATGTGGTTTAAAAATGTAATTGGCAAGTGTAAAAAATTGTGTAATTTAAAATGTGCATTGACAAGCTAAGGTTATAATGACAAACAAACAATGATCAACATGGAATATGTAAAATAACAAAAATGAAAGCAAGCCATAATAGAATGAAAGAAAATGTGTAAAGACTTCACATACCTAAAAAACCAGAGTCTCAAATGACGAAGTTCTACCCAATTATGTAGCCTTTCCTTCTTGTTTCTTCAAACTCCTCAACAATTTGACTTTTTCAAAAGCTTGTTCCCCTCCAAATTTCAATTGTATATCACTCTTGAATGGAATTCAGACTTGAATTGATATTATATGCCTTTCAACGTGAAAACTTTGCAATTTCATGCAAAGGTGGTGGAAAGATGATGAAAAGGGTGGTGGAATGTGAAAAATATTCATGCTCACTTCATAAAATCATCAAAAAGCTTTTTTTTGTTGAAGCATGCGCAGAACCAAGAGAATATGCAAAATGTGGGCCTTGAGATCACGGGTATATTGAATTTTTTACCTTTTTAGAGCAAGACAAAATGCACTTGCATTATAACGTGCTCACGTTATAACACGAGCGTGTTATGTCTTGCTAAAAGAACAACCATATCTCTACTACTTCAAAACACACTCACGTTATGAGAAAGTTGATTTTTTATAGGTTTATTTTCTCTCTTTCTCTCTACCCTCTGCCCTCAACCCACAACCCTTAATCCCTCTACCCTTAAACCCTCAACCCTCAACCCTAAACCCTAAAACCTATACCCTCAAACACTAAACCCTCTACCCTCAACCCTAAACCCTAAACCCTAAACCCTAAACGCTTAAACCTTCTACCCTCTACCCTCAACCCACAACCCTTAATCCCTCTACCCTTAAACACTCTACCCTCTACCCTCAACCCTAAAACCTATACCCTTAAACCTTCTACCCTCATCCCTCAACCCAATACCCTAAACCATCAACCCTCTACCCTCATTCTCGGCCCTCTACCCTCTACCCTCTATCTCTCCCACTCCCTCCCCTCTCTTAATTCTCTCCCTCCTACCCCCTCTCCCTCTCTCAAGTCTCTCTCTCCCCCCCTACCCTCAACCCTCAAGCCCAAATCCTCCTAATCCTCTATACCCTTTATCATACATTGGACCCTCAGCTAATCCCCAACCCTATACCCTCAACCCTCAGCCCTCAACCCTTAAACCCTAAACCCTCTACCCTCTACCCTATACATTAAACCCTCAACCCTTAATCCCTCAATCCTCAAACCCGATACCCTCTACCCTATACATTAGACCCTCAACCCTAATCCTTCAGCCATATGTACCCCTCAACCCAATACCCTAAACCATCAACCCTATGGGTCCTCAACCCTATACCCTCAATTCTCAACCCTCTACCTATACATTGGATCCTCAACCCTCATATATCTTT
This sequence comes from Sequoia sempervirens, assembly GCA_007258455.2. Classification (NCBI taxonomy): domain Eukaryota; kingdom Viridiplantae; phylum Streptophyta; class Pinopsida; order Cupressales; family Cupressaceae; genus Sequoia; species Sequoia sempervirens. The sequence goes on from VDFB02075321.1 coordinate 352,253,625, forward strand.
GTCCCTCCCTCCTCTCTCTTCTCTATCTCACTTATCCCTCCATCTCTCCCTCCATCCATCCCTCCCTCTCTACACTAATCCCTCAACCGTATACCCTCAACCCTTAAACTGTTAAACACTCAACCTTAAACCCTAAACTCTCTACCCTCTACCCTCAACCCAATACCCTCTATGCTCAACCCTAATCCCTCAAACCTATACCCTCAACCCAATACCCTAAACCATCAACCATATAGGTCCTCAACCCTATACCCTCAATTCTCAACTCTCTACCCTATACATTGGATCCTCAACCCTCATATATATTTGTCCCTCCCTCCTCTTCTCTCCTCTCTATCTCACTTATCCCTCCATCTCTCCCTCCATCCATCCTTCTCTCTCTACCCTAATCCCTCAACCGTATACCCTCAACCCTTAAAACCTTAAACACTCAACCCTAAACCCTAAACCCTCTACCCTAATCCCTCAACCCTCTTGACCCTTAATCCCTCAACCCCTATACACTCTACCCTATACATTGGACCCTCAACCCTAATCTCCCAACCCTATACCCTCAATCCTCTACCCTCAACCTTAAACCCTAAACCTCTACCACCCTATACATTAAACCCTCAACCCTCAACTCTCAACCTCAAACCCTAAAACCTCAACCTGATACCCTCTACCCTATACATTGAACCCTCAACCCTAATCCTTCAACCATATGTACCCTCAACCCAATACCCTAAACCATCAACCCTATACCCTCAATTCTCAACCCTCTACCCTATACATTGGATCCTCAACCCTCATATATATTTGTCCCTCCCTCCTCTTCTCTCCTCTCTATCTCACTTATCCCTCCATCCCTCCCTCTCTACCCTAATCCCTCAATCATATACCCTCAACCCTTAAACCCTTAAACACTCAACCCTAAACCCTCAACCCTTAAACCCTAAACTATCAAACCCTCTACATAATAAAATATAATATTATAATATATAATATACATAATGGAGTTTTTTTGAAAAAAAAAAAAAAAAAGAAAGGGGTTAATTTGTTTGGAGATGTTGTAAATTGTTTTTCCCAGCGGACAAATATGGGTCTCACAAATACGGAAATTTGTAAGCAGCAATGACATGGACTGTCAGCAGACTGTCAGTCTGACAGACACGGATGGGGTGCATTGTATATGCTGGATAGACAGTGCCCAAGTGAACAGATCCTTTATTCAATGTAGATGACATCGTTTTCGCTTTCTGTGTCAGAGGTTGACTGCTGCAGATTCTTTCAAGAGATGACGACATACAGATCAAGACTTCTTTTCTTTGTTTATAAAGGCCCTCTTCTGAAAACCTTGAACTGAAACCATTTTAAACATTATGTAACATATGCAGCTTATATACAAAAACAACCAGCCTATACCTATGATGATTACTAAAATTTTGAACAAAACACCAATTTCCTTTCATCACATCAGAACCTCCACCTACACTATAAGCTGCCAATTTACTGCTGTTTTGCAATTTAAAACACTGATTAATCCCCTTCATTCAGAGCAGCACTTGATGAGTCTGAGAAGCCGCACAATTACCCCCAAAATCTCCAGTCATTCGTAAAATCATCAGAAACAAAATAATTAATATTCTGTTGTACATTCACTTAAATTCCTAGTGATGTCTATTTTTTCTTACAAATTTATAATTCAAATATGGATGCCAAACGAAAAATGTACATTTTGTGGTCTGCTCCTTTGTACACCATAGCTATTTAAGTTTTAACAGTATTATCATTGCATTTATCTTACAAAATGAACAATACAATTTTATTTTATTTTTGTACTTGTGCTAATTTTCACAATGTCAAAAGTGAACAGATCCGTGTATTCAAAGTAGATGACATTGTTTTCACTTTTTGTGTCAGAGATTGACTGCAGCAAATTTTTTCAAGCGATGATGACATGCAGATCAAGACTTCTTTTCCTTGTTTACAAAGGCCCTCTTCTGAAAACCTTGAACTGAAACCATTTAAAACATTATGTACCATATGCAGCACTATCATCACCATGTCTTCATCGTTCAGAAGAGCTTGCTCATTCAACAAATTCTAATACAAGAAGACACAAATACATCAAAACCCTTACAAATAAATCCAAACAAGAACCCTATGAAGAATGAAATCTAAAATCTGGGGAGCAAAATATTCTTGTTTTGATTAAATTTCCATTCTCTTTACCATCAAGAATTTAACGTGTTATAAGGATATAGATGGATGAAAAACTGACAACATATTTCTACCTTACGGAACATTGATTCCATGTATGATATTTAATATTTATCTATTGATAAATACGCTACCACCTTGGTGATTTAGGGCAGTATGAACTGATTAATTTCTTAACAACGCAGTTATATATAATTTACAAATTTTCTTTCAATATAAACAAAATTAGACTATGAATTTTCGTTATCAAGTCTAAATACTGCTCGTTTCAATCAAATGTTTCTGCAATATAACTCCCACTTACAGCAGGCATCAAAACAAACAATATTTCAAAACTTCTAAAATTCGTAAAATTCAAGAACAGTTCTCACTAATTAGAATGTGTTGCCAAGTAAAAAATGGTAATTTTTCCTCAAAATGTAATAATTGAAATTGAAATTCTATATCTTCACCCATTTATTTATACAAAGAAGATAAATCATGGGCATTTTTGTCAGCAAATTGTTCACTTAAGATTTAATAACAATGCCTAACAATTAACAAGAAAACAAAATTATTGGGCTACAAACAATAAATGCGGGATCCCCTATAATGACATCAATTGCCACATCAGATCAGTTGCCGTTACTCTGACTTACACCTCACGCATTGAGAACAAAGCATTCACTTAATCAGGTCTCAATTCATTTCCCATGATCTATGTTGGTTTTGGGGGTACTTATGATGCAAAAGTTGTGTTAGTGTGTTAGCAATATTTGTTTTAGTAATAGCACTTATGTTCTATTGTAACCCAAAGTTCTAGCTATGTGTTATATTCAGGGTGGTAAGTTAAGGGTGTAAATGTAATAGTTAATATGTTTGTTGGTTAGTCTGGCAATGTAGTTGCATGGGGTAGTCGATGAATTGGCTTTTATAAATCCTTGTAACAAATAGTAAATTTCATCCCATGAAATTATATTAATATTATATTTCATTCATGGTGTAAATGTAATAGTTAATAATATAATATATTGGTTGGTTCGTCTGGTAAGGTAGTTGCACGGGGAAGTTGATGAATTTGCTTTTAAAAATCCTTGTAATAAACTGCAAATTCCATCCCATGAAGTTATGACATTAATATTATTTTTCATTCATGGTGTAAGAACCTTTGTTCCCTGTGCTTTTCGACCTTACAAGTGATATCAGAGCCTTAACAATATGATAACCAAGGATGAAATATAGTCAGGATTTTCTATTCTCCTATACTGTGCCGCATTCAAACTAGGCCAAGGTTGTTGCAGCTCTGTGCACTGCAGATGATCACATATGCCCAAATAAAAAAAAGTACAGAAGAAATCTAGTTCATCTCCATTCACAGATTCCGAAAATATTAGAAGCCTTTGAAGCCAAGTATTATAAGTGTTGGTCATCAGATAAATGAATTGAAATAAGACTTTTCAGGTGCCTGTGTAACCACACCATTGAAAAGCTGCATCTGTCCTACATCAAACTTACTACAAGCAGATGGAAATCTTTTCTATTAACCTCTTTCTGCTTTTGCTTTCGATTCCATATTCCAAATTCTGTCTGTGCCTTGGCATCGTTATGGAAGGTCTGCAGTCCTTTAAATACTGGAAGAACACTCTATTTCCATTCCATCTCCATAGCTCAACTACTGTAGAGATCTGGAGACATGACATCAATAAACAACACTGAAAACTACTTGAGGCTTTCTTCTTCATTGGATGAAGGATAAATCTGCAACTTCCAGGATCAGAACAAGACTACTATTGACCACAAAGAGGCCATGATCAATGGAGAAATATTTCACTTGTACTGTTAAGGATATTTTGGAATGTGTGTCTCTGTTGGCTGCATTTGTTGATTGCTGGTTGGTCACATGTTTGTTACTTGTGACTAATAAATCTGAGATTATGTGGATGTAAACTATAGATGCATATGGGTTTTGAAGGAATATAAAACAAAATAATTTTTCTTGGGTCAAATATGCATGTAGCATGGAATTGATTTTTCATGAACATTCAAAATAAGCTAATTTTTTGCATGAAAAGAAAACTCAAAGGGGACATAAGGTTAGAAGTAGATTTTTAATGTGATGCAAGCTCACGGTCAAAGGAGAATACACGCTTAGTGCTATCTTAAAAAATATAAAATAGGATAATACTTTTTATTGCATAATTACAAGAAAAGGAAGGGTACTTTTTATACTTTGCAAAAACATTTTAAATGGTGATAAGGGTATTATTGTAACGAGCTGCATTTTTAATTGAACCCTACACCTTCAAAATGAAAACTTTTGTAATGTCACCTCACACTTGTGCTCCCAGAGTTCTCAGTTCTTTGTATGTTACATCTGTTGCTAGAACCTAGAGGAGGTTGGAGGATCCACCAGGGGATGAAGAATCATTCCCATCTCAGGTCAGCTATTCACTCAAAGATGGGGTAAAATGCTTGAGTAGCATTTTTGGTAGAATTAGACATTTTACTTGTTTTCAACATCATTTTGGTTTTCCAATGCAGTGTGATGTTCAATGTTAGCAATGTTGTTTTCAATTTTGGTTTCCATTTTTTTACTGTTGATGTGGAACAAGATTTTAGTGAGTGATAAAGCTATTATGTTTAGTAGCTCTTCATGATCAATCTGTGAGTGGTGTTCTCTTCACTTTTTGTTATCTTAATGTTGTTATGATAAGCATAATCCACCAGGGATGTTGATCACTGTACTTGGGCAATGACATATCTTGTTCATACTATGGTGTGGTCAGAGGCATGTTGAATGATGTATTTCAGCATTGATTGTGTCAACAGGGCACTCGATGTATGAGATTGACAAGTTGCTGACCACAGAGTGTGGAGCAAAGAGTCAAGCTTTAGGGAGATGCATGCAAGTGTCAATATATAGGTTGATCGGTACCAAGAAACTAAGGACTAAATTACAAAGTGGCAGGATTGGGTAGTTAACTAGATTCACTAATGCTCCAAATTCATCAGGATAAGATTAGTAATCGGATCTAGGTTATATTATAATCCAAAGTTCTGTGATGTATTATGTTTAGAGCGATAAGTTGTTAAGGGTGTTATGCAATAGTTAACATGTTGGTTGGTTAGTCTGCTAAGGTAGTTAAATGGGGGAGTTGACAAATTGACTTTTATAAAGCCTTGTACTGAATTTTAAATTTCATCCATGAAGTTATTATATTAATATTGCTTTTCATTTATGGAGTAAGAATCTTCCTTGTGCTTTTTGTGTTGCTATGAGTACAAGGAGGTGATGAGAGAAGAGGCTCATCTCTCTCAAGGAGAGATGGAAGCCTTATATCATTATTGAGCATCAAATAATAGATGAAAGTTACACAGGCCATAATGATGGCAATTACAAAAGATGCTAATGGACAAGTGTAATAGGAGTTACACTATTACATTATTACATATTATTCTAATATACTATTAATATCATAATACCACCACTATGACTAAACCAAAAGCATCTAGAAGTTAAGCCATTAGATTACAGGATGTGCAGAAATGGGGAGAGATATCTGCATGAGCAACCTTCATGACAGCAAGCACGTGATAATGATATGCAAAAAGAACACAATGAACATGTTGTGTTACGGAGTTATCAATTGGTTTGCCTATCTTCCAAGGTGATGCATCTGATTTGGTGAAGTCGTCATTGAGCTCACCTTCAAAATACCACTAGGACCTCCAAAGCACAACAAGCAAATATTGTAGAGTTAAAGTCTCAATTGGAGGCAAACTCTATAGTGACTAAACCTCAGTTGGAATGGAGACAACTTCACTTCCACATTGTTAATAAATAGGCAGAGAAGAACCACCCAAAGGTTGATGCAATGGAACACCCAATGAACTGGAAGGTGCATCTATCAATGGCGCCACAACACTAGCTTTTACCTTGACCTCCTTAGATTTATGACCAAACCATGGTTCCTTCAATGTAGAATGAAAAACTAGATCAGCAAGTTTGTAAAAGCCTTTGTACACACCGCCTAGCCTAACGCCTCAAGCAATTACTTTATCCAAGTTTACATCACAAACAATGCACTCCATCTCACAAAATTGAAGTGGAATGTTAGATTTTCTATAATTTGGCTAATAAAGAGCTGATTTTTGTTTAAGCTTGGAACATACCAAATATTCCGACTAAAAATTTGATGCCATTATTGAGTGCAATTCTAACATCACCTGATCGATCCCTTTTACTATGGGTAACTTGACATCACCAAGTGAAACAGAATCCCTATGACTACCATCAATAGTGAACTTCACATACCAATCCTTTCAACAAATGAAATGTCTAGATGCACTTGAATCAAACAACTAGTAATTGATTTTAGCACTATCTAAAAAATCCATTAATGCAAAATCCTCATCATGCTCTTCCTCACCAATACCTGTCATATTAGCTTTTATTATGTTGATTGTGGGATAAATCATATTATCTTTTCACAAAATCATTTTAACATGCCCAATTTTTTGGCAATAGAAGCCCTAAGACCATGCAACAAGTGAACCTCCAAAAGAAACTTCACTCATGTGCTCTTATTGTTGTTCCTTCTACAATGATTACTAACCTTATTGAAAGTTAGGGTTTGAGTTTCAACCAATACATTCAAAGACTCTACAAATGTCTTAAAGGAAAGTGGGAGACTGTTAATAACTAGTGCAACCATATCCTCCTCAACTAGTTTGTTGATGAGGACAAGCTGATCCCTATCCTTGATTTTTAATAGACATTTAGACAACAACTTACCCCCATTGACAATTTGATTAAAAAGAAGTTTTGGGAGTTGATAACTAGTGCAACCATATCCTCCTCAAATAGTTTATTGATGGGGACAAGCTGATCCCTATCCTTGATTTTTAAGAGACATTCAGACAACGAACTACCCCCATTGACAATTTGATTAAAAAGAAGTTTTGAGATACATAACCCAATCTTTTTTTGAATCTTGATTTTTTCTATTTAAATTATCCCATACGGTCTGTGCAAATTTAGCACTTTGAGCTTCAGGAATTAAGAAATCTAATATTAAGAATTTTAAAATCAGTAGGACTTCCCTATGGCATCTATCAAAGTCACTGAGATTATTAATGAGCCTGGTTTTTATGCCTAATAGGATTCTGTCACATTCATGATACTAAGTGATAGCTATTATCTTGTGACTCCATATGCTATAATTTTTACCCTTTAATTTCTATGACTTGAGCAATACTACATACTAAATACTAGCCATTTACTTAGCAACCCAAAAAATAAACCTTTCCTAAAAAACTTCTAACCTTCTGGAAATGTTTTGAAAAACCTCGTTTTGATTTGACCCAAAAAGTTAAAAAATAAACCTTCTCAAAACAAATTTCCAAACTTCAAAATATGTTTTGAGAGAAAACTTCTAAATGATAGAAAATAAAATACCAGATTCATCCACAATAGAAAATGTAGTGCCTTCACTATGACTTCGAAATTTTCTACTTACAAAACTCTTGATTGTTGACCAAAGCCCTTTCGAACTATGAAAGCTTAGAATTGTTGTGCCCTAACACTGTGACTCGACCAATATTAAAGTTTGGCCTACAATTTACAAATGCCTTTACATATGCACATATCACCATTTTTGTGTTAGGAAAACACATACATGATCTTCAGCTCAACCTACACCAAAGATCTCTACAACTGGATGACTTCCACCGTTCCATAACTTTGCTCAATGTGATTGTATTTTTTTCCCTTTGCACTTCCACAATTTTCTTCACTCAAAAGTCTATGACCCTTAACACCCTAGTTGTGTGCAACCACAACAAACTTTTTCTCATGTCCTTCCACATGCCTAAGCCCTTGATCATCTCTTCCCAATTTCTATGAGATACCAATGTTGATATGATTACAAGAAAGACATGAGAGAAGAGACTTATCTATCTCAAGGTGATATGGCAGCCTTATATTATTCAAGAACATTTAATAATAAATGACAGTTACATAGGCCATACTGATGGCAGTTACAAAAGATGATAACAAACAAGTGTAATAGGAATTACACTATTACATTATTATACATAATTCTAATATGCTATTAATATCCTAGTGCCCCCATTAATGACTAAACTAGAAGGATCTAGAGGTTTAGTCATTAAATTACAAGATATGCAAAAATGGGGAGAAATATCTAAATGAGCAAATCTTCATGACACTAGGCACATGATAAAGATATGAAAAAAGAAAATAATGAGCATGCTTTGCAGCAAAGTTATCAATTGGCTTGCTATCTTCCGAGGTTGTGCATCTAATTCGGTGAAGTTATCATCAAGATCACCCTCAAAATACCATTACTATTAGGGCCTTCAAACTATAAGAGGTGAATGCTATGGTGACAAAGTCTCAACTAGAGACGAACTCTTTATGGGCTAAACCTCAATCGGAATCAAAACACCTTCAGTTATAGTTTGCTTATACATAGGTAGAGAAAAACCACCCAAAGGTTGATACATTGTAACGCCCATGAACTAGAAGGTACATCTACCAATGGTGCCACAACACTAGCTTCTACCTTGACCTCCTTAGAATTATGAGTGGACCATAGTTCCTCTATTATCATGTGCAAAATGAGATCAGCAAGTTTGTACAAGCCTTTGTACAAACCACTCGGCCTAATGCCTCAAGCAATTAGTTTATTGTGGTTGTCATCACCAAACAATTCACTCCATCCCATGAAGTTGAACTAGAATGCTAGGATTTTCTATAATTTGGCTAATTGAGAGTAAATGTTTGTTCAAATCTAGACCATACCTAATATTTTGTACTAAAAGTTTGATGCCATTATTGACTGCAATTCTAATATCACCTATCCCTTTTACTATGTGTGAATTTCTTAGCAAGCACAATAGAATCCCTATGACTATCATTAGCAATAAACCTGATATACCAATCCTTTCGACACATGAAGAGTTTGGATGAACCCCAATCAAAAAACCAACAACTGCTTTCAACACTATCTAAAAAAGCCACAATACAAACTCCTCATCATGGTCTTCCTCACTAGTATCTGCTACATTAGCTTCATTTTGTTGCTTGTGGGGTAGATCGTACTATCTTTTCCCATAATCATCCTTAACATGCCCAAAAATATGGTAATAGAAGCATTGTACCTTTCTTCGTGATTGTGAAGTGGAAGGACGAGAAAGGTGGTTTGTACCCTAAGACCATGCAGCAAGTGCACTTTTTGAACTCTTGAAGAAACTTCACCCATCTGCTCTTATCACCGTTCCTTATGAAACAATTACTAACTGACCTTATCAAAAGTAAGGGTTTGAGTTTCAGCAACTAGATTCAAGGAAATGTCTCAAAGGAAGATGGGAGACTGTCAATGACTAGTGCAATCATGTCCTCCTTGTCAACCAATTTGTTGATCACAACAAATTGATCCCCAAAATCCTTGATTTTTAAAAGAAGTATACAACCCTTCTACCCTAGTCATATGAGACCTTAACAAACATTTTTCCAATGTCCTTCCACACACGAATGGATACGCCCTTGATTTTTGACATCCTCCCATGACCCTTCTGCAAACTCACATTTTTCAGTGAGCCCATGCCCATGCTCTTGACATTCTTTTCCCAACTTCTACAAGCTTGAACCATGTTAGCTCTTATACCAATGTTGGTATGGCCGTATGGGTACAAGAAAGAGACAAGGGGAAGCTTATCCCTCTCAAGGAGAGATGGCAGCCTTATATTATTGAAGAATGTCCAATAATAAACAACAGGTACCCAAGGTTTAAAATCAAATTGGAATAAATTACTATTTTATGTGCAGAGAGAATAAAGAAAGGTACACACAGAATTTTATAGTTGACAAAAAAACTTGTGTTACTGGCAGATGTGACTGCAAATAACATGTTGTGAGGCTGCACAACCTTCAAACTCCTCAATTTTCTGGCACTAACTGAATGCCCTTCCTCCAATTTTACTACCTATGACTATTCATGCCCTTGTTTGTTGTAACCTACAATTTTCTCGGTTTTTTGAGTGTTCGCACCTAGAAACTTTGTGTGCAATTCTCACATGCCTTGGAAAACATGAATATACCTGCAATTTTTGTATAATGTGTTTTCAAATGTAAAAACTCCCACAATAATATTTTCTAGTGTGCCATGTGATTGGTAACACCACACCCTTAGGCATTTCATGCAACCTTACTTCTATTGTGACCTTTAGCTTGCAATTCTTCAAATGTGATTCTCTCATCGCACCATGGTTGCACAATCACGAATTTCACAACCATGATCCTCCCTCAACTATTATTTGCAACTCATGTTTTTGGTGACTACTTTGATTTGTGCCTTTCAACCTCCTTCGAACTCCATACAATTGGTGTTGCATGATTCAACTCTCACCAAGATTGGTAAAAAATGAAGAAATGAGATTGAAAAAATTGAAATGAATCTCATTGAGAGAGTGTCACATTATATAGATTCAAGAAATTCCCTATTACAACCAATTCATTAACTAGTTCCAACCACCTTACAACAACCTTATTAATAACCTATAACTAACCGCTTAATTTATTACATACAAGTGTAAAAATACACTTTATTATTCTAATATTATGACCTCATCTTCCTCAAAGAACATATCACATACATGTGTAATAGTAGGCTCATCTTCAATCAACAACTCGTCATCAACCTCAAAGGATTTGAGCAAAGCAAGCAAAATCTCCAAATCTTGTGGATATTGTTGCTCCACTGCAATTCCATCCATACATTTTCTTCTTTTGTTTTGTTATTTTATTTTTCATGCTCACCCCTTGCTCAATAATTATGTGAAACACATGAAAACTTTTGGCATAGGACTATGCAAACTATTCCTTGCATTATCAAAATGAGGTTTGCATTCACTATATCCCATCACAGAGTCACCGTCAAGTTCATCTAGTAGACGTTGAGGATCACCCAAAGACCCTTGATTTGCATTTAGAACCACTAGTATCTGTATAAGCCTTCGCATTTCTAGACAACAACTTCCATCATGCTTATTAGTCTCATGGAACCTACAATAAGGGTGAGTTGGAAGGGTCCAGAGCTAATCTTGTTGACAGATCCAGCAAATGAGGCCTAATACTGTTATTGTAAGGAAGACAGGCAAGCCTTCTTGGAGATGGACTTTGATATTGCTGGACAAGAGTACTGTGAGGCATTTGCCTCTGAATGAGAGTTGCATCATTGACAACCCTTTGCAGCAATGGATCAGCTGAACTTTGTACCAATGACTTGATAGAATCTTTCTGAATTTTGCCACTTGTGATCATACTATCCTCCAGCTCAATTGCATGCTCTTGAGTATTTGCTAAAATCAGTATCTTTGCTTGTTTTGAGAAAGAAAGCAACATTTGGTGATAGAGCATTTATAGGAACAGCTTAGAAGAATCTCAGAAATCATCTTTCTTTCCAGTCCTTTCGTTATTTTGGTGTCCTTTTGTTAGCAATAATCTTCGTTTCCAATCTATGCTGCCCAAACCTGCATTTTAAGCATTTGCTCCATTTATACCCTCCAAATTTCCATCCAATTCCTTTGTTTCAATAAGTCAAATGGTTAGGATCAGGTCTTTTAACCTTTTGAAAATTAAGATATTTCATTTACTTTTTATCTTTTTTCGTTTCTTTTAGTACACAGAAAATATTCCTTGAAGAATTAGGAGATTTCAAGGGGCATCTACTGGCTGTTGAAGTGGTCTCCTGCAGTGAAATACACCCACGCATACTTTTGAATTGTTTATGCTTTATTCCTTTAAATATTAGAACATTTCAAAGAAGGCACATTATTACCTGTACTATTGTGGAAGCAGCTATTGAATCATATTGCAAAGCTTTTGATCCTACAACCTCATTAAGAGTTTCAAAAGACTGCATCATTTGCAGCATATTGGTCCATGGAGAAATTTCTCCGTCATTGTCTTCGTGGAACAGTTGCATCTTCAGAGACTGCTGGAGATGAAAAATCATACTCAAGATTTCACCCATTAGTCTCACCACTAATGACCACTTTTCACAGGCCAATAACAATCTTGAGAGATACCTGCCAAGCATAGATGCAACATACAAATATTTTTAAGTAACTCATTCAGGGTATAGCAAATGCAATAAAATTGATGGACTTCAAAGAGAAAAGAGATGCCACAAAAGAAGACCAAAATGCAACTCACTCAGTCGGGGTGTGTTCACGTGAACTGGTAACATTCAAAGCATTCCAAATGTCTCCCTCTGTATAAGGCCATCTAAACTTTTTTACATCCAAATCAGATAGGAAACCTAACAAAAGATGAGTGAAATCTTCAGGCAATTCACAAACATGTGCAATAATCAAATCGCTAATGACAATTTTCAATCTTCCAAGAGGACTAAGATCATCTTCATCTAATGTTTGTGAAACATATCCATCAAGAAAGCCCCTTCTTAACCCTGTGCTCTTATCTCTTTTCTCATTAAAAGAAGCATCATTTTGTTTCACTTTCATATCTGTCTCCTCTTCAGTTTCACTGTATTCTTTCTTATCACCTTGCTCCACTTTGCAAAGACACAATTCTGATTTTGCAGGCATTACTTCAGTGCAGAAAGGCTCGGATGTTGCAGATGTTTCAAGTAAATAATGTAACATCATCAAGGCAGGAATGGCAGGTCGGGTTTTTTCAAGCACCTGCTTTCTAACTTTCTTTGCTTCTTTATGACCTGCTGTTAATAATGTGTGAATTTGCATCAAACTCTGTATAATGGATGTTTCTGTCAGTTTCTCCACTTCACATTCATTCCACATATATTCACAGTACAATTTATTACTCTGTAACTTACACCACTTTACCAGATGGACCAATATAGGTTTGAAGAGATAAGTATCAGAAAGCTCTGGTTCACAAACAATCATGGTGCAGGCCAGTAATGAAGAAGTATGGTGCATGTTTTGAAGTATCTGCTGTGCGGTTTTGCCTTCCCCTGATTGGCTGTTTGCAAAATCTTGATAGGATAAAAAAGGAAGTATCTGAGCACATACTGCCTGGTAATAATCTTCACTGTTAGTAACAGACTTCGGCACCTTGGCTAAATGTGCAGCCACATTACTATATACTTGAACATCCCCCTGAAAATGCAAGATATACACTCATTTATATGATAGCATTTCTTGCTAGCATTTTCAAGCTCTAGTGATCAAAATCATTAATTCCACAGATGATCACCTAAAGATTTCTACCCAGATTTAATAATATGCATATGAAATGATCAAATGAAAGTGTGCCCCTAAAGCTTCTCACCATATGTAATTAGAGCTTCCACAATATCTTATATTAAGATGTTCATTTTTGTGGGATTTATATTTAGAAACCAAAGATATATTTTGCTAACAATGCTTCCTAGAGGCTATATATACATCTCATAGTCTACGCTCTACATTGATTTGAAAGAAAATAACGTTATCTAATATCACTGTGAAAATATTAGTTTAAATTATTTGAATCTTTTGGTTTCACTTTCAACTATTCAGAAATGCCAGAAATGGATACAGGAATAGAAACTGAAGTACATGAAAATCCATTTAGTACAATTCAGAAGTTTCATAACATATATTTAGTTGTTCAAACTACATATCAATGTATCACACTCATCAAATGGATCCTAACAGTCTTGTGGTGCATATCATGATTATATTGAAGCTTTACATCAATGGGGTACTCCACCCTCTCCAGGAACATGAGAGCCATATGGCCACCCTCAAGGATGCCATCCTACCACCAGATCAATCAGAAGATCAATTAAACACTGTTGATAAAAAATCTGATATCCTTGGATTTTAAAAGATCTCAGAATGTGTTTGGATTGTTTTTAGCTTGAAGACAAAGAAATGAGGTTGGAATCAGCTAATGCAAGTGGGAAAACAGAAGCCTTTACTTAGAAATGTGAAACAATGAAGCCTGAAAACCAGGCCTGATGTCATAGTCAACCCCTTTCAAAGCTGTATTGAAGGCCATTTCTGTCAGACACAAAACATTATGTTCCTGTTTCTATTGACACGGACCATTTCCAAAATCACCTGCACTTAGTGGCATTATTGACACGTTCGGAGGTGTTTCCATTCCCAAGATGTTTCAGAAACACGAAATGATTTCCACTGTAGGCAATTTCAGTGACATGGTGGCTGGGTATATGGCATATAAAATAAATAAACAAATATAAGTGAGGTAGCAACAAGAGCATACAATTTTAGAAAATTAAGAATTAAATTTCTCGTGTTAGTTTTATGATCAGATTAATGACAGAAATTTAATTCAAAATCAGGCACAATAACACAGCAGATACCCTGGGAAAACCCTCCTCTTGAGGGAGAAAAACCCAGCAACAAATATATATCTCTTATATATATGTAATGGCAACAAGTCTCTTTACAATGAGGCCAATCTCAAGGCCAATAATCAGCACCTTCACAAGATGCAATGATAGATAAATAATCTGCACTTCCTTGCAACTCAAATCTGCTCTTGAAGAGTTCGCAATCTGCTCTTCACAATCTGCACCTGATGAATTTTGCAATCTGCTCTTGGTAATTCGCAATCTGCTCTTCACAATCTGCACCTGATGAATTTGCAATCTGCTCTTGGTAATTCGCACTTGAGAGAAGAGAAGAGACTTCGAACTTGCTTGTTCTTGAATGAGGAGGAATGAGCTTCTATATATACATTGTGCAAGAGAGGTCGCACCTCTTCAAGGAGAAGCTCGGCCACCAAAATATAATTACAAATAAAAGCTAGGTCGGCCACCAAAGAAATTACAAATAATATTGATTACAAGGAAGGTCGGCCATCTTCAATAATTAATCATCATTTATTATTAATGACGTATCTCTTGAATATAAATTAAATAGCCTTAGCTATTATTTAATTTATTATCTTGTCATCAAGAAGATTGCTGGAAGAAGACCACGACGCTGCCATAAACATCAACATTTCGTACACCAAAAACCCTCAAATATGAGCTCAAAGCTGAGTGGTAGTGACAGAAAAAGTAATTTTAAATCTTCACAATAGTTTCAGGTATTATTTTCATTTCAGTTTTGTTATTTTCATCTTTCCGTTTTTATGGGATACATCATAGATTTTGTACAGATCATATCCACTCGATCTCTGGACTGTATATAGTACTTGAAGACAAAAAAGTATGCTATCTGTATCGAGACCATTGCAGCTGCCCAACCATTATCCATATTGGATATAGGAAATGCATACCCCAGAAGAGGTAGGTGTATATAAAACATTTATAATTTCAAATGCATTAAATTAGGTGTACTCAAAACACAACCTAGAAATTTAAAGTAATATCCTACTTCAAAGAAAGACATTTTTTAAAAACTTATGGTAAGTGACTCAATTGTTATTGGTTGCCAAGGACAAGTTGAAGGTTATCTAACTAATGGAGACGTATTTTAAGAACTCGCAGAAATTGTTATCTACAATACACATTTGTAGTTGAATCTCAATAAGTAAGATAACTGTTTTCAGGTCCAGACTGGGACAGGTGGTCAGAAATAAGATTTCAAAATAAAGTGGTTTCTCAACTGAAATTTTCAACATTCTAGATAACGGCAACATTGAAAAATAGTTGATACTTGATAGTCCATAGTCCACACCTATGCTTCCCTGAGTTTACAGCACAAGGGGATGTCTTTCCAAGACAGAAAATAAATACTTCCCGGACTTTGGGGACACCAATTTTTGTTTTTAAATAGGTCTCTTAATAAATATAAAAAATTCTAAAATATACGAAAATCAAACACAACGAATATTTTATAACTTTTCAATTGCATGGTTATAACAAGCTGTTTTTTAATTAAAAAATTGTAATAGGATATGGTACCTTAATGAGACCCTTTTTAGTTTTTTGTTTCTATTTAAATTAAAAGCTGTCACTTTACTTATTTCTGTCCAGGACACCCTAACATTCCCCAGACAGTCAATGGGCATCTACCTAATGGGGATGTCCACTCGTGACTTGGAAACCCCAAATTTTAGTCAGCAAAACTTGGCAAATTAAAAAAGTACCTAAATTCATTAAAAAATAGAAATTTTATTCAAAATAAATTACAAAAACATATGAAATGAATCTGTAGAACATTGTATAAGTATTTTCTATTAGATTTGAACAAAAAAGGAGTACAATGTTTCCAACAACAGTCAAAAATTCTAAACTCGTCCTGCATTCAAATCGCTGTCAAAATGCAAATCGCTGTCAACAGTTGTTGTGCAGGTCCAAAAATCCCTGTTGTAAGGTCATCTTTTAATTGAAAATAATTAAAAAAGAGGCCCAACTGTCCTTGTTGAAAGACTGTTTTTTGAATGAAATTAATTTTAAAAGATATGGTCGACTGTAAAACCTTGCTAGGCCAGATCGGGGAGTAGACACAAGAGGGACAACACACAAGCAGAGCAGGAGCAGTGTCATGCCCCCGAAATTGTGACACTAAGATATAAAGATTTGAAATGCAAATAAATAAATAAAATAAAACAACGAAATACATATTAAAAATATACAAAGAAATATTAACAATTTAATATCATTATAATTATAATCATCATAAGATAATATTATAATTACAATTATAAAATATAAAAATATAAATATTATTAAAAATTTGATATTATAATTATATTAATAATAATATAAAATTTACATATGAAACTAATATAAAAATAATATATTAATAATACAAAGTATATAAAATAACATAATACATATATGTTCAAGAGAATAAATCAACAACTATGACATGAAGGCAGTAAGGAGCAGTTAGAATAATAAAGAGTGAAGTGATGTCCCTAAAGAATAAGGAATAATGCTTAATTGGATGCAGCCATATTAGGAACTAAAGGTAATCTCCAAAGGTGGTGTTCATATAGGCACCAGTTAGTGTTAAAAAGGGCAGCGATCAGTCAAGCGATACGTCTCTTTGGGTACAAAGATATGAAGGAGGACAATTACCAAAAGGAGAAGGCATCGATTAAGAAGTGTTTGTATCACAATAGGAAAGAAATAACAGCAAACTGTGGTAAAATCTGATCACCAAGGATTGTGGCTGGCTGAAAGTAAAGAGGAATCTGCAGGTAAGTATAAAAGAGAATACTTTATAAATTTAAATAATGAATGCAGTGAGTATAAATACTTTATAAAATTAAATAATGAGTTCGGTAAGTACATCATGAATTTAGATATTAATGTTTAGTAAATATATAATGAAATTAAATGATTGTACGGAAGAAATGAAGGTAATAATATCATTTCAGCAAAACAGATTTACCAACCAATCTACAAAAGGAATGGTATGCAATGAAAAGTGAATAAAATAGATAATAGCCATGTGTATGCTAATTCAGATCTATGTTTTATTCAAATATAGGAATGATAATTATATGTTGAATAGAATATATAAATATATATTCATATATGTATACATGATCTACGATTACCCAATAATGATGCTTGCAGCAATTATTGAACCTTATAAACAATTATGACTTTTACTATAGGAATAGATTTCGGGCCAAAATCCCTTTCGCTAATACCCACTGGGGATAGGAAGTTTGTGGAGGGAAAGGCTAGTAATATGGTCAATTGATGGATGGTCCCAAGACGGGTAGGAAACCTTGAGGGAGTCCAATTGGAGACCGTTCACGCACCCTTGGCACAGTAATTCTTCCATCCGCCGACGAGGTTAGGAAAGAGGAAAAGGCAAAGATCTATTCCAATCAAGAGTAATAAGTCATATCAGATTATGATGGTTTTATGCACTAGATGATAATGCATTCATCTTATTTTTAAAATGTTCAATTTGAAATGGTCTAATTTAATCGTGAACAAGGAACTATGTGCTTTCGTTGATAATACATGATATGTGCAGGTCTTCAAGGCAAATTATATGAGCAAAATTATGTGTTGGTAAATACAAAATCCCTTACCCTAACTTGTGCATTTTATGTCTCTAATAAGGGGACATTACAAGTGGTATCAGAGCACTCAACTTGCCATCCTGTGTATACTACGTGTGCCTTACATGTATTCAAGTGTATACTTTGAGATAATGTATGTGTATTCAAGTGTATTCAAAGGTTTACTTGTGACTTATATGTATGCTTTGTAACATATGTTCATGTGAATACTTTGTATTCGCGTGTATGCTTCATACTCATGTGTATACTTGATGACCTTGGGATGGTGGACGGGTCCACGATGTAGTATGGGATGCACTAAATCCCTATCCCAATTGTCTAATCAGTATACTTCATTCGATTGTATTCGTATTTGAGTGTATACTCTATGACTTGTGATTGTATTCGAGTGTATACTCTATATGACCTTGCAATTGTATTCAAGTGGATACTCTATGACTTGTATATGTATTCGAGTGTATACTCTATGACTTTGTATTTGTATACTTTGTGACTTCGTATTCAAGTGTATACCTTGTATTCAAGTGTATTCAAATGTATACCTTGCAGCTTATGTGTATTCAATTGTATTCAAGTGTATACCGTGTGACTTATGCGTATTCGAGTGTATACCTTGCGACTTGTGTGTATTCAAGTGCATGCTTTGTGGCTTATGTGTATCCCAGTATATTCAAGTGCATAATTTGTGACTTACATGTATTCAAGTGTATGCTTTGCAAAATACATGCTTTGTGACTTGTGTGTATACAGATATTCATGTGATTTACGTATTAAGTGTATACTTTATGACTTGCGTGTATTCATATGTATGCTTTGTACTCGCGTATATATTTTGTGTATTATTCGCATATATGCTTCATACTTCTTGTATATACTCTATGTATTACGTGTATTCGTGCTTCATATTTATACTTTATGTATTACATGTATCTATATGCTACTTCATGTATCTTCAACAAGATGTGTTCTTATAATTACTTTTGAAAATGTTAAAAATATTTTTTGTCAAGTTGCTTAAGCTGGTTGGTTGTTTGCTTGAGCTACTTGGTTGCATGCTTGAGCTACCTACTTGTCTACTTGAGCTGGTGGCCTGTGTGCTTGAGCTACTTACTTGTGTGTTTGAGCTAATTGCCTGTGTGCTTGAGCTGGTTGCTTGCTTGCTTGAGCTGCTTGTTTGCCTACTAGAGCTACTTGCCTATGTGCTTGAGCTGGTTGCTTGCTTGCTTGAGCTACTTGCCTATGTAGTTGAGCTAGTTGCTTGCTTGCTTGAGCTACTTGTTTTCCTGGTTGAGCTACTTGCCTGCTTGGTTGAGCTACTTGGTTGTCTGCTTTAATTTTTTATTCATTTGGTTCACAAACTCCAACTTGGGGGTTTTGAGAGTTATGGAGAAATAGTAGAAAATTAATCAATACATTGTCCTCATAACCAGAACGACCACCACTTGGGTTAGAACTTCGAACTCCTACTAAAGCTAATATCATCACCACACGGAGCAACATCTTAAAATAACACATTTTAGATTATGATTGCTTGAGGGAAAGCAATTTTGGGCGGGGTTGACTGTCATGCCCCCAAAATTGTGACACTAAGATATAAAGCATTGAAATTCAAATAAATAAATAAAATAAAATAACGAAATACATATTAAAAATATATAAAGAAATATTAGCAATTTAATATCATTATAATTATAATCATCATAAGATAATATTATAATTACAATTATCAAATATAAAAATATAAATATTATTAAAAATTTGATATTATAATTATATTAATAATAATATAAAATTTACATATGAAACTAATATAAAAATAATATATTAATAATACATATATGTTCAAGAGAATAAATCAACAACTATGACATGAAGGCAGTAAGGAGCAGTTCGAATAATAAAGAGTGAAGTGATGTCCCTAAAGAATAAGGAATAATGCTTAATTGGATGCAGCGATATTAGGAACTAAAGGTAATCTCCAAAGATGGTGTTCGTATAGGCACCAGTTAGTGTTAAAAAGGGCAGCGATCAGTCAAGGGATACGTCTCTTTGGGTACAAAGATATGAAGGAGGACAATTACCAAAAGGAGAAGGCATCGATTAAGAAGTGTTTGTATCACAATAGTAAAGAAATAACAGCAAACTGTGGTAAAATCTGATCACCAAGGATTGTGGCTGGCTGGAAGTAAAGAGGAATCTGCAGGTAAGTATAAAAGAGAATACTTTATAAATTTAAATAATGAATGCAGTGAGTATAAATACTTTATAAAAGTAAATAATGAGTTCGGTAAGTACATCATGAATTTAGATATTAATGTTTAGTAAATATATTATGAAATTAAATGATAGTATGGAAGAAATGAAGGTAATAATATCATTTCAGCAAAACAGATTTACCAACCGATCTACAAAAGGAATGGTATGCAATGAAAAGTGAATAAAATAGACAATAGCCATGTGTATGATAATTCAGATCTATGTTTTATTCAAATATAGGAATGATAATTATATGTTGAATAGAATATATAAATATATATTCATATATGTATACATGATCTACAATTACCCAATAATGATGCTTGCAGCAATTATTGAACCTTATAAGCAATTATGACTTTTACTATAGGAATAGATTTCGGGCCAAAATCCCTTTCGCTAATACCCACTGAGGATAGGAAGTTTGTGGAGGGAAAGGCTGGTAATACGGTCAATTGATGGATGGTCCCAAGACGGGTAGGAAACCTTGAGGGAGTCCAATTGGAGACTGTTCACACGCCCTTGGCACAGTAATTCTTCCATCCGCCAATGAGGTTAGGAAAGAGAAAGGCAAAGATCTATTCTGATCAAGAGTAATAAGTCATATAAGATTATGATGGTTTTATACACTAGATGATAATGCATTTATCTTATTCTTAAAATGTTCAATCTGAAATGGTCTAATTTAATCGTGAACAAGGAACTATGTGCTTTCGTTGATAATACATGATGTGTGCAGGTCTTCAAGACAAATTACATGAGCAAAATTATGTGTTGGTAAATACAAAATCCCTTACCCTAACTTGTGCATTTTATGTCTCTAATAAGGGGACATTACAAGCAGGCACAGGCACAAGGGAAGTGCAGGGCAGACAGAGCACGGGCATGAGCAGAGGAGGTTCGTGGCAGACACAGACAGAGCATGAGCAGGGAAGGATTGCTAACAAGCACAGGTAGAGCAGGGAAATATCAGAAACCCTGGCTGCAAAATATTCACCCAAATACTCAGCAAATACCCCCAGACAGTGAGTTGCAGAGCCCAACTCTGACTCACCAGAACTCGCCCAAAAATAAATGGGCAAGTTATTCTGGGCATGCAAAAACTTACAAGTATAGCAAGTTTCCGACAAGTTCTTAAACTATAACTGATATATTGGGTGACATAGAACTTTTTAACAGCCAATTAGGTAGAAAGTAAAGTAATGTATGCAGCAATGCACTATAATTCCTCTTCAGTTCTATATGTCTATAATATTAAATAATTTTTGAATGTGTACATATAGAAAGAATTTCAGAAATATAGATGGTTTGCTAATCCTCTACTATGAATGAACACTTAAGGTAGGCCCATAATCAATTAATCTTGCTCCGGTTGCCTGTTGCACTAAACTTTTGCCTAAAACTCAGAAGAGACATTAAAGAAAACAATTAAAAATTGTTTATACAATCACATCTATGCCAAACACCAATAGCCTTTTATACAAAACACATCATAGTTGTAACTTCCATCACATACAGATATTTTAAAGATGAAATCACTAGTCATGAAGTTTCATTTTGATTTCAGGAACAAGAAGAAAAAATATGTAAATTGTCCATGCTTAAGAGGTAAGATAAAAGTTACCTTTGAAACCACCAATATTAAACTAGCATAGATATCTTAAATGCATCTATCTAAAAAAATGCCAAGACATATCAATATAGAGCTATTTTATTTACTTAAAAATTATTATATTTTAGTTTGCAACTATTTTATTTTCTACATACATAGAATAATAAATTCTATATACTGTTTATTTTAGAAATATTATATTTATTATTAAATATTAATATTTTGACATGTAAATGGCTGTAAAATTTACAATAAAAGATAAGCATTTTTGTTAACACACTCATCTCATTACACTCCACCCCTTGCTACTATTGTAGAATGCCTCTCTGCATTAATTATAGCATACATTACAAATTTTTAAATATTATATTTCATATGAATCTGTAAAGATTTCCTTTACAAATTGATGTCTTTGTCATGGTAACATTCCAATTACATGTCTATTATGGCCTCATTTTGGCAAAGAATCTAGGGGTCTCCAAACTTTGGTTGGAAGGGGACTTGCTTAATATAATTAACTGTCTTTTGAGGAAGTGCCCGCCATCATGGTCTATTGCTCATCTTCTTAATAATTCTCTCTCAATCATTAATACTTTTGAGGAGTGTTGTACCCAAAATAAATTTTTGGCATTCTGTATAAATTGAGCTAAAACTTGTTAAAATGCCATGTAAAGTCTGTTTTAGGTCAAACCAATCATAGAATCTTGGTGGGTTTCTGTCAAGGAACACGTGCAAAATTCTGAAAATTTGAAAATTAGGGTTTTACGCCCCTATTTTCAGGGAAACCCCCGAAAATAGGACCTTCCCGGAAATGATTGAAAATGATTTTGATAGAATTAAAAGGCTTCACGATCACATTGGTCAAGTCAGAATCATCAAAAAACATGTTTTACTCTAGTGGGTCTATTTCTATTTTTCAGGAATAAAGTTAGAAGCTCCACAGCCATTAATGGCAAATTGGCTAGTACCAAGTGCTGAAAGCTAAGCTTCAAAAGCTTCAACGACGCAACCATGGCGGAAAAGGTCTAAAACGATGCTGTTTCATGAAGGAGATTCCTGAAATTGAAAAAGGTCAAAATTTGACTAACTCTGGAAACGTTACGAAGGAGAGCCAGTTCACAATGCTGAAAAGAGCCTTTTTCAAGCAGGGGCGCCCATGATCTTTTAAGGTCAAATGCAATCTGATGAATCATCCAAAGCAGTCATCCTCGACTTCTGCTTGCTGGTACGACAACGAAACAAACAGATAAATCATCTAAGGAATAGATCACAAGCAGCTGTTGATGAAGCAAAAAGAGGCAGTTGAGGAAATATCAAGAAACCACAGTTAACGGCGAAGTTCTAAGAGAAAAAGAGCCTTTCCAAAAGAAAGGCGCCCTTCTTTTCTAACCTCAAGATGCTGACAAAAGACCAAATGCCTCCCATAACAATCTTCTCAGTGTAGATAGATCTCAACAAGGCAACTGCAAGCACCAACATCTGACAGGGCAGTCAACTAATAATCAGGATCAAACTAGGCAACTTTTCAGATGGAAATAATCTTGCTAAAAGGCAAACCCTTTTCTCGGAGGGGCGCCCTTAAATAAAGGAACCCTAAAATGAGATCCAGGTTTTCTGAAGTCAGTCATCTTTGGCAGAACAGAGCTGGGTACCTGATGAGATATCAAGCAAAATCATCTGACTCTCCGATCAATGAGAAATCCAAATCAAAGCACAAGAGGTCATTTCAAAAGGCTGAAGAACTAAGTTTGAAAATTCACCAAGGCATTAGCAAAAGAGCCTTTTCTTTGAAAAGGCGCCCTTTCTTTTGAAACCCTAAACTCAGCTTTTCATCATCATGTCTCTCAGGCACTTCTTTTCAGTATGGATCCAGCTCCGTAGTGAATGTGTTAGCAACATCTCAGGATCAACAAATAACGCTAGATTCAAGATCAAACAGAGGGCTTTCAAGAGAGTAAATATTTAAAAACTTGCAAAAAACCAAAAGGGACGCCTAAAAGAAGTCAAAGGTCAAGTTGTTGACTAAAGTCGAGAGCTTTTGAGTTAAAATTGGCTAAAACACTCCATGATCAGTGGAAATCACCTTTTTGAACTTCAGATCAAGCCAAAATCACTTTTGAGCTTGAGTTAGGTCCCCAAACTTGTGGATCTAAGGCTTGAACATATATATTCAAGGTGAAGGCGTCATATTTCATTATTTCATTGCAGATTAAAAGATCAAGAACAGCCACAAGCTCTCAAGGACGCCATTGATAGATCTGAACAAGGTTTTCATCCGTTCTTCAATTTTTCTTGCAGATCTGAAGCAGAAGAGGATTGCTAAAATAAGGTTGGAGTCAGAGACAGATTTTTTCAGGAAATCAGATAAAAACTTCCAACCATCTTCTGTCTACTTCCTCTCTTCTAGTCTTAGGTTTTCTTGCATTTTACAGAAAAAGCAACAGGCTACATCAGATCAGATCAACTGGGTAGACTCAGCATAATTTTCCAGAGAAACCCATCTCGACAATTTTTCCAGAATCAACAAACTTGTTGCCCCTATTTTTGGGGGTTTTTCCGAAAAAGTTTCAGAATCAAAATTCTGAGGAACTGGGTTTGTTCAGCATTGAAGCACGAACAAAACCCATGTGCCAGATTTTTTCCGGAAAAATACTTCTCGGCAGGGCACTATTTTCAGGGGTTTCCAAAAATCATTTGAACAAGGTCAAGTTTACAGTCAATCTTTAAGTTTTTCAAGATGCAGTTCTCTCAAGTACAATACAGGACCAAGACGGCCCTGCTACATGATTACTTGAAAACAGTTGACACAAACTTACATCAGGTAAATCCAGTGGTTGATCTAGAGCAGCTGGAAGGCATGAATCAGATCACATTGCAGAATATTGAAGAATCCGGGTTGCTACAAGCCGCATCCATTCCCATCACTCTACAAAGCGTAGAGCTTGTAATCCCTTGTGTCAAGCATTACAATCCTACCACCAGAGAAATCAGAGCAATAGATGGAAGAATTGTTTGCAGTCTAAAGCCTCAGGATATCGAAAGGTGCTTTGATATTCCCTCATGTTCTAACAGCAAAGTCATATCAGTGATGGAATGCGAGAAGGCATTCGAGACATCCAAGGATAAATGTCAAAAGGTAATGGCTGAAAAATGGCTAAAAGTGACAAAGGCAAGCTTGCCTAAATTGGTGGGACGAGGAGAATGTAAAGATGAGTACGCAGTGTTAATCACTCTACTCAATAGAATCACTGGTGAAGAGGATGGTCATCTTTTTCAGTCATAGATGTTTTACGTCATTGCCAAAATCATTGGCAAAAGGGAACATTATGACTGGGCCACTCTGATTAGTGACTCACTCCACCAACAGCTCACCCGGTATTTGGAAGCTCATAGGTTCCACATGTGCTCTTACCTGGTATACCTGATAGCCTTCCAAGGTGAGTTCAGGACATTGAACAATGTGGGAACCTTAGGTGTGCAAAAGGTTCACGAACATTTTACACGTCTTGAGTTTACTCAAGCGGAAAGACACTTCAAGAAAGCGAGTGATCTCTTCATTATGCATACAGTACGTGAGCTTGACCATGAGATGCACGTGCGTATTTCACAGACAGCCAGAGAGGCAATGGCAGATTGGGCGGATTGGTTCATCCAATTCCCTACGTTCTCTTACATACGCGTGTATGGCTACATTGGTCACCCCACCATGCTACCAAGATACCCTTCAGATAGGGTAGTCTTCATGGAATTCCTGAGACAGTTGTCCTAGGTTCATGTCTACTTGCGCTTGAAGAAAAAGACAGTTGTTAACTTTCCCGTTGGAATGGGACTATATAGGTGTGGATACGCGGCAGATGCCAAAATGATGAGTCAAGAAATAGTGAAGTTTAATCTCAAGTATCTCATTGAGAGAAGATCCTATGATCCCAGAGGGCTCTATGCAGCACTCGTCACATAAGTCTTCTATGGAAGATTATTGGGTAAATTGTCAAGACGAGTATGAAGTGCGAAGAAGGAACTACAGCAGGTTTGGACTCCCACAAATTGTTGATTTTATGTCAGCAGACATCGAGGGCCTATCCGATGATGAAGGGGAAGTCATTCTCCCCTCATTCTTCGCAGATTCAGTTGACTCCCAACCGCTCCTGAGAGTGGATTGGTATGCCAAGGAAAACACGTCTATAGAAGAAAGAACAAGTAGAGTGGTTAGAAATAGCCAACTCTATCTCGACAGCAAGAAGTCAAGGAAGGTGATACCTCACAGAACAGAGCCGCCACAAGTTCAGTCTCCACCACCTTCCACTTCAAAAAGGAAACCTAGGCAGAAGCAATGGTGCAACCCTCCTCGAGGGATGAGGATGTCAAAGCCTACGAAGCCTAGAACACAGAGGACACCTATGGAGAAAGCCACACATAGTCCTGAAATAATCACGGGTATTGCTGCCCCAGAACAAAGAGTAGAGACTGCTACTCCTGATCCAATAGAAGTTATCACGGAAGAGCCAGCAGCAGTAGTTGTTGAAGAACCAGTGGCAGAGCCAATGGCAGAAACAACAACAGTAGAAGCAGCAGCAGAAACGGTGCCTGTTGTAGAAGTAGAGCCACCAATATCACCAGTATCACGGCGATCACAAGTCCTCATCGACTTGGATTCGCCACCGAGGGACATTGCTCCAGCACAATCTCACACATCTAGCATTCAAGGGCCTCACATCCCTCCTAGTGAAGTTCGCCGAGATTCCATTTGGCTTGAAGGCTTCCTAGGGAGAAAGGGGGAAAAACCCTCCTATGAACTTGACTTTACCGAATTCGACCACGTCCCACAAGACATGTCGGCAAAGAGGTTAAAGAAACAAGTTCACATAGAAAGGAATGCAGAGTGTGAGATCATAGAGACTGCTGCCCCACCAATAGAGAAAAGCATACACGAGGTTCAAGCAGAAGACTACACTTTGTCTCAACTTAACCTCGGGAAGACTACACGACAGGTGGAGGCAGACCTTCTTGGAATAGCCTCGGTGAGCGCACAGGAAAGAATGGCTAAGGATGGTAAAGAAAAGGCAGCCTTAAAGGCTGAAAATCAGAAACTGAGGTCATACATAACCAGCTTGATACATGGCACCCCAAACGTCTTAGCCCTACCAGCAGGATTACTAGATCTCCCCGCCGAACAAAATCATCGGCAATTGATAACATTCGGCAAACACTTGAGAGATCAAGTGGAAGAGTTTGTTCTCAAGGGTAGGTGTATACTGGCAAATCTATATCAGTTACGAGATAGAGCACATGGACTTCGTGCAAAGATCCAACAATCAGAACAAAGGATTGCAGAAAGGAGACTAGAAGACGAAAGCACAATTGCAGATTTGCAATTGGCATATCAATCAGTATACTCTGAGGAAAACAAGCAACATCTCTTTGCTTGGAAGGAACAATTGGCATACTAGGTGAAAGCCTATGACGCTCATTCAGTAGAGTTGATTGATTACAGACGGGTGGTTGCCACTATTATCAACTTCGCAAGAATATTGGTGATATCTTTCCCTTGCATGGAATATCAACGTGAGGGAGGAGAATATGTCGAGATGGTCACTGTACAGAACCAGTTCAGGGATGTCATCTGCAGTACCTTTCTTGATGATCCAGATGATTGCAAACTGACTAAGGTAGCAGCTTTATCAACCAAGTTTGAAGAGGCAACATCTCAGTGTATTGACTTCGGAAATTAGCTCACAACGGGTGAGGTCATGCTGCGACGCCACGTCATCATTCTACAGAGCATTAATTCCCCAGAAGCTGATGAAGTCAATCAATGGATAGAGACACTGCTGATTAGTGGTGAGCTATAAATGCACCAAAGAAGGACGTCCTACCCCCTCCAAGTGGCATTTATGAGACTTGAATTTGACTTGATGCTTCTTTCCAAGTCAACTCAAGATGATATTAAATGTAATTGGAGTTAACTTGATGCTTCTTTCCAAGTTTAACTCCATATTCCTTAAATCATGCATTGTCAGATCCCACTGATTAAGGATGTCTAATTGGCTTCCATGATTTGTGGATCTTAGATCTCCACTAAATGTGGATGTCTATTTTGGAGGGATACTTACATTAAAGTTCACCTTTAGTTTACTTTCAGTCAACTGAAGTAGTTTCCAGTTGACTCTTTGTTTACTTTCAATTAACTGAAGTAGTTTTCCAGTTAACTGCTTGTTCCCCCTTTTTAGGAATAAATCTTGCTAATTGATTGGCAAGAACTCATTGTTAACTCAAGGAGATTTTGGGGTTGCCCACTCCTTTGAGTTCTATAAATAAGAGCCTTGGGCTCATTATTTGTTTAACTTTTACTTGCTATGCAAAATTGTTGCGCCATTGTTGCCAACAGCTTTGAAAGCGGATATTTGTTCACTCCTGGATGAGAGTTCGTTGGTCGATCGTAATTGTGCATGATTTCGTGCCTTTGCTTTCCCAACCTTTGTAGTTCATTGATAAAGCTTTGAAGCAGAATATCAGAAGGCGCTTGCATTTTGGTCAATCTTTTTGAGTTATGTCCACGTCTTGTATCTAATAGCTCGTTGTTTCATTTCCCTCCTTGGATATTTGTTATTAACAGTTATCATTCATTGTTGTTTAATGTATTGACTTTCAAGCTATACTTCGGATAGGAGTCCCTCCTCCTTAGCAAGCTCGTTGGCCAAGACATCGTAAATTGTTGTTTCTTGTAAACTATTTCCTAGCCCATACCTCGGATAGGAGTCCCTCCTCCTTGGCAGGTCTCAGATCTAGTTTACCGTAAAGAGTGTTTGCTTGTACCAACCTTATCTTGGTATATACCCGAGAGTTCAGAGCCTCGGTCATATTCTCAGGAGACGGCGAATTCAGGTGATCCAACCAACCCATTCCCGCTCCTTTACCCTCATGCTCTGTTTACCTTGAAGGTATTGGATAGATAAAAGCTTGAATAGTCGTAGTTGAGATCTACATAAACCAGAGAAAAAGCTTAGCTACGGCGCATTGTGTTTGTGCACCCTTGTGTCCTACCGCTGAAGCATAAAAAGATAGGAACTTTAGTTTACATTTCCCTTCCTAACGCATTGCTCCCAGCAGAGAGGGACTTCTCCTCTTTAAATAACAAAGAAGTGTTGCAAAACATTTGAAATAGCTGAACGTTTACAATCAGCACTCCAAAGGTGCTAATTTAAACGCCAACAAGGAGATTAGAATATCTCATGTGTTTAGAGAAGCTAACATGTTAGCTGACGATTTTGCAAACTTGGGAGTGGTGGCTAAATATGATTGGGATGCTTTTGAATCTTTACCACTCAATCTTAAATCTATTTCCAATGATGACCAAGTGGCATGTTTTTAAGGTGGTCGAAATGGGGGTAAGGTTCTTCATTATTTTTTTGAGTTGGCTTTGGCACGAAGAACCTTGGCCCTGCCCGTTTCATAATTACAATTTCAGGGTCCGTAAAATTATGGCCTGGCAGCGTAGGTAGGGATGTACTTTGAATGATATGATCACACGTTTTGTGGGTATTACTTGCGTGGTCTTGTGGTTGCAAGGCATTTTTTGTTTCTCCAGAATTTACTGGTGTTGTTGGGCTCCTGCTCTTTTCATGCCACCATGGGTGGAGTTCGCTGCAGGGTTG
This sequence comes from Sequoia sempervirens, assembly GCA_007258455.2. Taxonomy (NCBI): domain Eukaryota; kingdom Viridiplantae; phylum Streptophyta; class Pinopsida; order Cupressales; family Cupressaceae; genus Sequoia; species Sequoia sempervirens. The sequence continues at coordinate 352,283,347 of VDFB02075321.1, forward strand.
AACCAAGCTCGTGTGAGGAATTCCAAAGCAATAAAACTGTATGGGAAGGTAAATCTACAATGCCTCTTCTCAATCTTGCAATCTCTGAATAATGCAATCAAACCCTCAGTTTGTCTCTCCAATTTGCACAAATAGAACACCTGTATGATGCCCTCCTGTATGCCAAATTCAGCAGATATTTCACTGCTTCAAAAGGCTGCAATCATTGAAGAATGCGCGTTCTCCAATGTCTCGAAGGTTGAAAACCCTTGGCTTTCACTTCTCAGACACAAATTCATCAACACCAATGCTCAATCCAATGAATGGCAAATAACTTCAAAATGAAATATATATGCCCTCATGAAGAAGTCGACTTCTCCCAAAAAGCCATTTAATAACATAAAATGTTATTTATTTGCATCTTTTAATATTTCATTAAGAACTTAGGAGTTGGCGCCCAATAATTAATTCATCAAGTTGGCCCCCTTTTTAATGATGATTTGACCCTCAAATTATAACATTAAAATATCACCCTTTAATTAATTAATGTTATTTGAGCCAAATAACATTAATAACTCCTTGAATACATCATGTTTCATCACGCCATCTAAACTGTGGACTAATCTAATGAACCTCCATACGACCACACGCCTTACTAAAAATAGTAAGTGTCCCACTCTATCCATATCTGACTTACTATAAATAGTAAGTTGAGCATACTGAGTCCCAGAAGCCTCAAACGAAAGCCAAAGTTGACCATCGTTGAACACTAGAGGTGAAAAAATCTTCAGAAGACCCTCTAATCACCTTCATTAGCCTACGAGGGTCATAATGGTAGATTAATCTACTGAATATTGATGTCTCACTTTGGAGGGGACATTACAGAGCAAAAAGGCAGCCTATTGAGGGAGAATTGAATCATTCTGTGAAGTGCTTTTTTGGCTGCAATTGGCGAACAGCAGCTGCATGTTTTCAAATAACATCGGGTATGATTGTAACAAGCTATTCTCTTTGAATACTAAGCAATAAGATATATATTGGAGGAGTTGTTTATCATAGTTAATTGTATTTCTTTATGCTTTGCATTTTATTTCTATACATATTTAAAAAACAAAAACAAAAAAAGCAGAAAACCCTCACAAAAACACCAAAAAAAATACAAAACAAAAACAAGCATCGAAAACTAGGGCACGAAGTGTTCTTACATTGGTATCAGAGCCTTAATCCTGCCATCCTGGAGGGTTGAAGGTTCATATGAGAAGTCACCACAAATATTACACTCGCAGTAAAGGAGAACCAGAGGAAGATTGTCAAAGGGATAATCCATTTGCAAAGGTACCATTGGCAGAGATGGGTGACAGGGCAAAAGAGGGTCCACACAGGAATGAAAGAAGAAATGAGGATAGGGATGATGACAGAGAAGTGAGAGAAACCTTGAGGGATTTACAGGTTGGCCAGCAGCAGGTAACTGGTGTACTATAGCAGCTCACAAATACTCTACAGCAATTGAATTTACTTAGGAGACAACCCCAGGATCAGGATGATGACAGGAGTGTAGCAGGATCACGGAGAGTGCAGGGAGCGCCTTCCCGCACTGCAGATAGGCCTACTTGACCCACTTTTCTGAGGGAAGAGCAAGTTGAGGAGAATATTGAAGAGGTTGAGGAACCAACGTATGCTGATGCATTTATGGCTGCCCACGATGAGTGGCGGCAATTGACACCAAAGGCACGCGAGCTCATGCATTCTGATCGATTTGTGCAATCGAGGATGGATTAGTATAGGTCTCGACAGGGGAATAGGCCTCAGAACCAAAACAAAGACTTGAAGCACGCCACCAACAAGATCACCCTACCCTATTTTGATGGCAGTGGCAAGTTAACGGCACAATCTTGGATTCATAGGTTGGACACCTTCTTGACACTTCGACCTATGTCTGAAGAAGAAACAATCAAGTTTGCCATGCTACACTTAGAGGGAGCAGCCCATGATTGATGGTATCAGGGGATGGTGACACTGCAACATGATCGCATCACTTCGTATCAGGAGTTCGTGGACAAACTGGTTGATCATTTTGATAAAAAAGACCCAGAAGTTTATTTCAAGGACTTGGCACAGCTTAGGCAGACTGGCAGTTTGGAGAGTTATATCAATGATTTCCAGAAGTTATCTGTAATGGTGACAAAAATTTTAGAGAGGAGGTTAGTTGTGCTCTTCATAGAGGGCTTACTGGAACCATTACGTGGGTGGGTTAAGGCTTTTGATCCACCAATGCTGCAGGAAGCAATGAAGAAGGCAAGGAGTATGGAACTTGTAGCCCCATCAAGCAAGTTCGGGTCATCAAGCAAGTTTGTCTCAAAGGGGTCCTCTTCATTCAGAGACAATAATACATTTCCCAAGAATAGAGAGAAATCTGATTTTAAAGGGAATCAAAAAGGAAAATCAGCAGCTCCATTTGACCGTGAAACACTAAATGATTTGCGAAAAGAGAAGCTATGTTTCTACTACAAGGGTCCATACGATACTAAACATGATTGCCCCTTAAGACAAAAAGGCAAAGCTAACCGAGTTATGTGGGCTTTTTATGAAGATTCAGAATCTGAAAATTTCGATCAGCAAGCTGGTCAAGAAGAATCAGATGATGAAAAGTCGGAAAAAGAAGAAAAAGAAGGGGAAATCAATCTACAAGAGGCACGGATCACTAGTATCCAGCAAGAAGGGTATTTCAGAATGCGTGGTGTCCTAGTAGGTCAAAAGGTCATCACTCTTTTGGATACAGGTGCCACTCATAATTTTATTGATGCACGCTTTGTGGAGAAGCGTGGGATCATGACCAAGGAATTTGAAGGTATAAGGGTGAAAGTAACGGATGGATATACCCTTAAGTGTGAAAGAATGATCAAGGAGCTCCCTATGCGCCTTAATAACTATAACTTTAAGGCTGATTATTATGTGGTAAACATGGGAGACAGAGATGTAGTTCTAGGTATGAGATGGCTCCATGCTATTGGCAAGTTCACTCTCGACCTTCGAGAGATGGAGATGAGTTTCGAGGTAGAGGGGAAAACTCAGTTATTAAAGGCCATCAAAGATAGCAGTTTCAGGATGTTAACACTCAGACGGATGGAGAGCCTCATGCGGCATAATATGGTTGAATGGGTAGTTGAATGTGTGCTAATGTCGACTCAGAAGGGATAGCATAAAACAGAATATCACCCAGATATACATGAGATAAGAATTAAACATGGAAAGGTTTTCAACGACATCCCACCAGGTAGACCCCTGGATAGGGGCATTGAGCATATCATAGAGCTAGAGGAGGGCGCTAAGCCTGTGATGATTACTCCATATAGGCATCCGAAACGACTTAAGGATGAGATAGAAAAAACCATTAAGGAGCTGCTAGCCATGGGTCACATTAGGCTGAGCAAATCACCATTTGCCTCCTCAGTGGTTTTAGTGAAGAAAAAAGATGGTACTCTTCACATGTGCATCAACTACAGGGTTCTGAACAAGAGGACCATTAAAAACAAATACCCCATCCCATGGATCGATGAGCTGATCGCCGAGCTACATGGTGCTTGTTTCTTTTCAAAAATTGATTTGAGGTTCGGCTATCATCAGATCAAGGTGCGTGAGTAGGATATAGAGAAGATGGCATTCAGATGCCATTGTGGGCATTTCGAGTTTGTGGTTATGCCTTTTGGGCTAGCCAATGCGCCAACCACGTTCCAGGCCACAATGAATAGAATCTTCCAACCACAGTTGAGGAAGTTTGTACTTGTATTCTTTGATGATATTCTAGTATACAGTAGAACGTGGGAGGAACACCTTGCCACTTGGATACAGTGTTGGGGATTTTGGATAGGGAGTCTTTGTATGCGAAGGAATCAAAGTGCGACCTTGGCATGACAAAATTGTTATATTTGGGTCACATCATTAGTTCAAAGGGGGTGAGGATGGATCCTGATAAGATCCGTGCTATCATTGACTGGCCCACTCCAGAGAATCTCACACAGTTGCGCGGATTTTTGGGGTTATGTGGTTTCTACAGCCGATTTGTCAGTGGCTATTCACGTCATGCAACGCCTCTCACAAACCTGATGAAGACTTCTTATTTGGACCCCGGAGGCACAGGAGTGTTTTTTGAGATTCAAGCAGATTATGACTACTTGCCCCGTCCTTGCCTTGCCAGATTTCACAAAGCCATTTGAGCTTCAATGTGATGCCTTAGGTGAGGGAATTGGTGCTATGCTTATGCAGGATAAGCACCCAATTGCATTTGAGAGCAGGAAGCTCAGAGGACCAGAGAGAGGTTATAGTATTTACGATAAGGAGATGTTGGCCATTATGCACGCATTGGCCAAATTCAGACAATATCTCGTTGGCAGCAAATTCTGTATAAAAACTGACCACAATAGTCTTAGACATTTCTTGGGGCAGCAAGACCTTAATGACCGCCAACAGAAATGGGTCAGTAAGCTTCAATTGTATGACTTCGACATTACATACTTCAAAGGTACTCAGAATGTTGTCGCTAATGCTCTATCTCACAGACCACACTTGAACACTATGGTTCAGATCTCAGAGGATTGGAGGCATCTGATAGTGGTGGAATATGCCAAAGACACATGGGCCTCTGGAATCATTGAGGGGTCAGTTCAGGACAGCAAATATGCAGTTATCAATGAGCTCATCATATATAAGGGCGGGATCTATTTGACACCAGGGTCAGAGATGAAGAGCATTATACTGCGGGCTTTCCATGATGTGCCTACTACAGGACACCCGAGGTACTTCAAAACTTACACGCAGATCAGGGAGAGGTTTATTTGGAAAGGGCTCCTCAAGGCCGATGTTCTTCAGTATGTTAGGGAGTGTCCAGTTTGTCAGCAGAACAAACAGGAGCACACCTACCCGGCAGGTCTACTACAGCCACTTCCGATTCCGGATAGGAAGTGGGAATGCCTGTCCATGGACTTTATTACGGGATTGCCTAAAGCCCAGGGGAGAGATTGTATATATGTAGTTGTAGATCGGTTAACAAAATATGCCCACTTCTTTCTGATTGTAGCTACATACACGGCTACATAGGTGGTAGAATTGTTCTTCCGAGAGGTTTTCAGATTACATGGGTTACCTCGGACCAGAGTTAGTGACAAGGACAGCCAATTTATGAGTCACTTTTGGCAAGAGGTATTCAGACTCTGTGGGACCGAGCTAACCCCGAGTACCAACTACCACTTGCAGACAAACGGTCAGACGGAGATAGTTAATAAATGGGTGGAAGGTTATCTCAAAAATTACATAGCTGGGCAGCAAAAGGCTTGGGTAAAGTGGATTTACCTTTGTGAGTATTGTTATAATTCCACTTACCACATATCAATACAGATGACCCCTTTCATGGCATTATATGGGTATGAAGCCCCTAGCTTCCTCGATCTTCTGTTGAGCGACAGCAGAGTGCCTAGTGCGGGAGACTTGTTGCAAGAGAGCTAGGACATTATGAAGGCTTTCAAGGAGAATATCGCTAAGGCACAAAATCAGCAGAAACAATATGCAGATCAGAGGAGGATCGAGAGATCATTCGACGTCAGAGACATGGTATATCTGATGTTGCAGCCGTACCAATAGTCCACACTCAGGAAAAGTGGTGCTGAAAAACTGAAACCACGCTACTATGGGCCTTTTCGGATTATCAGGCGAGTTGGTGAAATAGCATATATGAGTTAGAACTTCCAGTAGGTAGCCGAGTTCACAATGTCTTCCATGTATCACGTCTCAAGAAGGTGTTGGGACATCACGTGACTCCATTAGCAGTGTTACCACCCCTGGATGATGAGGGGAAATTGATTCTTGTGCCAGAGGCTATCTTGGATTTTAGAGAGAGACAAATACGGAGACGAACTATCACAGAATATTTGGTCAAATGGAAGGATTTGCCAGTAGAGGATGCCACCTGGGAAGGTGAGGAGATATTACAGCACCCAGCGTTGAGATTGCTTGAGGGAAAGCAATTTTAGGGAGGGAGGACTATAATGTCCCCTCCAAAGTGAGACATCAGTATTCAGTAGATTAGCCTACCATTATGACCCTCGTAGGCTAATGAAGGTGATTAGAGGGTCTTCTAAGGATTGTATCACCTCTAGTGTTAAGCGATGATCAGCTTTGGCTTTCGTTTGAGGCTTCCAGGACTCAGTATGCTCAACTTACTATTTATAGTAAGTCAGATATGGATAGAGTGGGACCCTTACTATTTTAAGTAAGGCGTGTGGTCGTATAGAGATTCATCAGATTAGTCCACAACATAGTTGGCAGACTCACAGAAAACTCGCCGAGTTTTCAAAAACTAGCGAGTTTTTTTGAGTTTAACTTGTGAGTTTTTTCTCGGACGAGTTTTTCCGAGTTTTTGACGAGTTTTAAAAAACTCTCCAATTTTTCCCTTGGCGAGTTTTTTGTTGGGGCGAGTTTTCCAACTATGGTCCACAGTTCAGATGGCGTGATGAAACATGATGTATTCAAGGAGTTATTAATGTTATTTGGCTCAAATAACATTAATTAATTAAAGGGTGATATTTTAATGTTATAACTTGAGGGTCAAATTATCATTAAAAAGGGGGCCAACTTGATGAATTAATTATTGGGCGCCAACTCCTAAGTTCTTAATGAAATATTAAAAGATGCAAATAAATAACATTTTATGTTATTAAATGGCTTTTTGGGAGAAGTCGACTTCTTCATGATATATTTCATTTTGGAGTTATTTTCCATTCATGGGATTGAGCATTGGTGTTGATGAGTTTGTGTTTGAGAAGTGAAAGCCAAGGGTTTTCAATCTTCGAGCCATTGGAGAACGTTCCTTCTTCAGTGATTGCAACCTTTTGAAGTAGTGAAATATCTATTGAATTTGGCATACAGGAGGGCATCAAACATGTGTTCTATTTGTGCAAATTGGAAAGACAAACTGAGGGTTAGATTGCATTATTCAGAGATTGCAAGATTGAGAAGAGGCGTTGCAGATTTATCCTTTGTTAGGATAAATCAGATTCAAAAAGGGTACGGCCTTGCTTTTTACCAGCCATCATTTGCAGCAGGGGTCGGCCTTCTCCAAGGGGGGGCGATTTGGCTTATAGAGGGCTTCAAAAATCCCCAATAAATTCCTAGAGGTGTGCCCATCATTGAAGAAGACATCCGTGCAAGCATCAAGCAAAAAGGCAGCTTATTGAGGGAGAATCGAATCATTCTGTGAATTGTTTTTTTGGCTGCAATTGGCGAACAGCAGTTGCATGTTTTCAAATAACTTCGGGTATGATTGTAATAAGCTATTCTCTTTGAATACTGAGCAATAAGATATATATTGGAGGAGCTGTTTATCATTGTTAATTGTATTTCTTTATGCTTTGAATTTTATTTCTATACATATTTCAAAAAAAAACAAAAAAGCAGAAAATCCACACAAAAACACCAAAAAAAATACAAAACAAAAACAAGCATCAAAAACTAGGGCACGAAGTGTTCTTACAGTGGGGTATCATAGTATATGCAAAGAATTCAAGGCCCTAATCCTGAAGCTAAGGAGTTTTTTGTGAAAGGTTGGAATAGTAGGATTCTGCGGTATAAAGGGGCGGAATTCAATATTGATGAGGATTTCATTGCAGAAGTCACTGGGCTTTCAGCTTTTGGGAGGAAATTCTATCGTGATAGAGCTGCTGCGAAGAAATCCTTTGCTAATTTTTTTAAGTTTGATGAGAAGAAGAAGCTCTAGGAGGTTGGGAGTGGTGGGTATGCCTGTAAGTCTCTTAAGCCGTTGTGGAGGGACCTTGTGCTAGCAATTATGCACTATTTTACTCTGGAAGGGAAGTTCTCTATTGTTTACAGTTATCACTTCATGTTGTTAAATCACTTTCGTCATAAGGTGCTGGTCTCTTTTCCTTTTTCCCTTTTACTGTTGATGGAAAACAGTATAGAGGAACACCGTAAAAACCCTAAGAAGGTCATTCTGCATGAGGGGCTTATGAGTCTTTTGTTTGAACACATTAAGCTCAAATCAATCCCTGTTTCTCCTAAAACCCCAGGCAAAAAGGGGGTTAAGAACTCTGGTTATGAGACAAGGGATTCGGCTGGTGAATGGGAAGGGAGTTCCAAGGAAGCTGACTCGGATTTTGATGAAATGTTTGTGGATGATGGCGGGTCCGAGGATGGTTTTGAAGCTTCCGAAGCATGGTCCAAGGGTTACGAAACGGACATTGATTTGAGGGATGCCATGGTGCAACAAGGTAAGAAGAGCTCTAAAGGGAAATCTAAATGTCCTAGGAAAGACAAATCATCTACCAAGCGTAAAGTGGAATTGGTGAAAGATGTGGATACTCCTGGCTCGGGTGTGAAGCCTACTCCGAGTCCTGGGAAGGTTGGCGTGGTGGATATTTCCCCTATGACTGGTGATAAGGATCCTGAAATTGTGGGGGTTGAAATTAATACCCCGATTGGTGATGTCAACCCTAGTGTGGATGAAAAGTTGCCTGGGTCCGTGCCTATGGAGGTGTAAGGGATTCAGAGTGTTGACCCTAACTTGGATCCCCTTGTCTCTCATGCTAGCCCGTTGAAAGATAAAGAGAAGTCTGTGAAGATGGAGCAATTGGAAGTGTTGGCTGACCTGGCAAGCTTGCCTGACAAGCATAGGGTAAAGATGGAGGTGGTCGAGGTCGAGGATTCCCCTGTTGAAGAGGAAGAGGAGCAAAAAAAGGAGCATAGAGATGTCCCTAATCACAACTTGGAGCCGAAGGATGTGCCTCCTATTAACTAGGATAAGGTAAATATGGGTTTATTTTGCAAAATGGCTGAGGATGGGACGAGGAATTTGCTTTCTCTGGTAAAATGGTTGTTTTCTGAGGTGAAGGAGCTCAATGTCCAAGTGAAGAACTGGTAGGAGGTCTACGTGGCAATGATCCGGTGCAATCAGAAGGAATGGGCTATAAAAGGTAAGGTAAAATCTATGAATGTTATGCTGGATAAGTTAGATGTTGATGCTGACCGCTTGGGAGTTACTCATGAGGAGAGGATTTCCTCTTTGGAAATGATGGTTAGTAAAGATGTAGAGAGATTTGTTAGAATTGAGGATAGAATTGGAAAATTGTTTGAGGATTTGAAAACCGTGGTCAACATAAGTAACAACTCTTTGAAGTCAACTGCTAAAGGCCTTGTGGTTTTAAATGAGAAAGCCCTCAATTGGACTGGCAAATCCCTGGAGATGGGGGAAATTGAGAAAGTGGTTGTTGATGTGAACAGCTCGAATCCGATGGACAAAAATGTGGAGCATGTTCCTGCTATGGAAAAGGATGTGGACTAGGAGTAAGATGAAGAAGTGGGCAGCTATGTCTTTTGATGAGCTCAAAGAGGTTATGGAAATGCATGATGGGGTCATAGAGGATAATATGGCCTCGGTCAATGTCCTAGAAAAGATGTTGTAACTGTTGGTGACTCTTTTGCTTGATCAGTTGGTTGCTGATGTTTTTTGCTGTTGGTATGCTAACGGGTTTCTTTGGTTTTATATATTGTCAACATTTTGGTTTTTTGGGCTACTGCTTATTATTGCTTAGTCTTTAGTGCAGCTTTTTGTCATTGTTAAGGGTTTTGGGACCCCTTCAACACCTATTTTTCCTTATCAAAAACATTCCAATTACATGTCATTGTCTCGGCGTCACAAAAGTGCAAATGGACATTAGCACAATTTAACAAACAAAAAAATCGGCAAAAACTCAAATAATAAAAAAACAATATAATATTCCATGGCAACTTGGTTTGGCATGGGGGTTCTTTTCAACATGTGTTGTTGTGGATTGAGAAACATGCATCCACAGAGCATTTTGCCAAGTTGGCACAAGTACCTCAGACAAAATTGCATATTAATGAGCCTTCCTCTCACATGCTCGAATGGGTAAATCATGCGGAAAGAATTTATTTAAATGTCTAATCTTCGTCTGGAGATCACAAGTGCATTTATGGTGGCATGGTTTATGGGCATTATATTGATGCTTTAGCGATTGGCTGTGGCATCTTTGCACAGTGTTGGATTGAAGAATGGAGACGCTGATTCAGCTCATCACCACTTGCAAGCAATGGCCTTTCCTAGGGAAGATCACGGAAAACAAGTTAAGGTCAATGTTCACAGTGGATGACAATTTGGCAATGGAGGCCATCAAATTGGTTTTAGGGAAGGAATTCATTGTGTCTGATGAACACTATAGGTTTAACGTGGACATCACCTCACGGTTCGTTGCCTCTCTTTTGGACCTAGAAACTCTGAAAGTTGTGACTCTGCTCATGGCTAGCAAGCTGGTAATGTCGGATTTGCTCGTGGGTGTGGAGGATAAGATCATCATTGCTCAGCTTGGCATTGGGATGCCTTGGCCTCGAGATTTATCCAAGTTGTTTCTACCCGGTGCGAACATTAGGCAGTTTCCCTTCTTGTTGGACGTGAAGGGTTTGGCTCTTTGGGTGCACAGGTCACGGGCAATTTGTGGTGCAAACTTTTTGAAGCAGATTCTATACCTAGAACCTATGCATGTGGTGGATTGGAAGGGTCAATTCTGTGAGTATCTGTGGAATGAAGGTGTGGAAATCGATTGAGGGCTTTGGCGTCTATGTGTTTTGTTTGGGTATGGTTTGCGAAGTAATATTTTTTGATGCGATGTATGATGAGCACACAGTTATACTCAGAGGGGGGGTGAATCAGTATAACAACTTTTACCAAGTTAAAACTTTATCAATCACAATAACATCATTCACTCAACATCAATAATCATGCACATGAAAAGGACACAATAACACATGAGATTTGCGTGGAAACCCTTGCAAGAGAAAACCTTGGCAAATTACTTGCTTATATATAATAATCTCTTACAATAAGTTTGTAGGCTCCAACCCACAAGAGACAATCCCCTCCACTCTTCGTAGGCTCCAACCTACTAGAGACACCAATCCCTACACCTGAGCATCAACTCAGTAAGAGACTCCAATCTTTGCTTCTAGGAGGCACCAACCCCCAACTCAAGTTTCCACCTTGAATATTGCTTATTCAACGGATGATGGAAAATAAATTTTCCTTCACAAAAGATCTTCTTCTAGATGTAATGTTCTTCACAAAATTGATACAATCATTTACATATACCTTACTTTTAGATCTGCATATACTTCTCTTCAAATCTGCATGTACAGTTTTCTCTAATATATCTTATATCTTCATTTGCTATACTTGATTTCTCATTTTCTTCACAACAATTTTCTGCTCCTCAAATAACTTTGAATGATCTTCTATCTCTTCTTCACAAAATATGCCTTATATATATATTTCATAAGTCTGCTCTAATATGCTCCATAAATCTGTTTAAATATGCTTCAAAAAATTGCATAAATATACTTCCTATATCTGCATATATACCATTTATATCTGATTCTTCCCAATTTCTTAATCTGCTGTGTATAAATAATATGCTTCCTTTTCTTACTCTCTTCACTTTGAATATTCTTTATACATATATTATCTTTTATTCATACTCACATATTTTTCTGCATATATTTCTGCTTAATGTCTGCACAAAACCTGAATTACTGCTGCAATATGTATGTATTTCTGATTTTTAAATGTTTCTGTATGGACAACGCCAAAACGAACCCAACCCCCAAAATTTTTTTGACCAACCCACGAAGCGAACCCTTGAACCCAATTCCGAACCAAAGAAAAAATCTATACGATTTAGGTTTTCATCAGATATGAAAATTTTTTTGGTCGTGGACTTTTAGCATTTAGTATTCTAGTTTTGAATATTTTGAAAATCATAAAATTTGGTATTAGTGCTTGTTTAACTTTAGACTCAACCTATGAAAGGGGGGACACTCTCTTTGAGTAGTAAATTTTATTTTTAATGGAAGTTGTATAGAAATTTCTGCAAGTACAGATTTAATGGCAAGCATGTATGGAGGATGGAAATAGTGAAATTTAATGGGCAAATTTTTTGAGTTCTTGGAGCTCAAAATGGAAGATCTGTTGGTTGACAGAGATCTTTGAACTACAATTTCTAGGTAGAAATCGTTTACCCTGCCTGTAGAGGACTATGCCTTCAATATTGTTATCAATCAGCTTGCTTCTGTGGATGTGACAATGGATGAAGAAGACCAACACATTACTCAGCTGTGCCCGTTGCCAATGGGAACCTAGTTATACGATCAGTTCAACCACTTCAAAGTTGAACTTGATGAGGTGGCCATTGCTCTATTATCAAAGAAAATGAGAAGAAAAAACTCAAATTCCATTAAGGATACTTTGGTCATCAAAGGTAGGTGAAAGAAAAAGACAAGAAAAATAAAGGAGATAAGAGAAGATCCAAGTCGAATGGAAGATCTAATCTCCTAGCAAATCCAAGGTTTATGAGACATCCCACCCCAAACGGGAAATCTGCTAACTGAGTTTCCTGATTTGACTGATTGCTTTTGGTTTTGTAACTTTTGGTTTTGAATGATTTGATGTAGAGTTTGCCAGGTATTGCAATGAAAAATAGATATATATAATAATGCAGATGCAAAACAAGAAGTACTGAAAACAAATGATTTATCAATCAATTCAGATTTTATTCATTGCTAGAGATTTTACATAAAATCATACCCGGAAATCCAAAGACATCAAATGCAGGTCTGAAACCTTATATCAGCAATTCTGGAAATTTATGACAGCAATGGTAAACCCTCATTGATGGACACCTTGCACAAATTAGTGACTTCTCCACCTTAGAAAGAATGCAGATTGAAACCTTAATCTCAGCCGCCCCCAATGATGATAATTGCAGCTCAAATACATAGGCATTTTAGCCTAGATTCTCCACACCTAACTCAAGAGAAGTACGGCCTGCTCCTTTGTCTCCCACACGGCTGCTAAAGAGATGTAAACAGCAATTTATGGCATCAATAACAGATATCTTCTTTATCAGAATGAATGTTCTTCAATAAACCCTGTAATAATCTCCTGAATAAGCACGATGTGACTTCTGAAATAAAGCCATCTGAAGCAACGAGCCTTGGATGCTATCTCACACCTGTAGGTTGCTCAAATCAGAGAGAATGGACGTTCTCCATGATCAATTTTTGCAGCAAAACCCTGGTTTCACCTCTCAGAATGAATTCTCCAAATTTTCAATAAGTGTTAGAATGATAATCAATGCTTTTCACAATGCTTTTTATAACTCCTTAAGATGGGACGATTTCCCAAGTGCTTTTTAAACATTAAAATATATTAATCATATCTGCTTTTGTTGACTTTATATTACATCATCACTTGGGCTCTCAAAACAATAACTTTATTATTTGACTTTTAATCATTAATTGCCCCCTTTATAATAAGTCAAATAAGTCATAATAATATTCACTTATAATAATTAATTATTATTAAAGTATTACTTTAATAATTATTATAATATCACAACTCTATCAATAATCATTATTTACTGATTCTGACAATGCCAAGAGGTAACTCACTGAATCCTCTGCTCATCTAGATGCCTTACTAAAAATAGTAAGGTTGGCCTCTATCACCCATCTGACTTACTATAAATAGTAAGTGTATAAAAACAGAGCCAGGAACCCTTGAATAACATAGCCTCTGAATATGCCAAGGGACTAGAGAGATAAACATTGCAAACTACCATCTCAAGAGCGAGATAACTCCAACACTGGGCCCTCTATTCACCATTATTAGCCTACAAGAATCCGATGATAGGCTAATCCTCCAAACTCTGATGCTCGCTAAAAAGGGGACATTACAGTTTAAGTGTTGGAAATGTGGTGAAACTAATCATATCTAAAAGAATTACAAAATCAAGAAGGCAAAGATGGGGTTTGATGATTACTCAATTTCAAAAACCTCTAATGAAGAATCTAGAGATGTGTTCCTTGCATCTTCTACAACTTGTGCATGCGATGATGCATGGCTCATTCTTTTTGGAGCTTCTTTTCATATGACTCCCCACAAGAAGTGGTTCAGTGTATATGAAGAAGTATAATAGAGGTGAAATCTTCTCGGGAGACAATACGTCTTACAGAATTATTGGCCAAGTAAGGGCTAAGCTTGTGTTTTCAAATGGAAAATGAAAATTGTTTGGTGTACTACACATTCTAGGCTTAGCAAGGAACCTAATTTCAATAAGTAAAATGAATGATGTGGTAGTGCATGTTGTCCTTTATAAAGAAATTTGCAAAATGGTGAGAGGAAATTTGGTGTTGGCAAAGGGGGTTCAACTTTAAACTTGCTCAAAATCAATGCTAGTATCATGTGTGGCAATTGTATTCCAATTCTTTCTCCAAACTATCACCCAAGCAACACTTTTAAAGTAGAAAGCAAAGTGCTTGAGAGGTCTCGCCTATGCAATACCCCATGTGGTTGTTCAAGCAAGGCTACAAGGTATCACCTAGAAGATACCTTGGAAGAATAGGAGCAAGATTTGAAGATACCTTGGAAGAATAGGAGCAAGATTTGTGCCCCATGAAGGCCTTAAGGTCTTGCCTAAGTGATAGCTCAAAGGCTCAGACAATGAGACAAGTTAGTGTTTCTAGAGGATCTCAAAAGGTTGGAAGACATGGTTGTCTGAGAAGAGGGAAAAGCGTCACCCAGGAGATACCTTGGAGAGCAAAGAGATAAGGGTGTCCTAAGAAGGCTTGAGCTATTGCACAAGTGATTTCTTGGAGGGTGAAGACTAAAATTGTTGTAGAAAGGGGAGACAACCTATCAACCAAATGACAACATTGGAAGCCATAAAGATTGCATATTTGGATTTGTCTCAAACAATTATGCAATTTCAAAAACAAGGCACCTCATTTTGAGTTTGTATGCAAAAGTTATGGCTCCCAAGAGTAGCAATAGCGATACACCAATGGAAGATGTCACCCAAGTGACACCTCCTACTACTATCCAAGAGGGAGTCTAAAGATGTCATTCAAACAACACCTTATTACATACATAATATGGGGCCATCAACCTCTACTGCAGATTAGATCTAGTTGGGTAGGGGCCTCACTCAAGTTAGTTTCACACTGTAGAGGACAAGCAAGAAGGTGATTTGAGGCCCCATGAGACCCTCAAGCTCTTGCACAAGCAATAGCTCAAAGCATCCACAATGAGAGGGTTGTTGTATTGGCCCAAGCTTACACCCAAGACATTAGCAATTACAAGATACGATGATCAAATCATACAAGCCACACTACATGCCTTTGTGCCCAAGGTGTTGCAACATCATGCAATGACACTTGGCACACACACCAATGCAAAATGTAAGATGACACAAGAGTAAGACGTAAAATACCACAACCAAAACACTATGATTAACTCAAACAATGAGATATGGAGGAGAATCGGAGTTCCCAAGCCAATTATGAACCCCTACAACTTGCGTACCAAGCTAGTCCCCTGACATCTCGAGATAAAGGAGAAATGGAAACAAACTACACTAGGTCAAACTTCAAGCTCCAATCTGCAAAAATCAAGGTCTTCGGAGTCAAACTTTCGCTTTAAACTAACTCGAACCTTCAAGACAGATCTATGCTATCTCAAACTCCCAAGTCACTTTTACACAACCTTGAACTTCAGTGTCCAAACAATACCAACTTATGCCTTGGAGTCCGATTTCATATTAGCAAATTGCAAAAGACAAGTACACTCACTATTCCATAAAAGCCTATCTATAATAGGGGGCTTGCTATTGCCCTTCCTCAATTAACTATAGCCCATACCACAAAAGAAGCACTTCCAACACCCTTGACCAACTCCAAACTCAACAAAGATGAATTTTAGACATCAAAGTCCGAATCACATTGGCTCAATCTTTGAGATTCGAGTGCACATTGCATCTTGCAACACCTCGGACTTTGGAGTCCAAGTTGCAAACTACAACTACCTAACTTCATCGAGCCCTAACAATTCTACATCTTAGGCTTTAGATCCCGATTGACAAGTACAATCGCAACACCAAGCCTTGTCGGTCAAGCACTTCGAGCCTCAAAGTCCAATATGCATTGTGCATTTTGAGCTTCGGGTTCCAATTTACATTTCAAAAAATATACAAAACTTAAGGCCAAGTCCAAACCAAACATCATCTCACCTCAAACTTCGGAGGCCAAAAAACAATATGCATCTCGTACTTTGAAGTTCACAAAGCATCTAACACCATGCAAAATTCCCTAACAACTCTAAACTTGGACTTGCAATTCAAACTATGGAATCTGATTTGAACTCACAACCTGCAAAAAGTTTGCAAGTCGAAAACCAGGCAACCAAGTATTGCCTAGGTAAATACCTCAAGGTGCTAACAAGGAAAATTTTGAAGCTATCACCCAAAAGACATCTCAAATTTTTGGACTTGAAAATTTTCAAAATCTCACCCAAGAAAATTTTCAAGCTATCACCACCAAGATACTTTCAAAGTTATGGCATGAAAGAATGGTCAGGTACATGAAAAAGGTCTTATGGCCTTGAAGTCTAGCCTAGGGGAATGGTTGAGGAACTAGTTGATTATTCTTTCAATTTTGACTTTGATGAACATTGTATATATGGAAAGCAAAATTGTGCAAACATTTACTCTAATTCTAGTTATTTTGAGAAAATTTTCCATTTGGTCCACAGTGATGTTTTGGCGCCTATAAAGGTACCTTAATGTGAAAATCCTTGTACTATGCTTCATTCATAGATGACTTTTCTAGAAAAACATACATGTTTTTTTCTCAAACAAAAATATGAGCTCCTCAAGAAATTTAAAAGTTCAAAGCTCTTGTTAAAAGTAAAAGGAGAAGACAATAAAGTTGTTAAAAATGGACAATGGAGGAGAATTTTGTTATGCAAAGTTTGAGAAGTACTATAAAAAAATAGAATTGCCAAGCAAAAGACAACTCTATAACCCCTCAACAAAAGGGAGTTATGGAAAGAATGAATAAGAGATTGATGGAAAGGGCTACAAGTATGTTCAATGGTCTTGGATTAGAGCAAAAATTCTAGGTTGAAGCGATGAATACTGCTTATTATCTAATCAATCATCTCTCACATCAACTATTGTATACAAAATCTCAAGGAGTTTTTGATGGGCAAGAAGCACTCTCTTCAACATCTCAAAATGTTTGGTTGCGATGCATATGTGCATATTCCAAAGGAGAAGAAGTCTAAGTTGGACTTCAAAGTTTAAAAATGTATTTTCATCAATTATGGTGACAATGTGAAAAAATACAAGCTTTGCAATCCTACAATAGAGAAGATGATATAAATCAAAATATAATTTCTAGGGAGATCAACGCTTCTCCTATTAAATAACTAAGGAATGGAAAGAAAAAAGAGGTGCAAAGACCAAGAAAATTGCACGCAAGGATGAACCATAAGTTCATGAGAAACCTATAGAGGGAGGTGATCTAGATGAGAAATCAAAGGAAGAAGAGGAATCTCACAAATCCACTCTTGAGAAGGTCCGCTTGCCAAAGAAGAGAACCTAATAGGTATAGCTCACCTAATTTAAACTGTATTTTTGCATTTTCTACTAGTGATGATGGACATAGAACTATGAAGGAAGCAATTGAGTCAAACGAGACTAAGTATTCGAAGAAAGACATGAATGAGGAGATGATAAACTTCCAAAAAAAAAAGACTTGGGAATTGGTTCAATTGCCTAAAGGAAAGAAACCTTGTAGGATGCAAATGGGTTTTCAAGATGAAGTTTAACTCTGATGGTAAAATTAAAAAATACAAGGCATGATTGGTAACGAAGGGTTATTTCTAGGTTAAGGGAATTGATTTTGGTATGATTTTCTCTCCTCTTACAAAGCTCACATGTATTAGCTTGTTGTAGTTGCAATTGCATATGAACTAAAGATTGAGAAAATGGATGTCAAAACAACATTTTTACATGGAGATTTGGAGGTAGAAATATACATGTCATAGCCTAAGCCCTATGTGGAGAAAGGAAAGGAAAATTTGGTTTGCAAATTGAAGAAATCTCTATATAGCTTGAAGCAATCACCACGGATGTGGTATAACAAGTTTGATATATATGTTTTGAATTTGATAATTGCTAGAATAAAACTTTGATTATAGTCTTTACTTTAAGTAGGTTGATGATCATTTAATTGTTATTGTTTTATGCATTGACATGTTTATCAATAATAAGAAGGGCATGATCAAGGTGCTTAAGTCTCAGTTCTCATTACAGTTTGACATGAAGGATCTAGGAGCTGCTAAGTTGATCCTAAGAATGGAGATTAAGAGAGATAAAGTTAACAAAAGACTCTACTCAAGTCAGAAAAAATATGTCAACTCTTGGTTGAAGCTTTTCAAGATGCAAGACTTATAAGCCAATGTGTGTTCCTATAATTTTGGAAGCAAGATTGCCTTTGGAAGTTTGGAACAATTTACTAAGACATAGGAAGAGAAAGAGAATGTGATGTTCCTTTCACTAGTGTTGTGGGAAGCCTTATGTATGCTCTAGTCTATACAAGAACAGATATTGCCCAAACAATGGGAGTCCTAAGTAGGTTTATGTCCAATCTGGACAAAGAAGATTAGATTGTTGTGAAAAAGGGCTGCAAATATCTCTATGGCACTTCAAAATATCATATTTGCTACCAAGGGAGACCTAAGTTGGGCAAGGAGCAGAATATACAAGGCTTTATTGATGCAAATTGGGCAACATTGACAGGAGGAGATCAACTAGTGATTATGTGTTACCTCTTTGGTGGTGGAATTAGTTGGATGAACAAAAGACAAGTTGTGGTTGCACTTTCAACTACAAAAGCTAAGTACTGCACAGCCACTCGTGCTTGTAAAAAAGCTGTTTGGCTTCAAAGGTTGGGTTCCAATGTTGGCTTGAGGAAGGTATAGTGCAGATTGACTATGATAGTCAAAGAACTATTTGTTTGGCGAAGAACCCATGTTTCACACACAGACAAAGCACATTGATGTTCAATACCATTTTGTGCATGACACGATTGGAGGATCAAAGGGTGATGATCAAGAAAATAGACACTTCCAAAATTTTGCGGACTTGTTGACCAAGCCAATGAGCAGAAAGAAGTATAGGTGGTGCAAATCAACTAAGGGCATTACCCTAGCAGTATGATTCTTTTGTTTGTTTGTTATTTCCCTCTGCTTTTGTAATGTCTAGAATACATGGGAGAATAATAGATTATCAGGTTAGCAGTGATGTACACATTGCAAACCTTGTAATTATTTTTTTATTTTGATGTGTGGTAGTTTTTTGGCCCCCATCGAATGAGATGCCACACTAGGATATGGGTTCCTTGTATGACACAACTCGTCACTTGGATAGTTTGGTATGACATTGTAAGTTAAATTATAAGAGTATGCGGACAGGAATTACAAATGGGCATGTAAGAGAATCTATGACAAAGGGAATTACATGCAATTTGGAAAGATCTAAGAAGTAGAAGAGTCTCAGCTTGAGCATCCACCTTGATATACTTGAGCAAATGGATTCGTTGCTCGTCTATTTATTACGTGTTGGCTTCTATTTATTACGTGTTGGCTTTGGTTGAGTATGGGAGAAGACTTTGTGTAGGGAGATATTGCCGGAATGCTGCAGGAACTCCTTCAAAATCAGAGTGTAGAACTATGAGGTGCAAAAAATCTCATTGTATTTGCAATCTCTTTGTTGAGTTAAAATGGTGAATGACATGGATTTCTGGTTGAGTTTTTTCACCTGAAAGGGTTTTGAGTTTTTCCAGGATAAATTTTTAGTTTTTAATTCTTGCTATTTTTTCTTCATTTCATCTATGCTCATTGTTTACTTTCATCTTTGATAGTTGTCATTGAAAAGCACCTGTACGTTTTAAGCTTCCATTGGATATGAAATTTGTTCTGATAATAGTGTTTTAATGTTTAGTATTCTCATTTTGATTATTGAATGTTTTAAAAATCCTAACAATGAGATCACAACAGTTGCAGAGGAACTTGCCAGCATAGAAGACCACCTGACTTCCATGTGTACAAGCAAAAGTTCCTCAATCTATGCTTCCCTACGAAGCCTCCTTTAGCACAATTTATAAAGCTCCAGCTCCTTCTTAGTGAGGAGGTGAAGAACTTGAAAACAATTGTCATTCAGCAGCAAGGTGGGCTAAATGAACCCAGGCAGGTTACTGGAGACATGTCCAAATCTCTACCCAAAGCTTTTGTCCCCCTAAAGGAGGCTCCAGATTTCGATGGTTTCAAGCAGGATTTTTCTAAACCAACTCAACTGATTTTCAGATGCCTTTTTGTTATTAGCAGGAGACATACATGCGCATGGTTACTCTTTACAGCCTTCATGTACATTTGGTTATAAATCCCTTCATGGAGGACCTGGTGCAGCAACAAGGCATGTGGTTGGTGGCTAGAACTGGAGAAAAACTATTAGTTTGTATGGAAATATAAAATATGGCAATGAGGTCTTCATCACTGGCCCAACTAATTTGAACTTAAGTTTATTGTTTCTATAGTTTTTTAATTCTGTAATTTTTAAAAATTAAATGGGAAAGGGTGTGCCCCTAATGATTGATGCTATTAAACTTGCTTTACATCTCTCTTAGCGGTTTTGTTTTTCAGCAACATTCATATGACTCAAATTCAAAGTATTTTTGGTATGGTATTTCTTTTGGAAAGGTAGGATCCTGCCAGGGGCTACTTGGTTTCTCCAAAGAATGTGTGTTTATTTCTGTGCAATGCCAGAAATCCAATAAACTAGATAATCTAGTAGACCAAAATTGTATGTTTCCCTTTTAGCTTTATTTTATAACAGCTGATCTTCTATCCTTGGACCTTGACAAATCATAATCATAATATTAATAATCAACTTTTTCCACCACTGGGTGCAGCCAGCTAGAAAGTAATTTACCAAGCCCATGTGCCTCATATGGATGATTTGTCAAAAAGTGTTGGGTGTATGTGTTTATGCCGCATAAATAATATTGAGACAATATGGAACTACATGCACTAAAAACTTACCCAATTTGGAAGCAGACTTTTAGATGTGTTGCATAGCTGGCATTTTCCTTCAAGAGAATTCTAACATCCTTAAAAGGTGCTTGTGTGCTTCATGGATGCCTTAAGTGTTAGTGTTTTATAGCTGCGGGAGGTATTTCCCTAAGCTAAATTAAACAAAGGCAGGTTGGAACTTTCCTTTTGTTAAACAAAATATTATATTCAACTGAAGGTCGACTCTAGAGGAGAGCACCTAGTTTGGTATATAAAGAAGAAGGTGTCTCCTCATTTGATCATCAAATCAATTCATTCAAGTTCAAATTCTTTCAGCAGCAGGTCTATTTTTCTAAGCAGCAGATTAGCATCAAGGAAAAGAGTCAAATACTTTGTGTATTCATGAAATCGCACTATATACAAGTGCAAATCCATTGTATAAGTTTCGGCCTTTCTAGGGCCTGATTTTGAGTGCTGTTTCTGCACTTATTATTTCTGATTATAAGAGAATATCTTGCTGGGTTTTTCTCCCTTGAGTAGGAGGGTTTTCCCAGGGTAAAATACTGTGTTCATTGTTCTATGTGTTGTGTTTTCTGCTTATTGCATTTCTGATCTGAAAATCAACATGGTATCAGAGCAGGTTTAGGAAAGACCTGATCAGATTTGACTAAGCAGAGGCTGCGATTTGTGATTAGACCTATTTTTCAGGATCCCTAATCATTGATTTATTCATTAGGAGGTTACCAAGTATTATGGAAAGCTTGTTCCTCAGTTTGCTAAGAATTGGGTTGAGAGGTATGAAGTAGATTCAAAAGCAGCCTTGTCAGATTTAGTAATGTTGCTCTTTAAGGCTTGTGGAGTTCAATATCAAGGTGTTGAAGGACCTATGTATGCAATTGATGTGAAAGCCACGGCTGGTGAAAGTCAGAATATGCGTTAATGATGGACTCGATCGCGAAGAGAATGTGCGTAGAGAGGAAGAGAAGAGGCTGGAATTGGTTCAACTTGTGTTAGCGTCTGAACGAATGATAGGCAACAGGGAATATGATCACGCTGCCATGTTGGTGACTAAATGCAAGAAATTGTCTTCTCGGCTGGGGAATCCCACAGAGAGGCTTGCCTATTATATCTCCGACGTCCTGAACGGAGAATCCAACACGACACTCTCGGCATGTTAGACAACGTAGCTAAGCCAGCTCCAGATTTTGCCTTCCATATTGATTGGGAATTTGACAAAAATGATCTTTTGTAGTCTCGTTGCTTACTATGATAGAGTTCTGCCCCATATCCAATTGCTGCAGTTCACGTCTGTGCAGGCAATCATGGATGCCGTGGGGAATGCAAGGAAGATTCATGTAATTGATCTGGGCATGCAAACTGGATCACAATGGACAGTACTAATGGAGTTTCTTGCACACAGAGCTGCTACTTCTGCGCTTAAGATTCTGAAGATTACAGCAGTTGGGATAAATGGCGAAGAGCTTAGGAAAAGCGGAAAAAGATTGGATGAGCTCGCTAAATCTTTGGATATTCCCTTCTCCTACAACATAGTGGAGATCGTCAACATAGAAGAGATTAAGGGTGGTCTATTCAACGTAAAATCTGGTGAGGCGTTGGTAGTTTACACTCCAATTATTCTGAGAAGTTTGTTATATGACCCAATCCTTCCAGTCAATGTTCTATGTGTTATCAAGGCTGGTGCAACGTATTCAATCAGTGACTTTTGCCAAAGTAATTCACCAAGAGATTGGATGGTTTGATGACAATGAAAATTCAAGTGGTGCAATAAGTGCAAGATTATCAACAGATGTTGTAGCTGTGCGTAGCTTGGTGGGAGATGCATTATCACTTGTTCAAAATATAGCAACCATCATTGCTGGTTTGTGCAGGGTTTCACTGCTGATGCAAAGATGGTCTATGAGGAAGCCAGTCAAGTGGCAAATGATCTGTTGGAAGCATTCGGGCTGTTGCCTCCTTTTGTGCAGAGGATAAGGTTATCAATCTGTATAATGAAAAATGTGCTACTCCCATAAAAAGGGGAGTCAAGCAGGGAATTATAGCAGGAAATGGTTGTCAGGAGGAGAAAAATGGCTGCAACTGAATCAACAAAGATAAATTCTATTCCTTTAATTGTTCTATCTAATGATATTTGCTAGATGACTACATGCTTCATTTGTATCTGGGTAGTTCTTAGTAGCCAAATCGGGTATGGGTACGGGTACGGTACGTGGGTACGTTTGCAGCCTAAAAAAGTAAAAACAAGAAGTAAATTTAGAATACCACATATCATGCATATGCTAAACAAAACTTAGAACTACCATAAATATAACAAATCTGAAATACCATTATACTAAATTAATTTGATATCAAATTTTCAAAACTTGAATGTTACGATAGGTATATAATTATATCGAATTCATTGTTCGTTGGTTCAACATTTAAAACAAACTCAAAGTAATAGTTAATACAATTAATGATAGACATTATATGGGTCATTAGGAAGATTAAGAGCAACATCATCATTGACATTAGATGATCTAGGTAAATTAATAGAACCACATGCAGCCCCGCTAGCACTCTCATTGGAAGCATGCTGGATATCTGACTCCACAGTGTCAGAAAGTAAAGATTGTGTGGCAGCTGAAAAATCCAAATCAGTTCGCTCTGGATCTACATCCCACAACCTCGTGCCTCCTTCCTTATACTCATTCTTTTTATGAGTAAGAAGGCGCAAGTTGGAATGCACATAAACAAGCTCTTCCGCCTTACTTGCTGCCAATCGGTTGCGTTTCACTGAGTGGATAAAGGAGTATGTACTCCAATTTCGCTCAGCTGAAGAGGAACTAGCAACCTATTGAAACAAAGTGAGAGGAACTTATAATTATAAAGCTGTAAATCAAACTTTAAATTTGAAGTTAACCATTTTATTATTTTTAAAATAGTAAACAATATAATTTAGAGAGTGCAATAAAAACTAAGTAACTTACTTGTGATAAAACTTTGATCGCAAGAGCTTGGAGATGTGGTGTTGTAAAGCCATTGACATACCACCAAGAATGAGCATCCATCCTATACTTGTCAATTGAAGCACCAATACTTTGATTTTCACCAGCTACAAAATCAGCAAACTCAGCTCTAACTAAATACTTTGTTTCTTGATCGAGGAAGAGTCTACTAAGTGCTTTCCTACACCCCATACCAACTTCTAGATCTGAATATGGTTGCACTCTTGATGGCAAAGCAAGAATCTCATCACTATAAAACTTGGGAGTCAATGCAAATGCAAGAAGATGTAGTGGGGTGGTCATTTTGTTCCACCGCTCAACACAAATTGTTTGCACCTCTTTGAAGAAAGTTTCTTCAGGATCTTGCTCTTTTTCGTTGATGATGATTTTCATTTGCTCGATCATTGTATCAATGCCATCATATACCTCTCCCAAACATGGCTTATCCATGTCAGTAAAACGGATCATACTCATGATGGGCTCAGTGAATCTAAGAAGATATTCTGCTCGTTCCCACCAAGTGTCATCTAGGATCATCCGTTTTACATTTGTTGCCCTTTCAGTATTGGATTGCCTCCATAGTGACCAACTTTGACTAATAACCATGCTAGAAAGTGCCCCCCGCACCTTCACAAGTCTCCTCAAGACAATCGTGTTCGATGCAAATCTAGTTTCTGCAACCTATTCAAAAATTTAAAATTAAAATAAAAATATAAATAAGACATGCTTGAGTTTAAAAAATAAAATAGTAATTACTAAAGTGAAATGTAAAATTTAAAAGTTGAAGTGTTTCAATTACCTTCAACAACTCCAACACTAAAAATGATCTAAAAATGGCCTGTGACATTTGATGGTTTGTGATGAACATTTGGATCTCTTCAGCTTCAGAATACATTTGTTTGATCCAATTTATTTTCGCACCTAACTTTTGTAGCATGAGGTTAAGAGAGTGAACAGCACAAGGTGTCCAAAATATGTGTTCAAATCGTGTCTCAATCAACATGCCTGCAGCTCTACAATTCTTTGCATTGTTTGTTACTACTTGGATAACATTTTCAGGACCCACACCTTGAATGCACTGTATAAGGATGTTAGCAATAAATTGTGCATCCTTCACTTGTCTTTCACAATCCACGGCTTTCAAAAACATTGCCCCTTTAGGGCACACTACAATCACATTGATTAATGGCCAGTTTTTGACATCCTTCCATCCATTAGAAATAATTGACACCCCTGTTTTTTTCCATGAATTTCTAATGGGAATCAATGCATTGTTTATGCCTTTTACCTCCTTTGCTAGTAAGGTGGTACGCACCTTCTCATAACCTGGCCATGTGTACCCTTGTGGACAGTCACTTGCCTTTCTCAACATATCCTGCCAATATGGTGATCTTACAACATTAAATGCCAAACCGTTTGCATATAGACATCTTGCAACAGCTTGATCTGCAAGGTCTCTAGCTTCAAGCTTAAATGCAGTTTCTAATGGCCCCTTGCTTCTCTTCACACCAACAGGATCATCTTCACTTCTACCCAAAAATGGGTGGCTCTCTACTACAACATCATCAAAGTCACTATGTGTTGGAGAAGGAGGAGGTCTCTTTGATCCCCTTCCACTTCCACTTCCTCCTCCTCTCAGCAAAGGATGGTTTGTGGCATGACCAGCTCTTGCATCTGCTTCCTCTTGCTCTTTAATAAATGCTGCTACTTTGTGAGGATGTAACCTTTTACCATTTTCTCCTGCACATACTGTGATTCCTTATCGAGGAATGGCACATAAATGGAATTTCACACGACTGTATGAGCTAGTATACTGAACTTTACAATGATTGCATATCCAAACAAATGTTCCTCCCCCTTTAATTTGTCGTATAATTTGTACATATTTCCATAGAGGTGAATTTGGATCGGTTTTAAAGGTGGGTCCATCAATAGAAGCAGAACTGGTTGCCATTATATTTCCTAACAAAAATTCAAAAAATAATTATTGAATATTGAACAATAAATGTTAAAAACATATAATGCAAATATCAGCATTATGATTAAATAGTAAATACAATTATGCAAAATACTTCAATATTTATTACTAAAAATAACAATTTAAATTAATAAACGTTTAATAAATAATATGTAATTACTAATTAATATAATTACAATTTAATAATTTATATTTATAATTGATTATTATTTATTAAAATATAAAATAGCAACATAAATAAATTTTAACATTAAATAAACGAAATAAATTATAATAATTAGATTTATATTTATTATTTACATTTAGTAAATTTTAAAGTTTTAAATTTTAAAATTTAATTATATTAAAATACTAAAATAAATTTAATTTTTTATATATAATAAAATTATAAATGTAAAAACATTAAATTGTATAATATTAAATATTATTACAATAAAAATTTGTTAAAACTTAATAGTTAATAGTTAATATTTAATAAATAAACTAAAATTGAAAAATAATAATAGTTAATAGTTAATAAATAAACTAAAAATAAAAAATTATAACTATTATAAATTTCTAAACTATAAAGTATAAACTATAAAAAAAAATTGAAGTCTGAGAAATACCTAAAAATGGCGGACAAAGAGTCGGCACAGCAAACTGGAAACGCGTGAGATCGCGTGAGATCGCGTGAGGAAAAAGACGGCTTTCTGCGGAATCTCCTGTGCAGTCAATGGCGTTTGTTCTTCTTGCGCGACCAGAGGAAAAATATAGGTTTCTCCTTGCGCGACCACGGATATCTGTGTATTTGCAATGGCGGACGAAAACACTAAGCAAAACGTGCAGCCAAAAACAATGCAAATAGGTTAGGGTTTTTTATTTAACCATTCGAAGTCGCAAAAAGTTTTCGAAAACTACGCAGGAATCGGATTGAAAACGCCACGTCACAAAAAAAACGGCGTGATTCGAGGAAAAATCGGCGGGATTCGTGGAAACGTTTTTTTAACAAAAAATTTGAACCCTGTTCGAATCCGCAGGGTTTCCAGAACGAATCCGTTTGGAAACGTATCCGTACCCGGAATCGGCAGGGTAAAGGGCCGATTCCAGTAACACAGGGGTAGTTTGATTTTATGAACTATTATTAATCTCTTTAAAATGCAAGATGGATCGAGGAGCAAAAGGATGTTGGATTATTTGAAGATATATTGAAGACCTCATTATTTGAGGTGACGATTCTTGGAGATTAGTCAGTGAGGAGCATGAAATATTCTGAGCCAATTTTTTTCAATTTTTGCCAAGTACACAACAATGCAGAGAGCACCCGTTAGGGTTAGATAATTCAAACCAGCAGATTACAAATAACTCGTTGCCAAGAATGCGCACTCAATCTCAACAAGAGAGAGGCTGTCATATGGCAAGAGGATCGTCAGTGCCTTAAACACAATGTAATTGAAGGTAACTCTAACCAAGAATGTGTCCGCGAAGGACGAACATATGGTCAGAGGATCTTCTACGCTACAAGTACTGAAAACAAACTCAACACCAAGCATGCGCTACCCAATCCAGTATGGAAAGGAGGCGACCATATGGTGGAGTGCTAAGAATTACAATGCTATTAAGGGAAATAAGCAAGAATGCTGAAGTACTCGACATCAAGAATGTGCTTTCCCACCCGAGACGAAATGGGAGCTACCATATGACGGAGATATAAAGAAATACAATTGCGTATACAGAATGTAAAGTAAGACTGAGAGAAATGCTGACAGTACTACTGTTCAGCTTACAATGAATATTTAAATGCCTGCAAGATCAAGTATTAGAGCTCTTCAAAATGCTGCAACAACAAGGAATCTTTTACAAAGTCTTTAATGATTTCCTAACACCAATCCAAGAAGAAATATGCAGATTTCTCAAATCTGATCTGACAGACCAGCAACATGAATATCATAACCAGCAACACAGATCCCTAGCAATATGCTCATAACTCTCTCATTTCTCACCCAAATGATCTCAAATCTGATGCAATAGACCTTCAAAATGTTGGCACCTAACTTAGTAATAAGAAATGGCATCTAAAAGTGGTTATTAATTACTGACACGAATCCCAAGGCACCCCAGAAAGTACGGCCTTCAAGGAATGACGAATTTGCATTATAAAATCATATACTTCATATTAAAATCTGCAAATATTCATGAAGGGGCGCCTCTAACAGGGAAACACAATGAGACAATACCCAGAATGAGAATGTTTAAGATTTGAGACTTGTGAGCAGAAATATACAGTCAGCAATCATGACCAGAAACTTTGGAATTGACAGGAAATGATAAAACTCAACTACGAAGGATAGGAAACCAACTATAACTGAAAAAACAAATCAATAACACTCAAACCTCTCAACTAGTTGCTGTTTTTCAAGCAAGAAGAAGAGCCAAGTTAGGAGGCCTTCATTCCTCGAAGCAATCCCAAAGCCAATCTGGCAGCATAACATTCCTGTAGACAAAAGATAATTCAAAGAGAACCAATGGCTTCCTTTTATAATTTCCAGTTGACCCGTCTCGAAACCCTAATCTTCTTTTTTGAATCAAACCCTAATTCTCCAATAGGAGGCGTCCCACTTTCCCAAGCACAACTTGACTTTTAATATCACTTTATTTCTTCCTTGAAGTTGGCATCCAATTTATGCTTGAATTAAACTTCTTTATAAGAAATATAATTAGTTTCCTTCAATGAAGCACCACCCAAAAAGAACATCTTTTAAAAACAACTTAAAGTGAAGTTGCTAGGCCAAGGGGGTCAATGTTAAAATATAACATTAAAACATGACTTAATTGAAATAATTCGACTTATCTCTCCAATTGTGCCCCAAAGCCAAAAATGAGTAAGCCAACTGATCAGTCTGAAGTAGAAAGCCAACCGTGCCGAAACCAACAGGACCACTGCCAGAAATAGAATTTACTAAAAATAGTAAATTCCAGAAAGTGCTCGGAATGCCAAGAAAAACATACCACTACGAAGCTCTTTGAAAACCCAGAAAGAATCCGCCATTAAAACAACCAACCTCGAGCAAAAGCATCCTCCAAAACGCGAAACCCTAATTTTGCCACTGACTAGCCGACAGCACACTGGGAATAGGCTATCAATCACTGAAAAGTGAAGTGCTAAAAACGGGGACATTACAGTCCGCCCTTCCCAAAATTGCTTGTCCTCAAGCGATACCACCACAACTCTAGAAATTTTAAAACTAATCCATACCCAAACAAGTATGATCCCAGGTTCCCAGAAGGACCCACCATGCCGATGCTGCACCACTCTGATCACATCAATGAAAATATCATGCCAATGCTGCACTGACTCCCCTTGTAACTCCAAAGTGTTACCATCTATGATACTCAAACTGAAAGATCTTAAAGATCTTAAAGGACTGAGATTAATATCAAGCAACGTCTCATGTCCAAGATGCCCAACATCAACAATATCAACCATACCATTGTCGACCACAATTCTAGGCAAGAAGAAAAGTAGGCTACCCAACTCAAAATCAATCTCCTCAGCATACTTCCACATGGTAACAAACGAAACCATGACTGCAAAAGTGACATCTTCAACTCTTCTTGCAAAGGGGAAAGCTTTCCTTTGCAAGAACTCAACAAACTCAAACTCATGATTCCACATGAATTCCCTATGCCTCCCCTGATTTATCATGGCACAACTAAGAAGTCTAAATAAGTTTCTCGCAATTCCAACCCCAAGAGTCTCAGAATGTAGAATCAAGGCATTGAACAGGATCTCAGCAGTAGGAGTCTCGAAATGCCAAGCCAAGTCAAGCAATGGTCTGCTGCTCCAATTATTTGTACATGAATATGTACCAAGAAAACCATTAGAATGAGTATGGCTTCTTTCCAAATGCTGATTGTGCTCAGCCCACACCACCATTTCTCTCATGTGAAACCATAAATTGTCCCTCGAAAGAGATTGGAAGGTTTGAAATTGAATGAACCAGCAACCCAACCAGATTGAAATGGTCCACTTGAAATCTGATTTTATGAAAATCAGCATCCAAGGAGATAGATAGCTGCTGCAAAACTGAAAATCAGCACTCAAAATATCATGTCTGCTCATATCTACTGCTGAGGATAGACCCATTGAAGATCCCATCAGAGCCAAGTACCAAT
The DNA here is from genome assembly GCA_007258455.2 of Sequoia sempervirens. NCBI lineage: Eukaryota > Viridiplantae > Streptophyta > Pinopsida > Cupressales > Cupressaceae > Sequoia > Sequoia sempervirens. Next base: position 352,313,447 of record VDFB02075321.1, read on the forward strand.
CCTTGTTCAACTTTTCTCTCCAAAACTCCCATTGATCATTAGGAGTGAACTTCAAATGACTGATAAAGAAGGTAACAACATCCAAAGGACAGTGAATTTGAGGCTCATCACTCCAACATACCTTCTTGACACATATCAAAAGCGAGCTGATACTAGGGCCCCACATCATAAGTAAAGAAGAGTCATTCCACAATTGAAGAATTACTTTTACTAGAACACTTTGGGAAATACGTTCTATTTGAATCATCGCACCCTGAAACTCCAAGAAGTACTCAACAAATCTGAATTCATTGAGAAAGTCAAATTCAAAATCATGAGAGAAGAATTGTTGGAAGGACTCAATGGATCCTTCATCAAACTCCATTATGAGGTTAGTTACTTTTAGAGAATATGGTGTAAGCATGAAGCCTGATAGGAACCCGACAAGAATCCACATCAGAAAATGAATGAACTCTTCATCGGAGTGCCAATCATCTCTTTGTTGCCAATCAGGATTAGTGACTTCATTCCACCATGCTTCTTGATTTTCCACCTCCTGAAGAATGGGGAGACTAGGAGCAGCAGTGAGTTCTTCGTTATGCAACTCATACATCCTCGTTCCATTGTTAGAAGAAGTGCTAGAACATCCCTCTTCAACAATGATGTCATAAAAGATTTCCTCAAGGCTTGAAATCCCATCCTCTACCTCAAAGGAATGTTTCTCATAAACTCTCTCTTCACCTAGTTTCAAAAGAGGATTGTCAAACGCTAGGAAGTTGTTCCTTCCATCTTGCTGCTCCAAATCAGCACTAGTGATCTTTGATTTTCTGGTGAAACTTTCAAGATCAAACTCTCTTTCACGATTATCAAGCTCTTTAATTACTTGCTCGATTTCTTCAGCTCTATGTCCATTCTCTTGTTCCTTGGAAAGTTTGAAATCAGCAAACTGACCTTCTATCTCCATTAATGCTACTTGAGTCTCTTCTAACATAGCCTTTGTTGATTCAAGCTCATGAGTAAGCTCATCAACCTTTCTCTCTTTTCTTTGGAAAACACTGAAGGTCTTCTTTGCAAATTCAACGATATGATCCTGATCCTTCATCAAGTGTATACAATCTGATTTCAACGCTTCCAAAGAGTCTCTGACAAGTTGCAAGTTGAGAAGAGCAACTTCATCCTTAACTCCTCTTCTTCTCTCTTCAAGCTGAGCCTTCCAGTAGAGATCTTCAATCAAACTATGAGTGCGATCAAATTGGGATAGAACTCGCACTTCCCTCTTAAAGGACTCTTTGACTTGTTTTTCCCACTCAAGAATATGCAAAGATGGTGGATTGCTGGTTGGCTGACTTTCAAAATAAGAACTTTGTTTGGAGTCTTCGCTGCCATCATAGCTGTTCCAGCTTTCGTGTCTTTCACCTTCAACTAGAGGAGAATGCTCAATGTCATGGAGAGGAACACGTTCCACAATTTCTTCGACCCTAAGTTTGCAATCAACTTCATGCACTGAAAAATCAGATTCGTGCTTAGTAATACCTTCAAACTCTACCTCTTCAAGAACCATATGGTCTTCTAGCTCTTCTTCTTCATCACTGTCTCCTTGATCAAACATTATGCCAGCATCCAACTTGCTCAATGGATCATAATCATCCACTGTTCGGAAAGTTTCTGTAGAAACATTTTCTTCTTTAGTGGCTGCAACCACTTCAAAGAGATCATTATGGTGCGTCATTGAACACTCTTCTTCTTCAAAGACAACTCCCCTTCCAAAGGCTACCACATAGTTTGCAATGCAATCTGATTTTTGTTCTTCATCAGGATCAAAGGGAAATTCATCCCACAATGGTTCTCTTTCATATCTTGGTGACAACACACCCGGATCCCAAATGCTAGTGGGTTGATTAGGATGATCAACCGGACAAAACTTTTCATGCTCCTCCTAAAGTGATGACTCCTTAAATAAGTCAACTCCCACATAACTTAAGCTGATAACATCAAAATTATTTCTCTCCAATGGCTCAGTTTGCTGCTCCATCCCAAGGTCACCACCATAGTGAATTGAAAAATCTTCATTGCTTGCTGTTTTGGAAACTTCACTATCATTGTCTTCTTTATTAGGAAGTATTATGCTGATATCTTCGTGTAGAACTTCTTGAGAAGTTGGGACAGCAACTTGAAGAGAATCCATCTTTACCAAATCGTCAACATGATCTGGTATGGACTCTTTGGAATCATCACCATCTTCATGACCCTTAATCTTTCCTGAAACATGCTCTAATTTCACTAAAAGTGGTTCCAATTTCTCCTCACATTGATTAAACAACTCCTTAATCAGTATAGCAGCAATAGGAGAACCCTCTTCTTCATGTTCGTATGCGTCCAAGAGGAAGGATTGAACACTTGGTGGAATTTCATCAGCCTCATTAATAGTGAGAACAAGAATATTATTCACAGCTGCAATAACATCCTTTTCCTGTTTGCTCCAAGTGGATTTGACGAGGTAACGGAACAAGTGATCGATCTGATCATGCATTTCCAAGTCTAATAGCAAGTTACTTATCCTGAGTTCTGAAAATGTTATAAAGGTCTAAGTTGTGGGATGAGGTGAATATGTCCTCAGTAGATTTTATTTTGCCAGTTCTACGTCTCCCCAGTTTTTTAACACAAAAAAGACTTTAGGAGGCTTGTATGCATGTTCTAACAAGTATCCCTAATAAGTATAGTCTGATGTCTCCTTTTAGAAAAAGGAAAATAATTCAAACAAAAGTTAGCATGGTGCTATTTAGTGAGAAACGTCACCAAATACTATATGGTAGAGAGGCAATAAAAAGAGAGCACTCATCCATCATAAGTTGTAACGGATTTGTTTTTGGCTAACAGCAGGTCCCATGGAGCCACTTAGCTAACTTTTTTAAAATGAATGTATAAAATGTTCAAATTTTTTGAGTTTTGAGGTCAGTTTATAAAAAAATTCAACCCAATGTCTCCATGCGGTTATTTAAGTGTGTTTTTTGCTTTAATTTGAACAGCTAGAATGTTCCATGCAAATTTTTAATTATGAGAAAAGAATAATTTAAAATATGTCCCTATTTTATTGGAGCAACTACTGTGTAAGAATTGAAAATAAGTTTTGAAAAAAAGAAGGGGCTGGAATATGAATATTGTCAAAATGCGAAAAGGTTCTAAAATTTTTTTCCCTGCTTTCTAACATTTGCTTTCAATTTTTTCCTCTGCACAAATTATTACTAATACTCTTAATACAAATTTAAGATGACTGTGAACTACCAACTCCACAAATAACTCCTTAAAAACACCCTGCCCAAGAAAAAAAAAGGGAATAAAAAAATGTGGAGCCTCATGGCAAATTTGCTGTTAGCATTAGCTGCTTATTTCGGGCTCCCTCCCCTTCCATCTACAGCTGAACTTTCAATCCTAAACTGTAATAACTCCACTTTTAAGAGAAGATTCTAAATTATACACTGTGTTCATAGACCGCCGGAGCTTTAAAACAATAAGTAGTAAATAGCTGCATCAAACCATGTGGTAAGTGGCACATGAATAGCAAGTGTTACCTTAACCCCAGCGCCGAGCAATCTGTGCATTACGGCGGGCACTCCCCCATCCTTGATGACAAGTCTGGAAAGAATCTTCCCTGCTTCATGTTTTAGCCATGGCGGAGGAGAGCGGCCATCTCTTTGCCCTATCAACACTAAAAACGTTTCCACCATATCTCCAACCTCCAGTGCTGCCACCGCCTCCTCTAGTTTAGCCACCGCAATACTACTCCGCTTTTCATGTTTTAGATGGGGAGCAAATGCAAGTTGTAGAAAGCCTGCCATAACGTCGGGTAGATAATAGTTCCGCACTACTACCGAGACGCAGAAGCCTTTGTGGTGAAGATTATCCAGAGCAAATGATGCGAGAACATTACAGGAATTGAGGAGGACATCCTGTGAGGATGAGAATGACGATGACGGAGACGGTGACGGTGACGGTGAATAAAGGAGATAAGGCCGAATCCCCCATCGCACAATCAGTTCGATAATGCCTTTCACAACCGCGCAGTCAGCAATTGTGATTTCCGTGCCCGTAGAAATGGCGTTTTGGTGTAAGTTGTGGGCAAGCCCCAAGGACAGAGCCAGGCCTTCTTTTGTATCTATCTCTGCCGCCTCTTTCCCAGCTCGTGCCCGTGCAAGTTTAGAAAGAAAACGCGAGGCTTGCTTAACTGCATCTTTGGCATCCCCCTTTCCCAATTCCATGCCTCTCTTCTCTAACGCGAAGTCCATGACTCTCTGCTCCAACGCAATTGCCAGTCAGCAAGCAAAATCTACGCCTGCCCAGCTTCCTTATTTGTTAAGGCCCAACGGGGATACCCAATATTTTTTTTATTTGAACTATTTTAGAATTATAATGGTGAAATTTGATCTCCATGCCAATTCTCATTTTGATTGAATGGCTTAATATGATTGTATTTTAATTTTGTGGGAAGTTGAATATATTTGTTGATTCTTCATTTCTATTTATTTTTACATATTTAATTTATTTCATTAGTTTTTATTTATTATTTTTTTATTTGATATTTATTATATTTTTAATTTATTTTGTTGTTTTTTATTTATACTTTCACACATTTAATAGTTTTAATATTTCAAATTTTACCTTCTTCCATCTCATTCTTGTCATAAGTCAATTTGATAAATACTTGATATGATTTATTGTTGTGTAGTGATGTTTAAAGGTATCAAATGTACATTCATTTATCATTGAAGAATATATGAGCATTATCCATTATCATTTGTATGTCATTCTAAGAATTGATCAATTTGGACCATTAAAAAGAATACAATATTGCATTGTCATTCTAGATCATTTGCATGCCTAAAGAATGTAGTTTTTTTCTCATAGTCGTCAAGCCAATCTAATCAAGGGGAACAACCTAGGAGAATATGACCTTACAACCTAGCAATCTCCCCAAGGTATTTCTAAATATCACTAACTAGCACAAATAAGGGAATTCAACATATCAAAGAGCAAAAGCACATAGTATTCCAAATTGAATTTGTGGGTCACACATATCTACATCCATGGAAGTGACTCAAAGTTGTAGATTCAACCCCTTTTAGAGTTTACAAAATGTTTTAATTTCAAAGAATTATTTTTATGAACCCTATTCTATTATATGTTAACTAGTATTAGTTGGGCACATATGCTTTGTAACTCACCCTTAGGTAGTATTAATAAAGGAGGATATCCACATATGCTTTGTAAATCATCCCACTAGTTGTTTGCATAAAGTAATTATCCCACATGCATGGGATGATAGTACTTATCTTTAGCAAAACTCTATATGTTGTAATGACTTCTCAAATGGGAAGCATCTTGAATATTTGTAACTAGAATGTATGCTTTATTTGGAGGTTGCCCCCTCGAAGAGTGGTGCAGGAGCACACCTAGGCTAACCTCCATAGTTAGGATATTTTGGGCTTATATCTGACATTAGCCAAGTCAGAGTAATTGTATGTTTGTTTTGGACCTTAGAAGGTCATTGTTGTGGCTAGGTGAGTTAGTCATTAGGACTAAGGTCACCAAAGTATAGTTTTTACATTGCTTAGCCTTAGTAGCTTAAGTTGGGATTTGAGTCTTGAATGTGTTCTAAACACATGAATGATGTTAGAAAGATGCCATGAGGCATTTAATGGAGTTGGTTACTCGAAATATAGGAGATAGAGGTCATAAGAGTTAGGAAGGTGGCATAATGACAAAGTTGCCAAATGTTGTTACAAAATTGTCATGACAACATTTGCCATTATGGCAAATGTTGCATGCAACTCGGTTACATAGGATCCCCTAAAGGATAGGAGTGGGGGATCGACCAACATACCCTACAAACATGGTGAATGGAATCTAAGATGTAGGAGGCTCGAATTCAAGAAAGAGGAGATTGTAATCAAAGTTTTTTTGAATAGAAGATAGCTCTGCAATTTCTATTTTTTTGTGAACTCTGAGTGTTATTGAGTGACAGTGATACTAAGTGAATTGGATGTTTTGATTTAGTGTTAGAGTCATGTTCATAGGATAGTTCTAAACTTTTTCCATTATGCAAGTAAGCTGATTTAAGTTGTTTTAGTGTCTTGAATAGATAGGTTAAGGTTTAGGGTATTATTGGTCCTGTCCTGACTAGCTTGTCTTTTTATGGCTCCCCCATGAAATCTAGTCACGATATTTTCCTGAGGATAGATGGATGTGTTAGGGGAGCCATTGGTCTGTACATATGTAGAGTTAGGAATCATGGAGAGTGGAACAGCTGTGTTTAATGTCAAGCCCTAGGCGAGCTTAAAGTGCCTGGTTAGAGGTTTGACAGTAATGAATTGAAGAATTTAGGCAGGGGATTGAGGTACAGTACGGAACAAGTACAGTTCCAGGTAGGGTATAGACATATCCTAACATGCTAGAAGGATTGAGGTTCTAACAATCCATTTGACTAAGTTTTGAGGGAGAAATCAGTGAGGTCCTAGTAAATAGGTCTCTTAACCCGATTTAACCTAGATAATAGGAAACCAGTGTACGGAGGACTTAGGAGTCTAGAACCTTTGGAATCCTTCAGAAAATACAAAAGGGTATTTGAATGTGGAATTGGTTTTTCAAGTTGTTTAGAAAATTTGGGCAGAAATGAAGTAAAGGTCTCTGTCAAGTGCTACGAGGAATTAGGCCCCCTCAAGACCAATTCTTGAAACCGGTAGGAAAGGAGTTTGGAGATCCTCCAAGATGGATCCATTTGGAAGTGCATGGCATGTTTCCAATATGTTTGGCACCCCTGCAGTCAATTCAATGTTTTGTGTGAAGTTGGCACTTAGAGTATTCTAAGTGTAGGAGAGAGTTTGCACATGACAAAGTGGTGTTAGTCCTTCAAGGTGAAGTACAAGGTGTGAGACTCTTGGAGAGGATTTGGATTAGGACTTAGTTAATCATCTAAGCCTAACAAGGACCTAGAAGATATTAGGTTCCTAGACGAAGACAAGGAAAAGTCTTCTTAGCTATTTGTGCAAGAAAGCCTTGGAACACTTACACCAAAGAGATGCTACAAAGATAATAAAAGCCTTATGTTCCTCTTATTTTTACATATATATGTGTTCAACTTATTTTATTTTGATGGTTCATTACAAGTAGTATGAAAGCTCTTTCTAGGGCTATTTTTGCAAGTAAATTTACCAATTTAGAGCCATCTATAACTATCCACCATATGCTCTCACCTTGCCTTATAGGGACTAGGGGATCAAAAAGTGGTTATAGCCATAGATATAATAAATATGTACCTAAGTTTTTGTAACAAAAAAACTTGTGTGATTAGTTTCTTTTTTACTTTTTAGGTTAGAAACCCTATGACAAGGGTTTCAAAGTTCCTCAAAAGAACTATCATTATTAGCTAAGCTAGATTCCCCATTAAAGATTTGGTGATGTGAGGAGTATTTTAGCTCTAGTACCCAAGCCTCAAACTATTTCTATATATGACCATGAGCTTCCATGTAGGTCTACAAAATACTCCTTGGGATTTTTTGTACTGTAACCCTTGGTAACCTTTAACAGTCTATATTCTCTTATACACACAATACTATTATCTTAATTGCTTCTTTTCACTTAGAAAAAGAATTCATTCATTAATTTCCACGGTTGAATATGACTCACCCATTTCTCACCTGGTTAAACTTTTATAGGGAAACCCCCATCCACTTTGGCCTTAGTGTACCTATGAATATTGTGTTGGTGCTCTCACTAAATTATGCTTGTGAGAATGTTTTAGCAAAAGAGGATGATATCATCGATAGCCATAATGCCAAACTCATCCAATCAAGGAAAAGCAAATTGAGTTTGAGAAACTAGAGGAATCAATTTTTTTAGTTGTTTCATCAATGATCTAAAAGTGGATTTTTTAGGAAGAGCTTCTCATGTTTAAACTAGGTTCATATCATGATACTTTGTCCTTTGTGTAACTTATAAAGGAAAAATTTGCAACCTAGTGGAAACTAGATAGTTCATCCTCTTATTTTAAACCTAAAAATGAGGCATTAAATAAAGAAACTAAACCCATAATAATTCATAGACTCTCAAAAGAAGAGATAGAAAAAAAATACTAAGGGAATTTGTTATAATTAGGATCAAACATGAGAAAAGGGTCACAAATATTATGAGAAAACTTGTATTGTATTGACTTTACTACAATCCCTAGAGTGATGAGGAATTTGTATATGCACGAGAAGAGTTATCTTCCCTCGATCAACAATCCATTCAAACATTTATATTTGTATTCATATTTTAGATAGGTTATCTTCCCCTCAAATGATTAAGGTCATTGGTTATATCAAAGAATAAAAAATACTAGTCTTGATAAATGGTAGTAGCATTCAAAATTTTATCATCAAAAAACTTGTCAACCAGCTACACTACTATGTCCATGCTTGCAATAAATATTCAAATTAATGATTGTTAATGGTACTACTATGTCGTGTGGGGTAAAACATGCCATAATGTCAATATTACATTAGGGGATTATCAATTGACCATGGATATGTTTTCTCTTTCCTTAGGGGGGACATATGTGGTATCAGGTATCCAGTGGTTGTAAACCTTAGGCCCAATGTGATTACTCTTAAATTTGGCTTCAATTCCATTGTGATGGCCAAGAGTATATATTACAAGGACTAAATTTAGGTGACATTTAGATGGTTAGATCCTATTGTATGGAAAATATGTTTAAGAAAAGGTTTTCTAGTATTTTGGCTCAATTTCACTCTTTAGAGGCTTAATCTCTCTCTCCTTCACCACTACAAGATTTTTAAGACATCCTCAATAAGTATTAATTATTTAATGAATCCAAAGTCTCACCCCCTCCAAGATCCCATGACCATTTCATTTTCCTTATACTTGACATCCATCCTCCTAATATTATGTCACATTAGTACCCTATTATATAGAAGAATAAAATTGAGAAGATAGTGAAGGAGCTCCAAGAGGTGGTTATCATTTTCCCTAGTGTTAGTCCTTACTTCTATCTAATAGTTATGGCTCTAAGAATAATTAAATTTAGTAGATGTGTCCTCATTTTTGTGAACTCAATGAATTAACCATTAAGAATAAATTTCCTATCCATGGTATTAATCATTTTTTGGATGAGCTTTCAAGGGTTCAATTTTGCACTAAGTTGGATCTTTGTTCAAATTAGATCATCAAATTCAAGTCAAATAAGGATATTCATAAAAATACCTTCTAGAAACATGAAGGCCATTAAGATTTTTGGTCATGCCCTTTGGATTATCCAATGCCCCCTCTACTTTTAGGAGCCTCGTGAACATAGTGTTTTGTTGTTACTTATACAAATTCATGATGGTTAAGATTCTTTGATGACATCCTCATATGTGGTTAGACATGGATTGGTAATCTTTCACATGTGGATATCACTCTCCAAATATTTAAAGAAGCATTTTCCCTTTTCCAACCACTCTAAGTGTGCCTTTGGAGTCCAACAGTGGAGTACTTGGGATAAATTGTTTCATAAGTTGGTGTCTAGGTTAACCCAAAGAAAATTTTCATAATACAAGAGTGGTCATGCCCCAATTCCCTCAAAATCTTGTGATTTTTCTTAGTCTTAACAAGATACTGTCACAATTTTATGTGTAATTATGGTAAAATTATTGATCCCTTGATAACTTTGCTAAAAAATAACTCCTTTAATTAGTGTGAACCAACTAAGGTTGCCTTTAATGCACTTAAATCCACTATTTTTTCTACTCCAATTTTGGCCCTACCTAATTTTCATTGTCTTTCTATTATTACTAAAAAATGTTATGACAACCAAATCAACCCTTTTTCCTATCACAAAGGCTAAATTGGAACCTAACTATTTTAATTGAGTTCCTAAGATGGGACTTAAGCATGAAAGGACAATTTATAGTTAGGTTTCCTAATGATATACAACCAAGAGCCAAATAAACTAACAAGTTCTAGGAATATATTTATTACCTACCAAAAATGGGGGAAAAATGGTAACATTTGTACAAAATGAAGATGAAATATAAGATACACTATGATCTAATTTTGAAGAGATTCCCTATTGAAGAGATCAACTCTCTTGCAACTAGAAAAGAAATAAAACATCTAAATCTAAAATATGACTAACTTAAAATATAATGACATATTATGTGTAAGATTTCCAAGATCTCTAGATAAAATTTTAGCACTAATCAAGTCACGAATGTCAAGAAATCACACACTCTACCTGTGAGATGAATAAAAAACACATAAATGCAATGCAAACAAGAACACAAGAATGGACAAATCTAATATATCAATTAAGCCAAAAAAGAGATGTACATATATAAAAGAGAGGAGCAACTACCAATACGATTAGTGGAGAATACTAGGAAATCAAATTCCACAAACAAAGAGTGGTGGTGTGTTAACTTCCTCAAAACTCACAAGAGGTTACTAACTAGAACACCTATCTAGGCTTAACACCACGTGTATAACCATGTTCTATAATGCATAATATATACATGAACACCTCCTTTAAGCACAACTTAGGTGAGCACAATGAAACTAGATCTTGACAACTAGGCCTAATCAGGTACCCAAATACAATGTAATCTCTCGTAAATTGGAGAAATGGAAAAAATACAGTAGGAAAAAACTCCCCCCCCCCAAAAAAAAGAGAGAAAATAAATAAAAAATCTAAATGATGAGAAGAAAAAAACCCCATGTGAGGCAAAAGTATCCCCATAAGAGAGAGAAGAGAGACTATGCAACCCCCCTCAAAGTAGTCTCCTTAAATCCCTTAAAGATAGGGCCTATGTGTGCCTACACAAAGAAGAGAAATAAATTCAGCATAGAATATCCCACAACAAATGTTGTAGTAGGTTCCTCTACAATAAATCACGCCTCTTTATCTTGGAGGATAGAAACCCTAACCTATTAAACTGTTCAATTCCAACTCAAGTGGAATGTATGAAAGAATTAGGATGTATAGTTTTGGAAAATGCTCATGTTTCTCAAAGTTGATGTTGAAGTATGATTGTACCATTCAAGATTCGAGAATAGTGACCATTGAAGTATGATATTTTTTCTAATGTGAATTAGGATGTGTTAAGATAATAACATGAATTAGCAAAGATAAAATGAAGGATCCAAACCAAGAGATGATACAACTCGACGTGAGGTGTCATCAAGGAGAAGACATATGTCGTTAATGATGTTGTCAAGATTGAGAATGAGAGATTTACAAATAAATGATGAAAGTTGGATAAGATGATATCTCATTCATCAAGAGAACAAGTGTGAACCTACTAGAGAGAATTTGAAGTAACATACAAAGTAGCCAAGATCTTCATTAAAATGGCAGATTAAGGTGGAATAATAGCTACCAATGGTAGAGGTGTGGAAAGAGGAGAAGCAAGAGGAGATATATTTGTGTCATCAAAACATTTAAGAATTTCCCAATAAGTTAGTTCATCTTCAGTATCATCATCATAAAAAATATTATCAACATCATCAAGGGAAATAATTATGTCCATAACAAGATCAATTGGGAAAGGAGGTTCATTAAGATCTCCATAAATTTCCCATAGTGTGCTCTAGAGAGAGTGAGGGCACTTAATGTGTGATAGAGCCCACGATGTGTGGTCCCAACACTTAAACCAATTAATCCTAATACTTGATCATTTCTACTTCCCCATGTAGATTTATGCTAATATGTACTTGGTTTAAGAATAATCCCATACAAATGTGGTAATAGATGAATTCATCGACAATGCTTTAGGATGCCATTACAACAAGACTTGTAGTCTCTTTCTTCCAAAGTAATGATAGAGGGATAATTTTTTATATCCTTATTTTTACTTTGATAGATTAAGTTCCTTAGCAAATTTGGAAATTTATGTGAGCTCTTTAATTATAAAATGCTTGTGTATAATCCCCCTAGATTAGGTACTTTATATGATCAATGCATAGACAAGTCCAATGGAATGAAAAAATATACTTTATAATTTCAATGTGATAACTTTTTTAATGGATTGGGCATAAAAAAATATCAACTTTCAAAAAAATGGTACTCAATTTTGAGTTTCCAATGAAAAGTAATAAAAAATTTAATTTTTACTATTTTTATTGCACAAAATAAAAATATTCCTTTAAAAAATCAAATAAAGAGAGGATGAATGTTGAAAATTGAGGTGTTTATGTAGCTTAATACTTTGTAAAACTATTATACTTGTTGATCTAAATATGTATTCTTTGTTACAGATTCTTTGTGGGTGATTATCTAATTAATTCATTTTATCATTTGTAGAATGAAGATAGAAGGTTGTAGAAGAAATAGATAGAATATTGGAAGATACACAAGGAGAAACCCTTTTGGGAAAAAACTCCACCAAGAATCAATGTATTATTTAATCTCTGAAGTAGATTACAATAATTCCAATTCTTCCTTGAGATGCTTCTTCTGCCTTCAACAAATCTTCTTCACAACCTGCAATAAACTAATACAAACTCTCTTCAACTTGCTTGAGATATATAGGAAATAAACAACTTTGTAAACTCCAAAAGAGTTACAATTACAAAGCTCAATCCCTATCTCCTAAAAGGTACACCTATCTCTTCCAAGTAGAGTTTAACTGTGAAGAACAATGCCAAATCATCATCTTCATCCATTTGTGTGTCTCAAACTGAAGTAGTAACTCAACCTTTATTCTGTAAATATCTTCAAGGCTTTATCCTCAAAGTAGGCACCCAAGAGTGGGCCCACTTAACTCAGCCTTCTAAAATATCTTAACATGCAAATGAGTTAATTCCAAGAAGCCAACTTGGGCACCCAAAGTGGGTCCAAGTCATTTTCTATTAACTGAAACATCTCTCCACCATTCATGAAATAATGGCCATCCCCTGTTAACTAAAAAAAGTCACATGTTATTTTTCATGCAACTCAAGTCATTAGTCATGCATTCCAAGTTAACTGAAGTCAACTAGCATTCAACTAAAACTAACTGAAGATAACTAAACCATAACTTAACTGAATTGAACTAAACTAAACTGATTTTGAACTAAACCGAACTGAACTAAACTAAATTGAACTTCATGGATGTAAACATCAAACCCTAACTCCTAGGATCTTTACATGCATTCAAAAGTGTTATCTTTTACTCCAAACAATTAACTTAACTCAAGCTGAGTTCCACATTCCATGTGGGTGCCCCATGTGCTCCTATTATTTAGGAACTCATCTTGGACGCCCTCACATGCTCCTATCATTTAGAATTAATTACAAATGTCAATTAACATGATTATTTCATCCAAAAATAATCTCTCTCTAATCCTAGTGTTTGAGAACACTTTCCAAGGACTTAGGAGACACATGAAATAAATAATGTTTATGATTGCAATTAAATGGCATCCTATTTCCAACATTCTCCCACTTAACATTATACATTGCAATTATTCCAAACAAAGAATAATTATAAATCAAGTACAGAACTTAAGGCCAATGGCCTTCCTACACCAACTAATCAATCCATGCCAACTTCAAATGCAACCTACATAATCATGAAGCTCCGAGTAAATGATTAAAACCAAGAGAACTTATCTGTAGGAACTGGTTTCATAAGATAATTTGTAACATTAATTAAAGTGTCTACTTTCTCAATTAATACCTTCCCACTCTCAACCATTTCTCAGACAAAGTGATACTTAACATCAACATGCTCAGTACGAGCGTGATACATAGGATTTTTGGCTAAACACATGACACTCTGACTATCACATTTAAGTTTAAATTACTTGCAATTAGAACCAATACCTTTCCCAAGTCTCTATATCCAAACTGCCTCTTTGGAGGCATGTGAAACCACCGAGTGTGTTGAACTCACGTTCAACCAAAGTGTAGGCTCCTTGATCTTTTATGTTGAAAATAGCTTTTCTTACTAGTAACTATTCCAACATATATCTCTTACCATAAGAGAACTCAAGCCTCACCTATTTCTCCAAGTATCTATGAGGACCTGTAAACAACCAATCCATGCCAAACTCCAAATGCAACATAGCACTATCATGAAGTAATCGAGCAAATGATTAATGTACCCAATACTTAAGAGAACTACACAAGATCAATGTCAAAGCTCCAATATTGAACATAGACATGACATCCATTATCTAACCATCTCCTCCTAGGAGATCACATGCACCATAACACACTTAAACATCCTAGTCTCAAGAGAACCATGCCAAACTCTAAATGTAACAAGAGTAAACCATGACATAATAGCAACCACTCTAAACCAAGAAAAAACCATATCCCCCCAATCACATGAGGATAACCTTACCAATGATGCATCCACGTCACTTCCAACAACTCCCACTGAACTGTGGTACTGAGTCACACATAGCATCGTGAATACCATCCTCTTCATGAAGATCACTCTAAAACATGAAGCAAAGAGTTATCACAAACAATATTAGTTGAAATAACCAATGCACCATTACTGTCATCTGAGGATTTCTCTGTAGAAGAATCAAAACTCTCTTTCTTGTTCTTACAATCCTTCTTCACATGTCTTGGTTTCCCACAGTTCCAACACTTTACCTTACTTTGTCCTTCTGACTTACCCTTCCCTTCCTTGTCTCCCTTAGGTTCCTTTTTCTCAGGCCTACCTTTTACAAACAAGGCATCTTGGATTTCTATTTTAGACTTCCTCCTCATCTCCTCTGATAGGAGAGTAAGAATTATATTGTCTATCTTTGGATATGCACCACTACCACTGATAGCAACAATTAGATTTTCCCAAGACTCTAGTAAAGAAAAAAGTAACAAAATGCATTTATCTTCATCTTCTAGCTTTACATATATAGATGCTAACTGACTTAGAATCAAATTAAAAGCATTCAAATGATTTGCAATAGAATCGCCTTCTTTCATCTTTAAAGAATACAACTGTCTTTTTAGATAAAACTTATTAGTAAGACTTTTAGTTTGATAAATATCACCTATTCTCTTGCACAACTTACATGCAGTAGTTTCTTCTAAAACATTCAAGAGAACAACATCAACAAGACATAATCTTATGGTTACTCTTGCCTTCTTGTCAAGCTTAGCCCAATCCTCATCTAACATCATTGTAGGTGACTTTGTCTCATTACCAACAACTAACCACTGATCTCTCTCCTAAAGGAGATCCTCCATTTTTAATTTCCACATCTCATAATTAGATCCATTGAACCTTTCAATATCTAAATGAGAATTCATTGTAACAAAACTTATTTTCCAAAATCAACAAATAACAAAAATAATAAAAGCTCCCACTATAGCCAAAAAACCTCCAATATTTTAAGAGAAAAGCATCCCAATACTCTACCCAACCTCAACTCTAATACCAAATGTTGAAAATTGAGGTGTTTATGTAGCTTAATACTTTGTAAAAATTTATGATTGTTGATCTAAATATGTATTATTTGTTACAGATTCTTTGTGGGTGATTATCTGATTAATTCATTTTATCATTTGTAGAATGAAGACAAAAGGTCGTAGAAGAATTAGACATGATATTAGAAGATACACAACATATATCGTGGCGAAACCCTTTCGGGAAAAAACTCCACCAAGAATCAATGTATTATTTAATCTCTGAAGTATATTACAATAATTCCAATTCTTCCTTGAGATGCTTCTTCTGCCTTCAACAAATCTTCTTCACAACCTGCAATAAACTAATACAAACTCTCTTCAACTTGCTTGAGATATATAGGCAATAAACAACTTTGTAAACTCCAAAAGAGTTACAATTACAAAGCTCAATCCCTATCTCCTAAAAGGTACGCCTATCTCTTCCAAGTAGAGTTTAACCGTCAAGAACAATGCCAAATCATCATCTTCATCCATTTGGGCATCCCAAATTGAAGTAGTAACTCAACCTTTATTTTGTAAATATCTTCAAGGCTTTATCCTCAAAGTAGGTGCCCAAGAGTGGGCCCACTTAACTCAACCTTCTGAAATATCTTAACATGCAAAGGGGTTAATTCCAAGAAGCCAACTTGGGCGCCCAAAGTGGGTCCAAGTCATTTTCTGTTAACTGAAACATCTCTCTCCACTATTCATGCAAGAATGGTCATCCCCTATTAACTAAAGGAAGTCACCTACTATTTGTCATGCAACTCAAGTCATTAGTCATGTATTCCAAGTTAACTGAAGTCAACTAGAATTCAACTAAAACTAACTGAAGATAACTAAACCATAACTGAACTTAACTAAACTAAACTAAACTAAACTAAATTGATTCTAAACTAAACTAAACTAAACTAAATTGATCTAAACTGAACTGAACTGAACTTCATGCATGTAAACATCAAACCCTAACTCCTAGGATCTTTACATGCATTCAAAAGTGTTATCTTTTACTCCAAACAGTTAACTCGAGGTGAGTTCCACCTTCCATGTGGGTGCCCCATGTGCTCCTATTATTTAGGAACTCATCTTGGACGCCCTCACATGCTCCTATCATTTAGAATTAATTACAAATGCCAATTAACATGATTATTTCATCCAAAAATAATCTCTCTCTAATCCTAGTGTTTGAGAACACTTTCCAAGGACTTAGGAGACACATGAAATAAATAATGTTTAGGATTGCAATTAAATGGCATCCTATTTCCAACAATGAAAAGGGAGCTAGACTTAAGCCCTCACCCTCACTAGTAGGAAGCATAGGGTTTTAGCCCTCATGTGACCCTACCATATGAACAAGGGCTAAACCTTTGTTGGCTTCTCCTCCCCCTTTTTACTAATGTAATTTTGGGGTGAATGTTGAGGTCTATGATTTTCACCTTTTTGGAGATGAATAGTGCTCCAATATATTGTTTTAACTTTGACTCTTGGTTGGTTGTCTCTATTTTGATACAATTTTGTGCCTATCCTTGTTGATCTGTGTGTGGGTGTTACACACAAGAAAGGATAATGCCATGGTTTTCCATACATTAGACAAGATTCCACATGCCCACAAACCACACAAAAATTAGGTTTCAACTAGCTCACAAACAAAACCAAGATCACACCTAAAAGAACATAGCCTCTGCATAACACTTCCAAAATAAAATACATAGGAAATAGAAAATAAATTTGCATGCACCATATTTCTAAAAATCACTCACATAAATAATCAAACCAAAACACAAATACAAATTCACTTTGATAACATGTAAGATTGTCAAGATCTCTAGATAGAATGCCATCATCGATCAAGCCATGAATGTCAAGAAAACACATTCTCTACCTATGAGATTAATGAAAACACATAAATGAAATACAAAAGAGAACATAAGAATGGATATTTCTAGCATATCAATTAATCCAAACAATAGATGTACATATAGCAAAGAGAGGAGCAATTGCAATCATGATTAGTGAAGAAGACTAGGCAATTTATTCCCACTAACAAAGAGCGGTGATGAGTTAACTTCCTCAAAAATAACAAGAGGTGGTGAGTTAACTATCTCTAAATAGGACATCTAACTAGGCTTAACGCCATGTGCTATAATGCATAATACATACACTAACATTATGAAGATCACATTTTTTACAAGTCAAAGCATAAAAATATTTATATTAAACCTACAATATGATCATTGCAATACACAAAAAGTATATTAAGTATATTTCAAACTAATTGAAATGAATACATGATAATCAATGATAAAAAAACACTAATCTTTATATAATCTCACTATAATAAATAAGCAAATATTGGCTAAGTAGTCTTTCAATTAAGTGAGAATACTCTACACCTAAGAGATTTTTAATATAAGTATGTGTACAAAAATATTCAAAATAAGATATTGATACATATTACACACATTATACAAGTCTTTGAGGCCAACTATTTTTTTTTGCATTGATCCAATTGAGACAATACATATTTTATATTGTTAATTATTTACAAATATTCTACTCATGAAAATCAACATGAGACCAATACGAGCTCTTATGAGCACAACCATGAGACTAATTGTACCTCCATTCAAGCAACCACACTAGAAGCCACCTCCACATTAGAAGCCAGCTATGGAAGACCAAGAGTTACAACTTAGAATTCCCCATTATGTGCCCCTTAGGGATTTTAACTTCGGTCTCCAAAATGAGAACTCAATGTTTTAACTAACTAAGCTCAACCCCTTGGACATTGAGAGAATATTTAAAAACAAGCACTTCTTCATTGAATAAAAGATTTATGACACCAAAAATGATATAAAACTAAATCATTAATTGCCATTATAAAATATTATCTCTCAAAAATTGTCACATTTTTGTACAAAGTATTCAATCGTAAATGATAAGTACAAATTCAAATAAGCCTAATATATGCAACCAATTAAATGATTGGATTTAAAATATTTTTAGATAATCAAAACGACTAAATTAAAATCGAATATACTAATAAATCTAAAAAAATACTTAATCACCAAGAGATGTGTTGCAAGAATATCATTTTGATCAAATAATCATCTCACAATTTGTGTTGCGTAAAGGCATATAATATGATTTTTTTACAAATTAAACTTGCAAAGTATACTTTTATATTTTTCTCTCCTTATTTTTGCATCCTAAAGTATCTTAAATAGTAATTCATTCAAATAGGAATCAATTGTAACTAACCACAACTTGAAATAGCAAATAATAGACTATAACAATCACTTTGTCAAATCAATTTTAGTCTTTAATAATATTAAAGAGTTTAAGACTCTTGTTGGAAATTAGAATGGTAAAAAGATAAAGAGTTTGAGGATTGTTAATGGAAGTGAGTTTTTTTTAGTAAATTTGATAGGTTTTGTAAAAATAATGGTAGAGAATGACATAAGATAACTCTATATACCAATCAATAGAATGGAGTTGCAAAATGGATGAACATGACATTGTTGGAGAGGGCTATGAGTATGCTCAATGGGGCTAATCTAGAACAATAGTTTTGGGTAGAAGCAATTTCCACAACTCGTTACCTAGTTAATAGATCTCCTACATTAGCTCTTGTTGAGAAGACACCTTTAGAGGTGTGATTAGAAAAATTCCCTCATTGAGACATTTGAGAGTTTTTGGTTGTAAGGCATATATTAATGTGCCTAGGGAAAAGAGGTCAAAGTTGGAGAACAAGGTTATTAAGTGTATCTACATTAGTTATGGTATTGGTGTGAAAGGGTACAACCTTTGGGATCCTAGGATTGAAATAGTTTTGTATAAAAAAATATCATCTTCATAGAAGCTAAGCATTCTTCCACTACATTATAGCCAAAAAGGAAAAGATAAAGGATGTTCTTTGGCTAAACTCAAAGACTAAGAAAGTTGAACCAAAATCCCACAACAAACCTAAAGAGGAGGAGAGTTCAAGTAGTTTGGATAGTTTAAAATAGGAGGTAGAACCTGCACCTTAGCTCTTGATAAGGTGACCAACTTGGCATCGATAAAAACGAAGAAGGTATTCTCCATCTAATTTGGAGATGTAGTTTTTCTTTAATAACTAACACTAATAAGACTATGATTGCAAAGGAGGTTATGGGTATGTATGATGGAAATTCTTGAAAAGAGGCCATGGATGAAGATATGACAATATTAAATAAAAATAACACATGGGATCTAGTACCTTTTCATAATGGACGTGTTGGTGCTCAAAGTTGAATTCTCTAAAATCCCTAAAGTTGGACCTTTTGCTAAGTGTCGAGGGTGTAAAACTTAGGGAAAATACCATAAGATTATGATCAAGTAGGGAACCTATGGATCAATTTTACTAAGGTGGGTAAGAAATTCAAATTTAGATTTTGCTAGGCCAAGTGGGGCTTCCTTGAGGTGTTGTGTTAAATACAACTATATGAAATAGACATATACCTTGACACAACCCATACCTAATGCATAGTATAATCCAAATTATCTATCATTAAGTATATGTATTCTAGTTTGATAATACAAGGCTTTATATATCTTTATTAAGTAGATGAAGTATCATGATGTTCTTTTGCACATATAGGTATGAAAGTGAATAAAAAATTAATAACACTATAAAATGAAGTTCAAATCTAATTGTTTAGTGTGTTGGTGTGATGGGAGGTTGGGTGTGAAACAAACAAGTTCCTATATCCAATTACTAGGAAAACAAAGTTTGTAAGTTTCATACCAAAAAATTAAATAACTAGAATCCCCTTTGTAACACCTTAATTGAGACAATATTGAAGACTATATCCTTTTAACTTCACATATAAGCTAGGATATATGCATTAAAGTAAGTAGATAAATGAAATTTATAGAACACCAAGACAAACATAACTTGGTTGTCTATGAGTAAACCCATATATTTATTGTATTAATCTACAAAGATACCATGCATAATTTTCACAAGGAATTTGCAGTTGTTTAGATGGATAACAAATCAGAAGTAACACCTAAATCGAAAACTATGATTAACAAGATTAATCAAATATTCATAAATATATGTGTCACGTCTCATACTTTGATGATATTTTGACCATGACTTATTTTGACCATGACTTATTTTGATAATGTTTGACCATGACTTTATGAGATTTAAGATACGAATTATGATACGTGTTAAAGCAATATAATATACTACAATGTTTTGATGTATGGGAATGTAGAAACAAATAATTGTTTTCTTTCAAGAATTTTGAATGCATTTATATAAAATAGGAATGTTGATTAATTATTGTTTAAATTTATGTTTCTGTAATGGTTACTAATACATTTTCATTTTTTTTTTGCACACCTGAGTGCATATGAGTTGCAGGTGATCGAAGGCCAAGAATGTGATTGAGGAAAAGAAGGTTAGCTCCCCGACAGGGTAAAAGAGGAGAAGCTCTCGATTACGCACACACCACTTAAATCATGTAGCTGCATTAGGGCATATCTGTTTTTCAATGTGATTGCGTGAAATTGATTAGCATAAAAAATTTAAAATATGGTTTAATTGACCTTAGAAATTGTGGAAATAGTATGGCTTATTCTATTTTAATTAATCTCCATTTTATTTGAGCAATAAAAGGAAAAATCTATTTTTTTTAAAAGTATAATTAAAAAAAAAAATAAAACAAAATAAATAATGGAATATAACATTGTGTTTAAAATGAAATTATAAATTTACATAAAAAGGGATATATATATATATTTCTGTTTTGGTATATGGTGAATTCTCCAAAAATAATGAAGAATGAACAGCCCGAGAGAACATTGGGCTCTGGAAATTCTGTCTTAAAACCAACAATTCACTTGGCATGTGGCAATCCTTAAGAATTGCATGAGAATTCGATCTGTCATCTGGAAATTTTATGCATGATCCTCAAAAAAGAGGAAGAGGGCTTTAAGAAAGAAAAGAGGACTTCGATTGAGGATATCCGAGAGCTCTAGAACAGAGGCGAAGAAGGTATTGTTGGGCATCTGCATTGGAAGCAAATTTTGCCAGGTTCTTTTCATTGCTATGCCTTCTTTTAATTTTATTTAAAACTGCAGTAAGGAAATGGAAGGAATGAAATGTTTTATTCTCTAATTAGAGTACAAACAACTGAGAAATCTTTCCAATTTCGTTTTGAAATCTGGGTAACAGCTTACTTCTCTATGTTGCAATTATAGAATACACATTCTTCCTTCAGAATTAGGGTTTTCATTATGTTGCAAGTCTGCATTTTATTGAAATGATATAAACCTATATATATATATATCTATGCATATATATATATGCACAGGAATTTGAATTCCCATGCATATATATATATATATGTCTGCATATTTGGCCTGCATAAAAATTCTGTCATCTGAATAAAATCAAAATGTCTTTGAGATAAATTCGAATGCAGTTTATACTGGGCAAAATGTCTTTCTTTATTCTGAGTTTTGAAATTGCTAACCAGAGGAAAGAGGAAGGGATTATTTCCCTTGCCCTCCCCATGGGAAGGTCATGGACTGTGGGAGGCTCGCGCCCTCCACAGGCCGCGGCCTGCGCGGCATGGGAGCGCCCCGGCCCCCCCCCCAAGGGCCGGGGGTTTTAGTGCTCAATGCCAGTAAGGAAACCATGTAAAAACCCCTGGCATGCATGCATGAAAAAGAAATTTAAAAATTTTTTTTCACAGCTTCATGATGTACACACACACACACACACACACACACATATATATATATATATATATATATACATATACAATTGGCTGCATATACATACATATATATATATATATATATGTGTGTGTGTGTGTGTGTGTATACATATACAATTGGCTGCATATACATACATATATATATATATATATATATATATATATCCATGCATTTATAAATACAAATTGTGCCATTTAATACAAATGTGCCAAATACAAATTGAAACAGGAAAACCATTTCCAGAAAATAGTATGAACTCTGTTAATTATGTGCCAAATACAAATTGAAACAGGAAAACCATTTCCAGAAAATAGTATGAACTCTGTTAATTATGTGCCAAATACAAATTGAAACAGGAAAACCATTTCCAAAAAATAGTATGAACTCTGTTAATTATGTGCCAAATACAAATTGAAACAGGAAAACCATTTCCAGAAAATAGTATGAACTCTGTTAATTATGTGCCAAATACAAATTGAAACAGGAAAACCATTTCCAGAAAATAGTATGAACTCTGTTAATTATGTGCCAAAATACAAATTGAAGCAGGTAAATCATTTCCAGAAAATAGTATGAACTCTGTTAATTATACACAAAATCTCGTAATATTAAACCTGAAACAAGAACAGAAAGGTTTTGAGAAACCATGTAAACTGGAAAGCATTTTGATTTCTTAAACATATACTTACTTATAGAAGTATACCCTGAGTAAAGGAATACAATATAAAATGTGAATGCTAAATTATCTTCCAAACCTCTGAAATTCTGAATAAATTGCACTGTTTCAGTATACTATTATTACTTTGAACCCTGTATTGAAATTGGGAATTACACTATCAGTCAGTATGAGCTTGGAAAAATTAGGAATACATACTGAAAATAGAAAACACTATTCCTTTCAAATAAATTGATTAATTCTTCTTCTTATAATGCACTGAAAAGTATTAAAACATATACGTCCTTCTTTTAAAAAAAGAGAGCCTTTATTCCAAACAGAAAAGGGATTACTTACAAAGGAATAAACGAAATCTTACAACTGAATTACAAAGGATTCACATTTGAAATTCTTTTAGAATTAATTGAATGATTCAAACATGTATGAAAATGTATAACCTTCTGCTTTGGTATTTATTCATACTTCACTATGGTAACTTCCGGGACAGGGTGCCGAAGGTGGGCAAACAGAGACGGTAGTATTACCTTTTCTAAACTACTATTCACTTGTATTATTTTGCTTGGCCAAGCACTTGTACCATTGAAATAGATGGGTTTGTTTTAAAAGCCTAGAAATTTATATGTATTTGAGTCTCTGCCACCTCCTGTTGCAAGAAATGTGTTTATTTCTCATGTTAGAAATGCATATAGGCATTAGGCACGCATCGAGAGTTCCCTCCTGTTTTGCTGTTTCGGGTTGCTAGGCTCCTTTATGCAGGGCCGGGGATTCCTTCGAGTTAGGAAGGGACCCGGGGAAGTCATGGACTTCGTGGTTGGGCGGAAAAGGCGCCTGAATCACATTCTTGGCCCCAGCTCGCAAGAAGACCAAGGCGTCACGGCGGTTGGTGGTTCCAAGTTTATTTGCTATTGATGTACTTATGTATTATTCAGATTTGGCTTGTGAAGCTCATTGTAAATGTATATGTATTTTGACATTCTTGTTGAACTTGAAATGGAAGTATGATTTGAAAGTATTTAATGTAACATTGATTTGAAAAGTTAAAGTTTTATAACTTAGCATAGAAAAGATGTTTCTATTTGAAGGATTGATTCCTCCAAGAGAGGTTGAATATATATTGATATGAGAAAGTCATTGAAATACTTATGCTTTGTATAATCTTGATACATTACATTGATATTATTGTTAATTATGAAATGCAATTTAAATTCTCTTTTATTTAAGCTCTCTTGGAAGTGTTATGGACGATGTTGACTACTTAGAAACCTTTTTATATGGTTGAATAAATTGAAAATACTCTTAATTTTCTCTTTAATACTGATTTAAAATGGATTGAAAACACTCTTAATTTCTGAGTGCTACATCTTGGTATCAGAGCAGCATGGTTCAACTCTAGGACCTATGCCTAACTACGTATAACGTTGTGTCTTAAATCAGGGTGACCTAAAATGGAAAATAGAGTGTACCAGCGAATTGGTGGATCTCGTGGAGGTCCCAATGATAAACTAGATCAAATTTTGGCCTTGCTGCAAAGCCAGGGGGCTAGAATTGAAGAATTAGAACAAGGGAGGCAAGATGGCCATAAAGGATTAAACACAAATGAAACTGATGGAGAAGCAAATGTTGAACCACCTGGAAAAGAGGAAAAACTAAATAGGGTGGCTGAGGAGCTGGGAAAAGACCTAAAGAAGGTCGCTCCTCCGAAGTTTGATGGGAGAACTTTTGGAGATGGGGCAGAAGCTTGGGTTATAGAAATGGAGAGGTATTTTTCCCTACAAAATCTATCAGATGAAACAAAGGCTGAATGGGGTTCATATCAACTCACCGGTGAGGCTGCTACTTGGTGGGAAAATGAAAGGGCAGATAAGCAGTTTATGCATGGAAAGGTAACTTGGGATAAGTTCCTACAACTATTTAGGAAGAGGTGGTTACCACAATCTCATTTTGATAAGAAGATGACAGAATTCCAGGTACTTGTACAGGGTGGCATGACAGTGACTCAATATTGGGAGAAATTCTCTCACTTGCTTAAGTACGCACCCCAATACCAGCATGATGAGAGATTCCGAGTTCAAAAATTTATTTTGGGGCTTAGACCTCAAATTGGAAATGAAATAGATCTGCACAATCCAGCCACTATGGATGAAGTTTTTGATTTAGCAATCAAACAGGAACACAAGTTGCAACAAGCTGCTAACTATAGGAAGAGCAGGGAAGCCAAGTATGGCAATAAGAAATCCCAAGGGAAACGTCAAGATAATAGCAATCAGGGTGGTCAAAGCAAACAGGACAGCCGAGGGAATGAAAATAGGCAAATCAAAAATTTGAAGAGGGATGGTAGTCCCCAGGACCACAATGAAGGAAACAGAAACAATAACAACAAAAGGGGCAACTACAATAAGAGGAATGATAATAACAGGAGAAATTTTTCTGACAAAACCAAAGCACCTCGTGGAGGATGTTATACCTGTGGAGGCGAGCATTACGCCAGTGTGTGCCCTCAGAGAAATAACAAGCAAAATAACAGAAATCAACATCATATTCATGCAGCGGTTGACAATCGCCAGGCAGATTATCAAGCAACTCCCATCCAGTTATCGGGTAAATTATTTGGATGCCCTGTTTTTATTCTAATTGATATAGGTGCTACTGATAGTTTTATAGATCCTCATGTTTTGACTAAAATATCAGTTAGACCAAGTTTTATGGCAAATTCTTGGAAAGTTCAGTATGGAAACCGGGTAGAGAAAAAGGTAGAGCAATGCATGTATTTCAGCAAACTTGAACTCCCTAACCTTCAGACGTAGGTGAACTTGTATGTTGCACCATTGGGGTCTTACGACGTGATATTGGGGATAAATTGGCTCTCTGAACATAAGGCTCTAGTGGACTGTGAAGAGAAGTCAATTAAATGTCTTGATGACCGAGGAAACCAAGTGGAGCTTTGTGGCATTAAAAAGCCCTTAGAGCTTAGGCAGGTCTCCGCCATGCAGTTGAAAAAGGCAAGTCGAAAGGGATGCACTATCTTTGCAATAAAAGTCAAGGACCTTGATGAGAAGGAATCCTCAATTAATGATCATCCCATTCTGCAAGAATTTGAGGATGTTTTTCCTACCGAATTGACTGAGCTCCCGCCTAAGCGTGTGTTTGATTTCTCTATTGATCTGATTCCAGGGGCAGAGCCTCAGTCTAAGGCTCCTTACAGGATGAATACAACAGAATTATTTGAGCTCAAGGCCCAACTAGAAGAATTATTGAAGCAAGGTCTTATTAGACCAAGCGTGTCACCTTGGGGAGCACCCGTCATCTTCGTGAAAAAGAAGGATGGTACCTTGAGGTTGTGCATTGATTATAGAATGCTTAACAAGGTCACTATCAAGAATAAATATATGCTCCCCCGCATCGATGATTTGTTTGATCAGCTGAAAGATGCCAAGGTATTCTCAAAAATTGATTTAAGATCAGGATACCACCAATTGAGACTGAAGGAAGAAGACATACACAAAACTGCCTTCAGAACCAGGTATGGGCACTATGAGTTTACTGTGCTACCATTTGGGCTAAGTAATGCTCCTGCAGCTTTCATGAACCTGATGAATAGTGTCTTCCGAGATTGTTTGGATAATTTTGTCCTAATTTTTCTTGATGATATCTTGATCTATTCTAAGTCAGAGGAAGAACATGAGAAGCATTTGAGGATTGTGTTGCAGCGTCTAAGGGAACATAAGTTGTATGGAAAAATGTCTAAATGTACCTTCTTCCAATCCGAAGTGCATTATTTAGGTCATGTAATTTCAGCGGAAGGGGTAAGAGTGGACCCAGAAAAGATTAAGGCAATTATGGATTGGCCAGCCCCGCAAAATGTCTCTGAAGTTCGAAGTTTCATGGGACTTGTAGGATACTATAGGAAGTTTGTTCAGGGGTTCTCAACAATTGCAGCACCCATCACTGCACTACAGAAGAAGGAAAAGAAGTTTGAATGGAGCGATAAATGTGAGGAAGCTTTTCAGCTGCTTAAGAAGAAACTCACTACCGCACCCATCCTAGTTGTGCCAGATCCGAATGGCCATTTTACAGTTATTACTGATGCATCAGGAGAAGGGGTAGGAGCAGTTCTTATGCAAGAAGGGCAAGTGGTAGCTTATGAATCAAGGAAGTTAAAACAACATGAATTAAATTATGCACCACATGACTTAGAATTGGCAGCCATAGTCCATGCTTTACAAATGTGGAGACATTATCTCTTGGGAAAGCCTTTCGAACTTAAAACAGACCATGCAGGATTGAGATATATCTTCACTCAACCTAATCTCAATGCCCGACAAAGGCGATGGCTGGAATTCCTGAGTGAGTATGATTTTGGGATTGAATATATTAAAGGTAAGGAAAATAGAGTGGCTGATGCGCTGAGTAGAAGGAGGCACCTTGCAGCCATGGTTACCATAAAATCAGATTTCAGGCAACAAGTAGTGCAATCCTCCTTTGGGGATGAATATTATGAAAAGGTGAAACAAGCCCTTGGGGTAAATCCCTCCGATCGTCGATATGAGGGTTATATATTAGAATCAGATGGACTTTTGAGATACCAGGGACGAATGTACATTCCTAGTTCTGCAAACTTGAGAGAGTTGGTGCTAGAAGAATTCCACAATGCTCCATACTCAGGACATCTCGGTATTAAAAAAATGATGGAAGGACTTAGACCACTGTACTTCTGGCCAGGACTTAAAAGGGATGTTACGTCCCATGTAGCCCGATGCTTGGAGTGCCAGCAAGTCAAAGCTGAACATGTACATCCGACATGACTCTTATATCCTCACAGGGTACCAGAGTATAAATGGTAGGTTATCACTATGGATTTTATACAGGGGCTACCAATTTCTCAAAACTGACATGATACCATCTTGGTTGTGGTGGATAAATTGACAAAGGTTGCTCATTTCATTCTGGGAAATCTCAAGGATGGATCAATGGTTTTAGCAAGGAAATTTGTTCAGGAAATCTTCCGGTTGCATGGAGTGCCAGAGACGATCATCTCAGATCGAGACACTCGAATGACTTCTAGGTTTTGGATTACATTAAACTCTTCCCTGGGAACTAAATTAAATTTCAGTTCCGCATATCATCCTCAGACCGATGGTCAGACAGAGAGGGTGAACCAGGTAGTAGAAGATCTCTTCCGCATGTACTGCATGGAGCAGCAATATAAGTGGGAGGAGTATTTGCCTTGGGTAGAGTTTGCCTATAACAACTCCTACCATGCTTCCTTGGGCATGGCACCTTTTGAAGCCCTTTATGGACGTAAATGTCGAACACCCATTAGTTGGGACAGAGTAGAAGACAGGGTGGTGATTGGCCCTGAGATGCTCAAAGAAATGGAAGACCAAATGAAAATCATTAAGGAAAAGTTGAAGCAGGCTGCGGATAGACTGAAAAGTCTAGCAGATAAGAACCGGAGCTTTAGGCAGTTCTCTGCAGGAGATAAGGTCTTTTTGAGGGTTCGGCCGCATAAGAGTTCAATCTCTTTCGGCAAGAACTCTAAGTTGGCTCCTAGGTTTGTTGGCCCCTTTGATGTTTTGGAGGTGGTGAATCCAGTTGCTTACAGGCTTGCTCTGCCACCAACTCTATCCCAGATACATAATGTGTTTCATGTTTTAGTACTTAAGCCATACCATCCAGATATTGCTCATATCCTTGATTGGCGTGCACTGCAGGTCCACGACCCAGGAGTGATATAGGTGGAACCCGTCAGGATTCTGGAAAAGCGCAACGTTAAGTTGCGTAATAGAGACATTATGCAATACAGGGTCCAGTGGGACCAATATTCAGTGGATAATGCCACCTGGGAAAATGCTGAGGATATAGATAGAATCTTTCCTCATTTGAGACTTTAGCATAATTATATTTTCCTTATAGAGACTTACGAAGTACTAATATCTCAATTTTACTATGTAATTTGCTTATAGACATCAAGACGATGTCTCTTCTCAAGAGGGGAAGGATGTCACGTCTCATACTTTGATGATATTTTGACCATGACTTTATGAGATTTAAGATACGAATTATGATACATGTTAAAGCAATATAATATACTACAATGTTTTGATGTATGGG
Organism: Sequoia sempervirens; assembly: GCA_007258455.2. NCBI lineage: Eukaryota > Viridiplantae > Streptophyta > Pinopsida > Cupressales > Cupressaceae > Sequoia > Sequoia sempervirens. The sequence continues at coordinate 352,342,384 of VDFB02075321.1, forward strand.
AATGTAGAAACAAATAATTGTTTTCTTTCAAGAATTTTGAATGTATTTATATAAAATAGGAATGTTGATTAATTATTGTTTAAATGTATGTTTCTGTAATGGTTACTAATACATTTTCATTTTTTTTTTGCACGCCTGAGTGCATATCAGTTGCAGGTGATCGAAGGCCAAGAATGTGATTGAGGAAAAGAAGGTTAGCTCCCCAACAGGGTAAAAGAGGAGAAGCTCTCGATTACGCACACACCACTTAAATCATGTAGCTGCATTAGGGCATATCTGTTTTTCAATGTGATTGCGTGAAATTGATTAGCATAGCAAATTTAAAATATGGTTTAATTGACCTTAGAAATTGTGGAAATAGTATGGCTTATTCTATTTTAATTAATCTCCATTTTATTTGAGCAATAAAAGGAAAAATCTATTTTTTTTTAAAGTATAATTAAAAAAATAAATAAAACAAAATAAATAATGGATTATAACATTGTGTTTAAAATGAAATTATAAATTTACATAAAAAGGGATATATATATATATTTCTGTTTTGGTATATGGTGAATTCTCCAAAAATAATGAAGAATGAACAGCCCAAGAGAACATTGGGCTCTGGAAATTCTGTCTTAAAACCAACAATTCACTTGGCATGTGGCAATCCTTAAGAATTGCATGAGAATTCGATCTGTCATCTGGAAATTTTATGCATGATCCTCAAAAAAGAGGAAGAGGGCTTTAAGAAAGAAAAGAGGACTTCGATTGAGGATATCCGAGAGCTCTGGAACAGAGGCGAAGAAGGTATTGTTGGGCATCTGCATTGGAAGCAAATTTTGCCAGGTTCTTTTCATTGCTATGCCTTCTTTTAATTTTATTTAAAACTGCAGTAAGGAAATGGAAGGAATGAAATGTTTTATTCTCTGATTAGAGTACAAACAACTGAGAAATCTTTCCAATTTCATTTTGAAATCTGGGTAACAGCTTACTTCTCTGTGTTGCAATTATAGAATACACATTCTTCCTTCAGAATTAGGGTTTTCATTCTGTTGCAAGTCTGCATTTTATTGAAATGATATAAACCTATATAAATATATATATATATATATCTATGCATATATATATATGCACAGGAATTCGAATTCCCATGCATATATATATATATATGTATGCATATTTGGCCTGCATAAAAATTCTGTCATCTGAATAAAATCAAAATGTCTTTGAGATAAATTCGAATGCAGTTTATACTGGGCAAAATGTCTTTTTTATTTCGAGTTTTGAAATTGCTAACCAGAGGAAAGAGGAAGGGATTATTTCCCTTGCCCTCCCCATGGGAAGGTCGTGGACTGTGGGAGGCTCGCGCCCTCCATAGGCCGCGGCTTGTGGAGGAGGCGCGAGCCCCTCACAGCCCGCCCCCTCCCCATGGGAGGGGCAAGGGCTTCCCTGAGCCCTTTAGTCGCTCAATGCCAGTAAGGAAACCATGTAAAAATTACCCTGTTCTGTGTGCACGGCCAGTGAATTCTTTAAACAGATTTAAAAACCAAAATTTCTTTCTTCAAATTATACACAGCTGTACATGATTTTCTACACACATACATATATATATATATAGATATACATATATATATATATATAGATATACATATATATATATATAGTATATATATATATATATATACATATATATATATATATATATATATATATATATATACATATATATATATATATATATATATATATATATATATGTATATATATATATATATATATATATATATATCCATGCATTTATGTGCCAAATACAAATTGAAACAGGAAAACCATTTCCAGAAAATAGTATGAACTCTGTTAATTATGTGCCAAATACAAATTGAAACAGGAAAACCATTTCCAGAAAATAGTATGAACTCTGTTAATTATGTGCCAAATACAAATTGAAACAGGAAAACCATTTCTAGAAAATAGTATGAACTCTGTTAATTATGTGCCAAATACAAATTGAAACAGGAAAACCATTTCCAGAAAATAGTATGAACTCTGTTAATTATGTGCCAAATACAAATTGAAACAGGAAAACCATTTCCAAAAAATAGTATGAACTCTGTTAATTATGTGCCAAATACAAATTGAAACAGGAAAACCATTTCCAGAAAATAGTATGAACTCTGTTAATTATGTGCCAAAATACAAATTGAAGCAGGTAAATCATTTCCAGAAAATAGTATGAACTTTGTTAATTATACACAAAGATCTCGGTAATATTAAACCTGAAACAAGAACAGAAAGGTTTTGAGAAACCATGTAAACTGGAAAGCATTTTGATTTCTTAAACATATACTTACTTACAGAAGTATACCCTGAGTAAAGGAATACAATATAAAATGTGAATGCTAAATTATCTTCCAAACCTCTGAAATTCTGAATAAATTGCACTGTTTCAGTATACTATTATTACTTTGAACCCTGTATTGAAATTGGGAATTACACTATCAGTCAGTATGAGCTTGGAAAAATTAGGAATACATACTGAAAACAGAAAACACTGTTCCTTTCAAATAAATTGATTAATTCTTCTTCTTATAATGCACTGAAAAGTATTAAGACATATACGTCCTTCTTTTAAAAAAATAGAGCCTTTATTCCAAACAGAAAAGGGATTACTTACAAAGGAATAAACGAGATCTTACAACTGAATTACAAAGGATTCACATTTGAAATTCTTTTAGAATTAATTGAATGATTGAAACATGTATGAAAATGTATAACCTTCTGCTTTGGTATTTATTCATACTTCACTATGGTAACTTCCGGGACAGGGTGCCGAAGGTGGGCAAACAGAGACGGTAGTATTACCTTTTCTAAACTACCATTCACTTGTATTATTTTGCTTGGCCAAGCACTTGTACCATTGAAATAGATGGGTTTGTTTTAAAAGCCTAGAAATTTATATGTATTTGAGTCTCTGCCACCTCCTGTTGCAAGAAATGTGTTTATTTCTCATGTTAGAAATGCATATAGGCATCAGGCACGCATCGAGAGTTCCCTCCTGTTTTGTTGTTTCGGGTTGCTAGGCTCCTTTATGCAGGGCCGGGGATTCCTTCGAGTTAGGAAGGGACCCGGGGAAGTCATGGACTTCGTGGTTGGGCGGAAAAGGCGCCTGAATCACATTCTTGGCCCCAGCTCGCAAGAAGACCAAGGCGTCACGGCGGTTGGTGGTTCCAAGTTTATTTGCTATTGATGTACTTATGTATTATTCAGATTTGGCTTGTGAAGCTCATTGTAAATGTATATGTATTTTGACATTCTTGTTGAACTTGAAATGGAAGTATGATTTGAAAGTATTTAATGTAACATTGATTTGAAAAGTTAAAGTTTTATAACTTAGCATAGAAAAGATGTTTCTATTTGAAGGATTGATTCCTCCAAGAGAGGTTGAATATATATTGATATGAGAAAGTCATTGAAATACTTATGCTTTGTATAATCCTGATACATTACATTGATATTATTGTTAATTATGAAATGCAATTTAAATTCTCTTTTATTTAAGCTCTCTTGGAAGTGTTATGGACGATGTTGACTACTTAGAAACCTTTTTATATGGTTGAATAAATTGAAAATACTCTTAATTTTCTCTTTAATACTGATTTAAAATGGATTGAAAACACTCTTAATTTCCGAGTGCTACAATATGTCATACACATTGAGATATTTTCCAAGTGTTGGATTTCCATTATTAACTCATTATTCTAGGATTATAGCATTTCATAACATCTTTGGGATGAAACCCATATTGTTACAATACAAAAAATGTCTTTTTCATTTATTGGAGATGAACCATAATAGTTGAGAAACCCTTTTCTCTTATTCTTAGTTTTGCAACCCTTTTTTCATCCTCTATAAATAAAAAATTAGAAATATGTCATTCGAGAAACCTTAGAGAAGGGTCATGGTTGCCTATAACTATAGAGGCCACCTATGGTTTCTTGTGTCACCGCCATATGGCCTTGTACCAATAAATGTGTGAAAGTCATATTCCTTCTAGTCAAATTCATCTTAGGCTCTTTAATAGCCTCCTAGGTTGTGCATGAAGTAAAATAATATTGTAATCACTTTCTTGCAAAAACTTGATGGAGAAGTGGATATTGTCATTTTGGAGTATAGAGCAAGGTTAAACCTAGAAAATCTATCAAATGAATGACGAAGATTTGGTGCAAAGATTTTTGGTAGCTAAAAAATCACCTACCTCATTAATGGCATATGGTCACTCTCATCCCTCATTACTAAATTTCACATTTCATCTGCTCCCCTAGAATAAACAATGTCTTATGAGCAAAAAAAACTAGATTGATAGTTGTAGGGTCAATTCTAGTTATTAATGGTGTCTTGGGAGGATCTGAGAGTAGGGAAAGCAACGTGGAAGAATTGCAAACATTTGAGGTGAAACTAGATATAAGAATGGAGGATATGGGGTTTTTGCTTAGGACTAGGTATGGGAAGTGGATTGAGTGAAGGAGACCTTTAGAAGTTAGGTCAAACTCCACACAAGAGAAAATGAATAGAAAAAATCCTAGAAGACCTTTGTGGGAATTTAGTGCAAATGTGGACACAAGATTTGGACATTAGAGTGAAAATTTGAATGCCCAAGAAAAGTATACAAGATTGAGTTAGGGGAAAATTGTTGAAAAGGAGGAGGGAACTAGAGGTTATGGATGTTCCAATGTGGGTAGTAGTTTTACAAAGGATAAGTTGGAAGTGGTGAAGGAAAATATTGCGAGACTAGACTTAGGAATTGGATGTGAGAAAAATATTTGGATCCACATCAAAAGTAAAAAAGGATGAAGAGAACAAAGTATTAAGGATTTTTAGCAATATGATGCAAAAGTGGAAAAGGGATTAGTATATGAGGCAAAAAACTAAATTATAGTTGAAATACCACAAATGGAAGAAAATGAAGACCCAAAAGATTTTGTAGAGATTCTATGCAAAAATGGAGGAGAGGATTGGAGGTTGAGATGAAACATCTAGATTGACATTGAGATCCCATAGAATGGTGAGGAGAATGTAAATGAAGGAAAGGCCCAAAAAACCATGGGAACTTTCATTTAGAATAAGATGAGGGAAGTGAATAAAATGGAAGTTCCACACCAAAATTTTGCAACACTAAAACAAATAGGAATTTGTTTCCCCCTTTTCAAGTCAAGTATTCAATTTATTCTCGATAAGTCTTTTATTTAATACAATCATCATACTATAAAAAAATGAAGACTTTTAAAAAGCCCTTATTTATCCCATATGAATTCCCCAAGTTTCAAATTTTACTTTTGTAAAATCTTTGTAGAGGAATTCTTTTGTTTGTTATTTCTTTGAAGAGGTTTTAAAACTATTATTAGGGCCCAATGAGCTTATAATCAATGTCAAATAAAAAAAGTCTAAGTGATTTATATAGTCATGGTTGATGTCTTGGAAGGTTTTCAAAATTAGGTCAACTACCATGAAAGTTTCAACAACCTAACAAAACCTTGACATACACTTAATATACATAATACATCAATGATAAAGGAAAGTTTTGAAACCATTATTAAAAGATGACAAGGTTGTTAGAACTAATGTCAAATCTAATACATTATAAGGGTTCTCACATCTTGAGTTAAAGTAGAACATATAACACACTAACAAAATAAGAGAAGGTTGTAAAGTGCTTTTTAGGAGCTGATGTGGTTTCAAAAACTAGTTAATATTATGATGAAGAAAGGGAGATAAAGGCACAAGATTTAAACACTTCCACTTGAAGGGTTTTCACAACCCTATTTGAAGTCGCAAAGGTTTCCAAAATTGTTCAAAGCATTGATAACTAAAGAGAAAACCATAAATCATACAGGTGTTATAAAATAGAATGATGAAATTATTTTCAAGCATAAAAGTGTTGATAGTCTCTCACTAAAAGGAAGAGCTCCCTTTTTGGTGCCCTAGAAAGCTGTTGTAATAAAAAATATTCCTAAAGGCCTCAAGAAGTTCTATTTCCACCATTTCACATAATGGAAAGGTATTTTCATGTCATTTTTAAGTATCATTTCCATTTTTTGTTGTTCTTGTTTGTTTGTAATTCTCATTTGAGCTTCAAGAAAAAAAAATCCTACTCTTGTGCATGTTTAGTTTCCCACGTGTGTTAAGGGGAAAGAGGTTTAAACAAAAAGAATAAATTTGTTTATTTGGTAAAGGATAAAATCTACCTTGTCTTTCCCTTGTCGATCCTATGGATTTTTTCCCCTAATCCCATGCATTGCCAAACCCTAGATTCCCTCCTAATATTATCAACATATTTTTTTAAAACCTTAACCTATACCCTATATTCACATGTTTAAATAGAAATCATAAAATTAAAATACCAAGGTTTTGACTTCATTTCATTTTTGGAGACCACACCCCTGAAGATTGGAGACATAAAGTTAGGGCACATTAATCTTTAAGACTTTTATAATAGAATGTAAGAGGGTAAAGGGAACGCTATACCAAAAAAATAAATTGAGAGGGGGTTACCCCATGTTGTTGGATTTCTTGTAGTAGTTCAATGTGTGGACCTAGTTCTAGCATACATCAAGAATTATAACCCAAAGATTAGGGAAGTCAAAATTATGGATTATAGATTGGTGACCCAACTAGATGACACTTCCCTTAGAGTCACACTAAGGTTGCCTGTTATAAACAAATATACAAATATAACAAACTATTTTAGTTATCAAATTTTTAATAAAAATAATAACATATTCCTTAATATTATGGCACAATCTTAGATTTTAGTACCAAAGAAATGGAAATCCCACTTGCCAAAAAGTCTTCACAACTCTCATTTTTGTAGAAGAGATTTTAGATATAATTAGCTTGCTTCATAGACTAGTGGGAAATGAGAGTTCAAATAATTTTTAGAAATGGTTGTGTATCTTTATCATATTTATATGCTTTGGATACTAATTTATTGATAGGGCTAGTATCATTAGTGATAATCTATATGAACAACTAGTTAATTTTGAAAGGAATCAACACTTATATATGTCTTCTCACCTATTCTATGCTATCACAAATTACAAATTTTTGCCAAAGATTAAGGAACATATGATAACACAACACAGAATATGATCATTATCAATGATTACAACTCAAACACAACAATAAGAGATTCAAAAGAGTAAATGATACATTTACAATGCTGATAGTAAGAGAACTTCATACTAATAAAGACTTATGTTATCTTTTGAAGAGATAGCCCTCATCACTTATGTGAGTTATTACATTTAATTCCAAATATTCATATGTTTGAATTGATAAATATGATGGTTATGCCTATAAGACATCATGGTTTGTGAATTACAAACTTATTCTAATAGAAGTTTTTAGGCATATTAGAGAAGTTAACAAAAGATGTAAATAAAGGAAGAGAGCAAGGATCGTTTTTGTTGGTGTAATTAAATGTCTTGTACCTTGTCCTAGATCATAATTACACCTTAGTTAAGTTTACTTAGGGATCACATAGGAGGTTGTTGGAGATTTTCCACCTTTGGTGGAGTTGACATCTCATACCTCATCACTTCCACCTTTTGTGGACACATCTCTCCACCTTTTGTGGATCCACCTTTTGTGGATTATCACATTATCCTTTTCCACTTTAGATGGAGTGATAACTCTTCATTGTTGTCACATGTCATAAGATTACGACACTTGTCATAATCTTATGCCCTCCTATGTTCTCACCTTGGCTATATATCCAAGGGGTCTCTTATGCATAGCATAGTATTGTATTACATCTCATATTATTGACATTGAATACAGTTTATTCTTGTCATATTATTTTCTCTCTCATTTGTGCTTTCTATTAGGCCTCTAGATCTTGGGTGGCTACCTTCATAGCCAATTCTTACATGGTATCAGAGCCCTTGGAGCGTCTTTGGATCGCCATTTTGGAGAGATCTATGTTGCTGCAGCATTTTGGAGCATCCTACGCCAAATCTAAGTCCACCATTGCGTTCGGGAGGCTGTTTCCAGTTGAGATCGCCTTTCGTTTCATCCAAATTGGACATCGGGAGCTCTAGATCTGAAAATTTCTCCAATTTTGGGTATTTTTTCAATTTTCTGAATTTTTCAATAGTTCAGTTGAAAATTTTTGAAATTTTTTTTTGAAAATTTTCAATTTATTCTTGAAAAATTTTATTGTAAATATTCAGGATTTTTCAATTTTGAAAACATAGATCAAAAATTTTTTATTTGTATATCAGAAAATCAAAAAAATCATTGTATTGAATTTTTTATAAATCAAAAAAATAAAATAAAAAAAAAATTTAAAAAAAATTGAAAAATCAAAATAAAAAAAAAAAGTTTTCGTACCCTGCTTGCGCAGGGTACCTGCGTACTCTGCAGAGTACGCGGCCTGCAGCAGAGGCCACGTGGCCCCCGCGGGCCCCTCTCCCATTCCACCGGCGGACGGCAATCAACATTCAATTACCGGCGGCGGCGTCCGTTTCCCTCCACCGGCGGCCGGCAAAATCCAGAAATCCAGCAATCAACCGACGAAATCAAACCTACGGCGGCGGCAAAATTCCGGGGAGCAGATTCCCGGCAAATATTCCGGCACAACGAAGAATATTCCGGCAAGCAAAACCGACGGCAGCGATGACGTCTTCCTGAAACTCAAATTTAACCCCACAGTTAGCAGAATATTCGGCCCAGGAGTATATTCTTTTTTGACGGGCCATTGGCCGTCAAATTTAATAAACCAGTTTACTGACGTCAGCATTGCGCAGCGATGACGTCAGCAGTTTTAAAAAATTTTGCCCCCCCTCTCCAATGGAGTTTTTGAATTTGCAGTCCAAGTTCGGAGGCTCATAACTAGCTCATTTTTTCTCCTTTTTTCGAGAATTTTTTTTTGATTTGGGCTAATTTTTCGTGTACTTTGCAGTGGTGTACTCGGTTTCTGATTATTGTTGACAGAATTTCCATAATTTTTAGTTTCTCATGACTGTACCTGTCTTGTCACCATTTCTGCAACTTTAGAGGCTTCGTTCAGGCTCATACGTACTCCTTTTCAGGTGCCATTTTTTTTTAAAGTGCATGATTTTTTGTCTACTTCTTGAATCTGCAATCAGTTTGAAGCGATCTTGAGTGGATTTTGTACTTTCAGCATATGGTCTTTTTTGGCCTATTTGGCACTTGTATTGCATAGATCTGGATTTAGGTCTTTGCTTTATTGTTCTAGTCTATTATCAGCCTCTTTATTTTCAAGTTGTAAATCAGAAATCATAAGCCCACTTAGCCAAGTTGCAAGTGGCATATTGTACACGCACTATATTATAAAGTGCCAAAATCATCTATTTGTGGGGGGGTACTTTGATTGAGTGAATTTGGGGGGGTGTATCTCTTGTGTGATTTTTCATATTTTCTCTCTTGTGCTCTTTCATTCCATCATGGGTTCATCTAAAGTTCCACTCTTAACTGCACATAATTATGGTACTTGGAAAGTACGTGCATGGAGTAAACTAATGGAAAAAGGTTTAATTTACTACATTGATGGAACCATAACTGCACCTTCAGATCCTAAGGCAGATCCAACAACATTTATGGATTGGCTCACTAAAACTTCTATGGCATTGGGTACATTAAGAAAGTTCATTTCAGATGATCTCATTTTCCATGTTGATAAATGTACTACAGCTAAGGAAGCTTGGGATAAACTTGCTGCTTTGTATGGTAAGGTTGATAAGGTTAAGGGATACAAACTTGAACATGATCTCTTAAGCCTTGATCCCAAAGATTTTGATACAATTCAGGATTATGTCACTAAGGCAAATGAATTAAGAGCACAACTAAAAGATTGTGGTATTGAAAAAGAGGATGATCAATTGGTCTTCAACTTGTTAGATAAACTTCCAGTTGAGTATGTAGCCTTTGTTTCAAGTTTTCAAACTCAAAGATTGACAATAAGTAACTTCAAAACACCATCTTTTGAGGCTCTCACAGATCTTTTGATTCTTGAGCAAAATAAGTTGATGAAAATGGGTATTCTCAAGTCTTCAACTTCAAAAGCATTGGTGGTCAATCATAAGCAAGGCAAAGGGAAAGACCAAAAGCAATCTTCGCCAAAGCCACAAGGAGAGAACAAACAATCCACTCCTCCACAACAAAGCTCATCAACATCATCTTCTTCAAAGAAGTATAACAATTCAAGCAAGAGGGAGCAACCAACATGTGCATATTGCAAAAGGATTGGTCATGATGAGCATCGTTGTCATGTTAAACAAATTGATGAGTTGAAACAAATCCTTAAGAAGAACAATATCAACTTGCCATCTGCATATCAAGAGAAGGACTCATCTCCTTCCAACTCTTCTTCTAAGGGAAAAGGAACAACTGTCATGGCAACAACATCAAGCTCATCTCCTTCTTCTACATCATCTCAATATGATAAACATAAGGGGCAAGCATTTCTTGCAGTTGCAGATTCCAATACAGATCAGTGGATCCTTGATTCAGGAGCTTCGCATCATATGACTTCATGCAAGGATATGTACTCTTCATTTGATTCTTGTTCATCACCACCCATTTTGATGGCCAACAACACTTCTTTGGAAGTTTGTGGGAAGGGTTCTATTGATGTTGAAGGTGGAGCATTCAATGATGTTCTATGTGTGCCTACTTTGTCAAGGAACATTCTTTCCATCTATCAGATTACACATAGTGGTTCAGGAAAGAGTGTAGAGTTCACACCAGATTCTGTCATTGTTCGGGATTTGCATAGCAGGGCTCTTGTTGCAATTGGGGAGGTTGATGACCGTTCTCGGTTCTACACCTTCTCATATTTTGCTCCTATTGATGATTCAGTTCACCCTAGTTTGGACACACATGATGAGATTGAGTATGGTTACTTGAATCTTGGAGTGCTTTCTACTTCTGAGGTTCATGAACCTAATGCTGATACTCCATCTCCTACATTGACTGATGTACCTGATGACACTTGTGTTCTGACAGTTTCAGTACCTTGTGATTCAGTGCAACAGTGTATACCTTGTCTTCCAGAAGCAGCTTCATGGGATGACTACTTGATAGACATTAGCAGTTTGTTTGTGGAATCCTACATTGCAGACTTGGGAGACGCACTTGATTACTTGCATCTTCTCTTTGATGAAGGTGATTCTTCTTCAGTTGTTGCGAGGGAATACTTTGACCCTCCTCTACATGATCAGTCTTTCGAGGTTGATGTGATTGTGGATGCATCTTTACAGCAGTTGGAGGAGGCCACTTTCTCTTTTGAGGAGACATTGTCTTTGGAGTATGTTCTACCTGCATCCTTGCTAGATGTTGAGTTGTCTTTTTCAGCAGATGAGAGTGTTGTTGCAAAGGGGTTCTCACAGGTTCTAGGAAGTGTCTACACCATTGTAGCTTCACATGGTTTGGGAAAGGCATCTTTTGGCATCGACACAGGGACACTTGAGCAGATTTCAGAGACTTCTTACATTTTGAGGGTTCTTCCTTCTTCACTTGTGGATTGGGGAGACTTCATTCATACACCTTTGGTATTGTTTCTTCCCAAGGGGAGGAACGTTGTTCGACAGTTTTGGAGCAGCTTCTTCATTCCTTCTCGAGCATCTTCCATGGGTGATCATTGTACATTGAGGGGGGGCTACATTGTCTCTCTTCTTCTCTTGTATGGGGGAGATTTTTTCCTCACATGGGGTTTTATCCTTCTCATGCCTTGTTCATAGGATTTTGTATCTCAACTCTCTTTTGGGGGGTAGTTTTTTCCCACTGGGTTTTTCTATCTTTACTCCACTTGTGAGAGATTGCATTGTTTGTACATGGCCTAGTAGCCGGGACCCATCTTGCATTGTTTACTTTTGTGTACATTCTCCCTAAGTTGCACTTAAGGGGGGGTGTTGGTGTAATTAAATGTCTTGTACCTTGTCCTAGATCATAATTACACCTTAGTTAAGTTTACTTAGGGACCACATAGGAGGTTGTTGGAGATTTTCCACCTTTGGTGGAGTTGACATCTCATACCTCATCACTTCCACCTTTTGTGGACACATCTCTCCACCTTTTGTGAGTGATCCACCTTTTGTGGAGATTATCATATTATCCTTTTCCACTTTAGATGGAGTGATAACTCTTCATTGTTGTCACATGTCATAAGATTACGACACTTGTCATAATCTTATGCCCTCCTATGTTCTCACCTTGGCTATATATCCAAGGGGTCTCCTATGCATAGCATAGTATTGTATTACATCTCATATTATTGACATTGAATACAGTTTATTCTTGTCATATTATTTTCTCTCTCATTTGTGCTTTCTATTAGGCCTCTAGATCTTGGGTGGCTACCTTCATAGCCAATTCTTACAGTTTTCCCTATTGGTCTTAATAAATACTTGTGTAATGCTTCATTTGACACTAAAAACATTGGGTAGTCATTAGTTAAGATAACCATGCAGTTCCATACTATGATGTTTCCATTTAATATCAAGAGTTATATCAAAGATCATATAAAACTTGAGGTTGGATATCATCATTGGCTTGAATTAAAAGATTTTTGGGAGGATTCTAAAGATGATTTTGGTTTAGAAGAGATGTTGGATGAGACTCACTCTTCGCCAAATAAAGGATTTTAGATTCAAATGGAATATTGAAGGAGTAGAAGGTGATGATTTGGACTTGATCGATCATACCTATCATACAATGATCCAAACATAACCACTTCTACCCATTTATTAGGCCAATAAAGAGATTAAAAGTTTTGATGAGAGAAAATGTACATCCTTCAAAGATCAAAGGATTAGTTAACTAATAATTTTTTTGAAACAATGACCACCAAACCATCAAACAAAGGTGATTCCTCAAAGAAGAGGAATAATAGTGATAAAGAGGTAGGAAATTCGTCCTCTCAAGCTCCCCCTTCATCATATTCTATAAGGTCCCAAAGAGGTATTTCGAGAGGAAGTGACAATGAAGACCCATTTTAGAATAAGGCTTACAAATATATATGTGGTGGTGGTACCTATGCCAAATAAAAGATTAAAATCTAAGAACCTATTAAATCTAGTTCAAGATGATGATGAAGAAAAATAATAATTTATTCTAACACTTCCTCTCAAGATAATGAGCAACAAAAATCTTATGTTTCCTCTCCCCCATTTATTACTATTTATCCTTATGCTACATCCCATTCATCCCCCATTCCTCTTCTCATGATACCCTCACTATCCTCTTGTGTCTCCCTCTACACCAATATCTTCTCTAGTTTCGTCACTTAAGAAGACTCCTCCTATAGATGTAATCCCTCCACTTATCACTTATTTTATTTTCATGCCACATCCACCTTCTTCTAGTTGTATGGATGCATCTCACGACTCCTCTTCTTGGTTGTAACAAGCCTTACTAAAATAAAATAAAGGTAACTCAATTGATCACCCCTCATTTTGATGATGTGGCTAAATTTCTCAAAACATCCCCCAAATAGAAGTTCAAGACTACCTCCAATTTGATGACTAACTCTTCTTCCTAAGATTTTTATGTCAAGATTATCAAACCCATCACAGAGAAAAACGAGGAAGTGATAGAATTAGATTACACTATTTCCTTGATAGATCTTGCTGCCTCAACTCGTGATGGTAATATTCATATTTTTTGTATTGGATTCTGATTGATATAAAGAATAAAAAAATAAAAGCAAATAAAATAACAACTTAAGCATCAAATACATGTTTTATCATCATATCTATACATTGCATTATTAACACTTATGCTAAGCCTTTAGATGTCTTTTATTATTCTTATTTTATTCCTAGAGGTGATTTCAGTAAAAAATCATAGAGAAGATTAGTAAGTACTAAGCATATGGAATGTAAACTATATTATGGGTTGAGTAGATAGTCCTTTATGGACTGAAATTCATAGAAGAAGCTAAGAAAATGTATGAAGAATCATAAGCAAAAATAAAAGAGGTTGAAGATGAATTGAAAATATCCAAGGAGGAGGAATCAATATGGTTAGCAGTGATAAGGGATCTCAAAGAAATGATTGAAACTAATGTTAATTTGCTTCTTGAATAACTAATCAGCGGATTACATACGAATCTGTCTTTGTATCAGAGACAAGGGTAGGAGAGATGGAACGAGCTCCGAGAAAAAGGCTGGTGCATGGTAACAAACATTTTTCAAATTTTGAAGATGGTGATTTTAGTTCCCGAAGTCGTAATCAGGGTTTTGTCTCAGATCCTCGTTGGCATGGTTGTGCTGATTCAAGATCTGTTGCTTCCCGCCCCATTCCTTTTCCCAAGAAAAAAATGTCTTCAAAGCCGCAAGAAGTTTTTGATATCTATGGGTCTGAAGGAGTGGATCAAGATCCATTAATGTTTTCGAATAATCTTCCATTGTGTGTTTCTTTCCCGAATAATATTGTCTTGGATAAGGATTTGTATTATTCTCATCTTCAGAAGCAACGATCTATGAAAATAACAAGGCAGGGGGCTAACTTCAAAGACATTGTTCTTGCTACCTTTCTCAATACAGTTGCTTTGGGGTCGATGGTTCCAAATATGCAGCAATGGAAAATAAAAAAGCAAACTCACATTCATTCTTTTCATCAAGGTGAGAAGGTTTCAAATGTGAAGCAATGGAAAGTATAGAAGCAAAATTGCAATCATCCTTTTCATCAAGGTGTTTCTCAGCATCAAAGTGGGTTTGGTCAGCGGCGTTCTATTGGTGTTCCAACTGTACAGATTTGGAGGATCTTCTCAACATTCAATCGCAAAATCTCCGAGAAACTACATTAATTTGTAAGTTTTGGAAATTTTCTCCATCCATTGTTGAGTTGAAAGATTTAATCTATCAAGATTGGGATGGAGCTAATTAGGTTTTCTATATAGATAGGGGAAATGGGTTTTTTATTGTCTTATTTTCTTCCAAGCAAGCTAGAGATGCAGTCTATAGGGTTAAGTCATGGGTGTATGGGGGTGCTGGTTTATCAATGCAACCCTAGGAACCTCATTTTAACCCTAAAATGGCAAGAATTGGATTAATAACTTTCTGCTTACAATTGCATTCTCTACCGTTGGAATATAGGGAGCCAAGCATTGTGGAAATTTTAGCCAATCAGATTGGTATCTTCTTGAGGCATGACTTTGTTTTTTTCAAAAATCCAGAGCTACCAGTTAGGGTTTGTGTTTTACTTGATATGTTGCAAGATCTACTAAAAAAGTAGAAAATTATTTCTAAATTTGGAACTTGGATACAAGATTTTTCTTTGAAAATCGATATAATGCGTGTAAATAATGTCATATATTGGGGCATAAGACTTTTTGTAAAGAAAAAGTGGTTCAGGAAAACAAGGTTGAGATTGGCGATTCAAATCTTAGTTCTGAATCTCCCAATTCGGTGCAAGATGCATTGGTTATTATGAATCAAGGGTCTCAAGAAGTTAGTTCTAACAATGTAGATTTGTTGGGGATTGTTTCAAATGGGATGCATAAGGGAAAGGGTAAATTGTTTGGTCCAAATCCTAGTTATGCTATAACTGGGGATTTACCATCTAGTTTTGGTTCATTTTTTTCCCTCAAAGCAAGGGATTCATATCAAGTAGTGTTGCACAAGGGTGCAAAATTCTCTGTTTCTGACCAGTGGAAAAGATCTTAACTCAAACTCTAGATTTAGCTATGGGGATCGACTAGATGTTGGTTCAATTTTGTTTGCTCATTCATTAAAAGGAGTTGATTAGTCTCAATGTCACCCTTCTATTAGGATTTCTGAACATATGAGAAACTCATTGGACAAGAATAAATTACGTAAAAATTTCCTTCGAGTAAATCCAAAAGGGCTTAATGCAAATCTTCAATGATTTTTAAAAGCCAAGTTTTTGCATCTATATGTTCCCATGATATTTTCTCTTTCAATTCAACAAGTGCAAACCATTTCTTCTACCTTAGTATGGGAAGGTTCTGATACAAGGGTTAATTCAATATGTTCTTCAAATAACTAGTTAGTAAAGGTAAATTCAAAATCTTCTAAGTTGCCTTGGGATAATATTAAGTATGATAGTCCTGATTCTATGGATTTTCAGTCTTTTTTAGACATGGGTAATTTGGAGGGTCTAGCAGAGAATATTCTCACTATGGTAGGTTCTTCTATCATTGATGAAATAGTTGAGGAGATGAAAAATAAAAAGGTGGTATCAGACTTGACAACTGCAAAAGCTAAATACCTTTTTACATCCTCAAGAGCAGAGGTGGATGACGTTATGTTAAATATGGCTATATCTTTTTCATTATTAGAAGAGGAAAAAGTTGGTATGGAATTAGAAGAAGGGAGTAGGGATTTTTTTTTTGATACAACAGGGGTGTCTCAGCAGCCCAACCCAGTGGCCCAACAACCCATATCTTGGGTACTTGGGAATCATACAACCAATATTTTAACTCTTTTGTCCTTAACAATTGAGGATTTTAACTCTTTTGTCCTTCACAATGCACTTGTAGATATACAACCAGGTAATGGGAATTATACCTAGATAAATAAGCGCAAAGAATTTTTACAGATCGTTGTACGTTTGGATAGGGTCTTGGTATCTTCAAATTGGATAACACAAAAAATTGATTTGTTGTTAGAAATTCTGCCTTGGATAGGCTCAGATCATTTTCCTTTATCTTTTTGTGTTGAAAAGAAAAAGGTGGTGTCAACTGCGAAAGCATCTTTCAAATTTGAAAAGATGTGGTTTTGTCATTCTAACTTTTTGGGTCTTTTAAGGCAATGATGGTATCAGTCTCCGATAGTGGAAGTGACTTTTATGTATAGATTTTTTTGTAAATTAAGGCATGTGAAGGGAAAAATTAAGCACTGGAATATTTATGTTTTCAAGAATATCTTTTAGCAAAAGGAAGAAGTTTATAAGCAACTCTCTTTGATGAATTTAGAAATCATAGTGCAAGGTTTAACCCCATAAACATATGAGCTTGAAAAAAGACTACAAGGAGAATGGGAAGAATTAGCGGTTTGTGAAGAAATATATTGGCGTCAAAAATCAAGAGATTTGTGGCTTAAAGAGGGTGATAAAAGCACTAAATTTTTTCATAGCTCTTCTTAGATAAAGAAGGTAAAGAGTTCAGTCTTTTCAATTGAAGACTGTTTTATGGGTGAAAGATTATCAAAAGAGGAGGACATACAAAAAGAAGGTGTTAAGTTTTTTTCAAACCTACTTTCTGCACCAGGAGGCATTTCAGATCAGCAAGCAGTTGTGAGAGAAGAATTGTTGCAGGGCATTCCATCATTAGTTTCAGCAGAAGACAATGTACATTTGTTGAAACCTTTCTCTTTAAAAGAATTAAGAGAAGTAGTATTTTCAATGCCTGCTGATAAAGCTGCAGGACCAGATGGATTTACTGCCATCTTCTTTCAAAATTGTTGGGAGTTTATTGGGATAGATTTGTTGAAAGCATTGGAAGACTCCAAAAGCTCAGGGACGATGTTGAAATGATTTAATGTAACTCATATTGTTTTGATCCCGAAGGTAAATAATCCTTCTTTGTTCTCAGAGTTTAGACCCATATCACTTTGCAACACTATCTACAAATTTTTTACAAAAGCAATCTATTTGAGGTTGGTGAATCTTATCCCATGTATAGTTTCAGAGGACCGAGGGTGGGGGGGTTTGTTCTAGGAAGAGAAACAACAAAAGGAGCTTTGGTAGCTCATGAATTTTTGCACTTTGTATCCACACATTCTATGCCAACTTTTATCATCAAATTGGATATGATGAAAGCATACAACATAGTGTATTAGTCTTTTTTGATGCAGATACTGAAAAAAATTGGATTCCATGCTAAGTGGTGTAAGTGGATTTATTCATGTTTGGCTAGTGCAATGTTTTCAGTGAAGAAGGCACATATGGAAGGTCATTGGAAAGGCACCAATTTTCCAATCGCCAATTTAACAATAACTCATTCCTTATTTGCAAATGATACCATTTTTTTTGGTATGTCATCTATTGCTGAAGCAAGGCAGATTAAACAAGTTTTGTAAAGGTATCCTTTATTCTTCAGCTTCGGGACAAATGGTGAATGCAAGCAAGTCAAAGATATATATTTTTCATACAAATTCAGTATTAAAGGACAAGATTGTTCAAATTATGGGGTTTCGAGTTGCAGAATTACCTTGAAAATACTTAGGAATTCCATTCTTTGTTGGTCAAAACAAGGTATCGTATTGGGATAAAATCGTTTAGAGTATTCAATCGAGAATAGCAAGTTGGAAAGGGAGATGGTTATCTATATCTAGCAGAATTTTATTGATCAAATTTGTTTTGGCCTCAATTCCAAATTATTATATGGCATTCTTAAAAGCACCAAGGACTATTATTTTAGAAATAGAAAAACTTATTAGATCTTTTTTATGGAAAGGTAATATGGATTCTAAAAGAAAAATACCTTTAGTATCACTTCAAAATATTTGCAAAGAGAAGTTAAAAGGTGGGGCAGGGCTACATAACATGTCTACTAGGAATGTTGCATTGGGTGCAAAGTTGGTATGACACTTGTACACAAAGCCACAAAGTAAATGGTGTAAACTCATGCAAGTAAAGTATCTTGATAGTGAAAATCCAACCTGTATTCTCACCATAGTCCTCCTCAAGGGTTTGCGATGTGGAATTTCTTGCTAGATTGCAGAAAGGTAATTGTTTAGTACCTAACTTGGGAAATTCATAATGGGGAGAGTGCGCATTTCTGGTAAGATTCATGGAATGGATTTCCACCATTGGAAATATTGTATGATTTTTAGAATGCAATTGATTACACTACACAAAATTGGGGGAAAAACTAAAAGATTATATCGAGGATACAAATGTGCAAACAAGGGAAGTATCTTGGAAATGATTGCCTCCTACAATTATACTAGTGGCTTAGCAAGAAGAGTTGATCAAGGTATTAAGGCATAAAACCATGTTCATTGGAAAAGTGGCAGAAAAATTGATTTGGGCTCCTTCAAAGATAGGTAATTATATAGTAAAAATGGGTTACAAGGCTGTAATGTCTGAACAAGCGTAGGGGAGTAAACAAAGAGTTTTGTCATTTTGTTGGAATCCAATGGTTTTGCCAAAGGCAAGCTGTTTTTCATGGTTGGAACTAAAGTATAGGATTTTAACAAGTGAAATATTGGAAAAACTTGGAATTGCAGCACCTTTTAAATGTGTTATTTTTGAATCAATGATAGAGGAAGTGGATCATTTATTCTTGAGTTGTCTGTTTGCAAGTTCTTGTTGGTCTTTTGTTCAATCCAAATTAGGATGGAGTTCACCTCTTCCCCAAAAGCTATGGGATATTTTTATGAGTTGTCTTGTTTTATACAAATCATCTCTCTTGCAAGCATATGGAAAATAATACCTTCTTCTGTGGTATGGTGCATTTGGTGGGAAAGAAACAAAAGGATCTTTTGAAAAGAAAAAAACTAGCTTGGATTTAGTGTTGGCAAAGTTGGATAAATTTGTATGTGAAATTACTAATGCATATGTGAAGAATACTAAGCATGTGGGTTCTGTATTTACTAATTGGGATGCTAAACAGTTGAAGGAGTGGTCATTTCTTGTTATCCCTTTCAAACATAACATAATTTCAAATGGGAATGTCAAAATTGACATGAAATAGGTGATATGGCTGCCTCCCCCTAATGGATTTGTTAAATTAAATTTTGATAGAGCATCTTGTGGTAATCCTGGAGTGTTAGGAGTAGGTGTAGTGTTAAGGGATCATGAGGGTTCGGTAATATGTGCAAAGTAAATTAGGTTTCCAAATGGTACAAACAATCAAGCAGAAGTGCTTGCTCTTCTTTATGGTCTACAACTATCAATTCAACATAAGGTGTCAAAATTGGTAATTGAAGGGGATTCGTTGCTCATTATCAATGCTTGCAAGGATAGAGGATCAAGTAATTGGAAGATAAATTATGTTTTGGATCAGATTTTGCATTTGCTTGACAAGATTGAATTTTTCCAGCTTAATCACACCTACAGGGAAGGTAACCAAGTTGTTGATGTGTTAGCCAACATCGGGTGTGAGCAAGGCCAAAAAGAGAAAATGTATGGAATTCAAGTTAATGATTACCCTCTCATGCTGCAGGATTTGATTATATTGAAGAAAAGTAGAGTAAACATACAGTGAGAGATTTGTATCAGAATATGTGAACAAGGTTTGAAAAATGTCTGTGCAAATTTGTGCTCAATAACTTGCATGTTGGGATTAAATACATTGTTCAAATGTTAATGCAACCGCCAGGAAGTAAAAAGGGAAATTTGGAGTGTTGTGTATGAAGTTTGGAGAAGGAAAGAAAGTCTGCTAAGTGACGCATGAAGACAAAGTTGGTTACAAAATTTAGCAGGGGTCCTAAAATTGGCATTGCTAATTGTTTGTGTTTTTTGTAGGAAATATTTAAAATTAGGCCAAACACATTGCATAATGATGGGAGGTAGTACTAAATGGCAGTGTGTTTGATATAAGCTGACACAACAAGAGGGTTGTTGGTTATCATAAGCACAATACACATGGGTTGGAAATCATAACTCTTCATGCACTCCAAATGGCAGTTACTGTGAGTACATTGCTCATCACAAAATGTGCAAATACACACATGGCAGAGAGGAATGAAAAAACATTTCACGAGGAGAATTAAAATTCATAGATGCCAAGATACGCCAAATATTTCCTTTAGGTTCAAGCGTGTGAAACTCAATTCTAATGTGGTTTGATTAGTAGGATTTTAATGGCAATACAAGTTAATGATGGTGCTTCAGAAATGAAGTGCATCCATTGTTTTTTCAAAAGCTGTGTGTTGTCTTGCAATCAACAGTGTATGGGCATTAAATGGGATGTTCATATTGTAGGGCATGAAATAGTTTTTGTGCGTATGGTCGTTGCCATCTGGTTAACTCTCTCTGTTTAGTTGTTAATCTCATTTGAATTGCTTCCTCTTATCTTGTCAAGAGCATCATGATATAGGTTGTTGCTTCTGTGCAATATAACAATCATTTATTTTAGGGGAAATTGAGTTTCTTTGTAGCATTGTTGGTGGGCTTCTAGCATGTTCGTAGGCTTTGTATGGTCATTGGCATCTACAACAAATTATTCCAGGTGTAATTGAGTTTTCTTTGTAGCATTATTGGTGGCCTTAGGTTGACATCTAGGGCGTATTCGAAAGTGAGTGAAATTTTGCTTTCACAGACTTTTGCTTCAAGGTTTGTTGTTTTCTGTTGGTGGGTAGTAGTCAGTAGGTGGGTTATCAAACTTGTTGTTTTTCTTTTCAAATGCTCATGGAATACAACAAATTTTTTACAGGATTCTTGTGTGGATAAAAGCAAATGAGTTGCCATTCTCGGAGGAAGTCACAAATGAAGAATTGTCACAAGTATTTTGCATGGTTTGTCCAAGTCTTGTAGATTGCATTAAATTTGTAATTGGAGAGAAATAGTTCACCTAGAATCACCCAAGCTATTGTTTCCATGAAATTTACTTTCAATCTTATTATCAAATGCCATGGACTTTTTACAGTCCTATGATGCACTTAAAATAGTGTACAAAGAAACAGTTTTACTAGAAGCATTGGGGGAAAATGATCTCCTGAAAGTTGTCTAATGCTATAATTTGGATGTGGATGAAGCACATATGGCATGGATTTTTCCCAAGAGCTATCTCAACCAAAGGCGTGGATTTGTGGCCGTGTATGGAGCAGTGAAAAATGGGTTACAAGATGATGACCCATGGCTACTGTTTGGAACAATACCAATGCATTCTGGAGAATTGGGACAACAAATGATAGATATGATAAAAGAAAAATACTTTGCTTTGTCTTTCATCCTAGGACATTAGGTGCGACACAGTCGGAGGAAAATTGTAGTGCCTTGAATCATTCCACCAGGGAGATATGCAGCAGAATGGAATGAAGGTCAGGTTGACAATATGTTGGACCTGAATGCAAATATTCAGAACATAAGTGAAGATGAAGATGTTATGGTAGAATGAAATGAATAGCTTTATATGTTGTTAATTTTGTATTGTACAAATTATGCATAAAACTGGTTTATAAAAAGATCTATAATGCTACTAGTATGTTGAATCAACTGCTACATATTGCTTACCAGTACTATAATTCTAGTAATTTTTGTAATTTTGTTTATATATATTAATATAAATACTTAGGCTTATGCCTTTTACCAAGAAAAAAAAACTATTCTCAAAAGTAAAAGAAAATCATTATAACTTATGGTTTCAAAGTATAGAATAAAAATTGTTGACTGTCAAGGATACTATCATAGAATATGAAAAAATCTTGAAATATTGTGATCAAGTAAAATTAAAAATTCATGTAGATTTCTTATCTATTGATTTATACATTTTACCCAAAGATGAAACTTTTTTCATCAATACTCATACCATTAAGAATGATTTCAAGAATATGATTGATGATAAGTTGTTTAAAGGAAGTTTGCAATGTGGAATCCATGAAGAAGACCAATATTCTCCATGCTAGTCTTAATTACTATACCAACCATCTACCAGGTTATTGAAAAGATTTAAATGAGGTTTACAATGTACGTATTTATAGAAGCTTGAATAACCAATATTGTCATTCTAAAGAATAAATTTATTTCTCATGCTACCAAACTATTTCACACGTAAAGAGATAAGTCTTTCCCCTGTCAACAATAATCTCTAACAGTACAAGAATCTTCAAGAGGCAATGGAGATGGAGTAGGGGAGAGGGGCCTATAGTGGAGCACCCTAACTTCGCGTTTCTCAAAATCCTACATGGAAATTTCAAATCACTCCCAATTTTGTACAATAGTTTATTTGGCAACTCATGTGCTTCTATATTTTGTTTTAGGGCCACACCATCAAATATGGTGCCACATCAACATGCTTTTTGTTGAGGTATCCAAAAAGGCCCCAAAAAAAAGTGAAACCGATAGTGGTGCACTAAGTCATGTTTTATTGGTGCGTTGATGTGGCATCACATGATTTGTCACTTTGTGTACTTTATGGATAAAAAATGTTTTGCAATTGGATATTAAAGTGCTCCACTATGGGGCCCACTGAGGACTACTTCTATCCCCACTATTGGACCCTGCTCCATTATGGGCCCCTCTCCCCTAGAAGGAGATGGGATAGTGCCTCAATAAGATCAATGGTGTGCCCTCTTTCCCAAGATAAACTAATTCTATGCTAGTTTTAAAAAAAGTTATTTAAGTTATTTATTGTAAATTAAATTAGAATATGGAATTTATTTCTAGAAAATAAAAGAAAAAATATAATCAAAATTTAATTATTGTATTTCAAGTAGTTAGAAGATACTTATAAAGAGAAAGTCTATATATAAAAAGGCTACATTGTAGAGAAAGGGGTTTTTTTTGGCTCTCATAATTTTGTAGAAGGGGTTTTGGAGTTGTAAAGCTTTGTAAAGTAATAAAAAGCATTCAAATTGTAGTGTCACAGTTTTCTCTATGTATTTTTATTAATTTTTGTTATGTTAAATTGATTATGATCTTTGTGTCCACTTTGTCTCTTTGTTAAAACTATTAGTTGTATGTTGATAATATGAACAAACTGGGTAATTTTTAAGGAAAATGAAGTCATGTGCATTATTTTTATACTAAATATTGTTATTAATTTATTTCTTCATATGTTGAGATCTATATGTTATCTTTCCTTCATTATAATCATAACACTAAACATCTCGTGGAGAATTTTATCATGGAAGTATAGAAACATAGTTTCTTTCTTATACTTTATTTCCATAAACTAGAGAAATATGAGTCATTATTCATATGTATGCTATTGGTTTTGTTTAAATAATTCTTTTTTCGAGTTCCATTTTTCTATTGGTATTTTTAGGTTAAAATCATTGTAAAAACCCTAATACCCTTACCATATTTGGGAGTTGCCCCTCTCAAATGTAGAGGAAATTTGTTAGCCCATAAAAATTTCTCCAACTATAATAGACATTTTCCACACTACATGTTAGGCAAGTTAAGTTCTAAAATTTGAAATGACAAATATGTTTACCATTAGAAGTGACCAAAATCCTCTCAAACTTAGGATTTTCTCATATTCTTTCAACTTCTAACATGTGATATGAACTTGAGGGATGGGGAAATTACTGCTTAGGTAAAAACTAGTGTTTTATCTAACTAGTTATACTTGAGGACCTATTCACATCTTCTCTCTTAAGCTTACTTAGTTTTTTTTTCTTTTTGTCTTATTTTAGACACATGGTGTGATCTTAATATGTATTAAGGTTTTATCCTTGCTCTTATAGAAAGGTCATTTCATCATATTATATAATACTATAATTCATTTTTTAATGGTTATATAGTAATTATACATTACAACTCGCCATTGTAGAAGGTTTTTAACTTTGTTGATAAATTGTTGTACCTACGTGTTTCTCCATTATTCCAACAATTTTAACCAAAAAATCCTATTGAAAAAGTCTTTGATCAATCATAATTGATGGGTATAAACAAGGATAGGTGTACAATAGTACAAGGACTTAGGAAATTTGGATATGATTAAATGTGGTGCTAATGTTAGATCTAGTTGGACACATGTTTCCTTTGTAGACACTATGATATTCCAACTATCTCCAAGATGTAGACCAAAAGGGGAAGGTAGGACCAATATGAAAAAAGTAATAAGATAAATACAAATAAGGAAAGGAAAAAAATATATACATAGGCCCAAAGAGAGCCTCACCATCAACGAAAATAATGCTTGAGATGTCGGCCATAAACTAGCACCTCCACAAATTCTTCATCAAGACTCTTGAGGTAGAAAGTGCCTTAGGCTTCTTGAGTTTTCCATGTTTTCCTTTATCTTTAGAATCAAGTTTCCACATGAGGGTGATGTTTCCAACCTAATAATATCTTTAAATAACATTCTTATCAAATGAATAATTCATCTTTTATTATTGCAACAAGTTTCTTTCATGTGAAAACCTGTTGAATTCTTCAGATTTGATCAATTATGCACCCTTAGGGAAATGGCATCATCTTCTCCTCCCTCAAATTTCCACAGTTTCAAGAATAATATGCATATTGGTTACATAGGAAAATTTAAAGGGGATCCTACCAATAGCCTTCTTATAAGTTATCATGTTTTCCCAAACAACAAAATTTAGCTTATCATCCCATATTTTCTTGTTTAAATCTAGTATTTTCTTGATGATGGTCATGATACACTTGTTACTATCTAGACTTAGCTTAGTTATTTCCTTGTGTATGATAATGGGATGATTGTGTTAAAGTCATCCCATATCTAAAATTCATGTCAATAAGATCATGGGTGTAGTGTAGAAAAATGTATCCCTTTACATTTTCACACTTGTTTGGGTCCTCCCTGTTAACATTTGGCTTATTTATGCCTTAATTGGTCCTATTTTGTATCCACAAGCCTAGTCAAATGCATTTTTCTAAGGATAATCCTAACATGTAATAAATAGAAAGTCATAATTTAATGTTTTTGGCTATGTGTTCCAGATTTAGGGATCTGGGACCTATACACCCATCTGGGTGTATGGGTCCTCCCTAGGTCTCAGAACTTGATTTCAAATGTCACATTGAACATAACACTCTTGAAGTATGTGTCTCTGGTTTTAGCCTTTGGGATTCATATCCCCAATTGGGCGTATGAGTCTCGCTTTAACCTAGGACCTATTTTAATTCAAATTCTTGGTGGGATTTTACTATCCTTAGTTTCAATTTTCGAATGTCGGCTTGTAATGTAATTTTAGGAAATTAGGCATAAAAAAAGTGTAAATACAAGGTCATTTCATTAAGTTTCTCCTAGCAAGAAATCTAAGAGCCTTCAAGTATTCATGTAAGAGTTTATAAGAGCATTCAAGAGAAAATCATCAAGCATTTGGAGCTACATTCAAGATTCAAGCATCATGTCTTCATGCATCATGTGTGTTTGTGAGCTAACATTTGTGATGTAGGTTTCATGATCCAAGCAAGCATTTAAGACAAAGTTTCAAGCATTCAATCAAGAGTCAAGATCCACTTCCATTGAAGCCATTTCACACAACTTTGCAACCTTCATTTCAAGGTTTGGTGAGTTGCAACATTACATTTGTTCATTCATCATTCCTTCATGCTTTTCTATTTCATTTCAAGGTTTAATTACCAAAATAGGGTTTGACCAAGACAAACCCCCATTCCCTAAGAAAACAAAGATTTTCTCTCTTGATGTGTTTGTAGATCTAGGTGAATTGGAGCTTGAAGATCCTTTGAAGGAAAAATTGCAAAAGTTGTCATCTTCACAGAAACTCACCTACAGACCAGAATTTAGACTTTCAGACCTAAAGATTGGACAAGAAGGAAGCTATATAAGATCACTAGAGGCTACATAAGTATTAGTCAAAGCCTAGCAATAGGACTCATACGCTCAACCTAGTATATTAGTTCCAATATACCCCTTTTTGCCATATTTCTGTATATCCTAACTAGTCATCAGAAGATTCCAGAAACCCTATAGCAGGGCTCATATGCCCAACCTGGCATATTAGTCCCAGTATACTTCAAAAATCATATTTTTGGAGTTGCAGACCTTATTTTGACTCCATCATTCTACCAGATACTTTATTGTTTGATTTTAGTTTATCAATCTTGTTTCATGCCATCAAATTCCTAGGTCATATAGTGAGTTTGCATAGTGCATTCAATTTCTTCTTTTAAAGCATTGTTTAATGGTGAACCCCTATCCAATTACACTAGGAATCCACTATCCATTCCTCAATCAAGTCACTTGGTTGAGGGATCTAGTTTCTTAATGAACTGAAGTGTGAAATAGGCCCAATTCCATCTCCCAAAGGGTGGAACCCCCTATTTCCCTTTTTTTCATTTTGGTGACCTGACCTTTGGAACCTTGAATTTTTGATTTGAATAAAATTGTAGTCCTAGATCTAGATTACATTAACTTTTCATTAGATTTGCATTAGTGAAAAGTGCATATAGGTTGCATTTTTTACATTTTGCATCATTCAATTTTATTGGAAATCTATAATTGTAAATATTCAATTGAGCATATAATCTAGACACATTAAAATCAACTCAAAATTTGTTGATTCGGGCTTAAAAAACCCTAATTGGGACTCGTTCGCCCACCTGGGTGATTTAGTCCTTGTACAGGGCTTTTTTGTAGATTTTTGGGTATTTTGTGCTCTTTGTTTTTCAGTATCTAAACCTGCCAAAAACCCTAATTTGGACTCATACTTACAAATGGGTGTATTAGTCCCTAATTAGGTCTTAATAAGAATTTATAGCATTAAAATTTTGTCATCCGCGCTTCTGGTTGTTGTCTTTAGATTATTGTTTCAATTTGTAGAATTACTGTCATTCACAATCTTTTCAAAATTAGTTTCATTTTAAGTGCATTTGTAAACATAAGAATTGGAATTAAAGCATATAATGTATCTTGTGTTCATTGCATTTATCTCACATTCATTATCCTTCCTTGATTGAACCTTGTATGAGCTTTACAACTTGGTGTCCTATTGCTAATACTATAGTGAGATGTAGTTCGAGACTCATTTCATCCTGTGATAACAGACTCATTGTGGATCTTGGGTTATCTAGCTCTTTCACTCATAATGTTGACACTAGTGTGCTAGGTATGGACCATATTGTTGAAAACTCTTTACCTTCAAGTAGTATGAAAAGTGTTGAAACAATGGTTACTAGTGTCCCTCAAGAAAACCTAATCCAAATCCATGAAGAATTGGCATATCTACAAAACCTCGTGAGTACTGAAAACGTTTCCAACACTACTATTCCTACCATAGATAACATACATCGAATGATTGAAAGTGACAAAGGAATATAGATTACATGTAACTTAGCTCAAATTTTTGGAAAACATCTTACCTCAATGACTAGTTGTGCTCAAACTTTGAACAATGCTCAAAGTTAAGGAGGAACCCAAATTCCTCCTCCTACAACCATTGCCTCTATTCCTACTTACACCAACCCTCAAGTTACCACAACAATGCAACCTACTAGTAGTTTCATTCCTACCTTGTGTATTTCCACTAGCAATCCTTGTACCTTTGTGGCATCTCACGTAATATCTCCTACTTTACCTCCCATAAGTGTTCCATTCACTTGCCCCTCAAACACATATTCACCTCCACCATATTCACCTGCATCCCAAAACACAACCAATGAAGCCATCCTTAACCAACTCTTACAAAATGTTTCATCCCTTCAATGAAAAATTTCCACCATAAACCAAAATCAAAATGGCCAACCTTCATACTATGTCATAAGCAATCCCTTATCCTTGGAGATATTAAGAATTCCAATACCACAAGGTATATAGATTCCTAGGTTTGAGAAATATGAAGTGAAAGGAGATCCTTCTAACCATGTTTCCGCTTACACCACCTTATGCAGTGATTTCGTCCTTGAAGATAAGCTCTTGGCTAATCTTTTCCCTAGGTCCTCGAAAGATACCGCTTTAGAATGGTTTTCCTCATTACCAAATAACTCAGTTCATTCATTCAATGAACTTGTTGATGCCTTCATCAACCATTTCCTAGTGCACATGACTCCTAAGATGACCTTAGCTGATTTGATGAGATGTAAGCAAAAGGATGATGAAAAGGTTATTGACTTTATTTCATGCTACCAATTGCTTTATTCCCAAATCAACATAAAGATTACCGATCCTCACCTTCAATAAATGTTCATTGAGAACTTACAAACTAAGATGCAAGATAAGCTTGGCATGATGAAATCCCCTTCCTTCATACACTTGTGTACTGCCCTTTGTGATTATCAAAACTTGTTTAGTAGTATTAAAACAAAACCCACCTCTAGCCATCCTGGAAATTCCAAATCCGCAACTCAAAACAATTACCAACCTTTCATGAAACAAAATAAAGGATTTCTTCAACTAAATCCCCCTCAACCAACCCAACACGTTGATACCCAAGTGGCTGCTATAAAGAAGACAAATCCTTTTACATTTGGGGATCCAAATAGACAATTTACTCCCTTACCCGATACCCTCCATAACACCATGTTACAACTTCTAGAAAAGAACTTGAATTCTTTACCTCATGTTAAAGCTCTTGATCCTACTAAGCCATTACCTCCAAACTTTAGATCAAATTCCTATTGTCATTTTCACCATCAAAATGGACATGATACAAAACATTGTAAGTGTCTTAAACACATGGTGCAAGACCTCATTGATTCCAATCATATTCAAATTAGTGGTGTCAATGATTGAGGTAATAAATCTGTTGCCTAGGCTCCCAACCAAAACTTGCAAAACTTTACCAACCCCATGCCAAATCATAATATTTCATTTGTCAAAGCTAGTGAAACTAAGAATGATGTGATGAATGTTGACATGGATGATGACAACATGGATACTAAGGAACAAAGTCCTATGGATAATATGGTTGGATTAATCGAAATTCAACCTTGTAAGGGCCAAACTAAAATACCTCTTGACATTGCTTTCTCATCAAAAGATATAATCAGAAAGGCACCTGATGGTTCTCTTTACATAGCTGGACGAATCAATGACAAGCCTACTAATGGGATATTAATTGATCCCTTGTATGTAGAGAATGTGATCATTGGAGAATTCTTACTTGTGCATGAACTCTATCAAGATAAATATGATAAACCGAAAGCATGGATAAAAACACATAATGGTTTTGCTTGCCCTATGATAGGTTCGATCACCCTTTAAAACTTGGACCGAAACAATTAGATGTCTCATTCTCCATCATCCCAACGTCGAATCAATTTCATGCGAAGCTTGGTTATCTATGGCTACGCTCCATGGAAGTTGTCCCATTGGTTGTGCATAAATGTTTGAAGTTTCCCTTTGATAATGAGATCTTTACTGTGCACCATAGTGGCTTTAATCCCGTGTCTTCCAATGGGAATTTCTCATTGGATTTATTTTGGCCTGATCCTATTGAACCTATTAAATCTCGTGAAGATTTCTTTTTCAAATCCCCTCAAAAGTTTAAGGAAAAATGTATAGTAGAATTATCCCTTCGAAACATGCCTTGACCCGTTGAGCCTCCTATCCTTGACGAAACCATGATTGAACCAAAAGCCCTTCCAAGTAACCAAGACCAACCCAAAATAGATCCTTTGCCTATCTCCTACAAACGATCAAGAGACAACCAAAACAATATCATCATGCCTCCTAAGATAAAACAAGTTTACAAAGCTAAATAGAAAGTGGTTGAACAACCTCCCATGGTTCCTTTCGTTCCTCCTCTAAGGGAAGAAAAGAAACCTATGGTTGATAAACCCACTCCTACACAAACACTACTTGAAAATCGTACCAAAAGAAACAAAAATGCTAGAGAGCATAAGCATAGATGTCGTGCTATTGCTCAAAGGTTAAACGAAGAGAACAACAAACAAAATCAACATCCAAACTCTAGTGAAGCAATACATGATGAATCTCCCTCTTCTCCACAACAAAAAGATCCTATATCGCAACCACAATAGGGACTAGCACCTTCTTTGGACATTATCATTCGACCACCCATTGTGATTAACTTGGATGATGATGAGATTGCTAAAATTTATGAAGAAGTGCATAATGAATTGAATTTATTGTTTTCTTCTTCCATGAGCTTAGATGATAACAACTGTGATGATCCTCCTAAAAAGGGTGACTCACCATGTATTGAACTTGGTGATGCTCCTA
The DNA here is from genome assembly GCA_007258455.2 of Sequoia sempervirens. Classification (NCBI taxonomy): domain Eukaryota; kingdom Viridiplantae; phylum Streptophyta; class Pinopsida; order Cupressales; family Cupressaceae; genus Sequoia; species Sequoia sempervirens. Next base: position 352,373,132 of record VDFB02075321.1, read on the forward strand.
GTACTGCACTCGCTGTTGTCCCTTTGGCTAGTTGTTTGCCTTCCACATACGATGAACAAGATTGAGATGCGAATGACCTGTTATAGGTTGACTCACATGTGCCTTAATAGTCTTGTCTTTGTTTTCTTTTTTCATGTTATGTGTGTGATTGCATGTGCATAATGTGATCTCCCATACCGTTATGTTTGATGTATCTCTCTCTTTGTGACATTCCTCTATTTGTATCTACATTCTTCTATATGTCATAAACCTTTATCTTTTCTTTGTCTTGTGTTTTCCTTTTGGGGATGATGCAAGGCATCGAGACATTTAGGTCTCTTCCATGTTGACCCAAAAGCTTTTCTTTATTTTTGCTCTCTTTTTGTCATTCTTCCTTGATCCATGAGTATTTGGGGAATGATGACGTTTCCAAGCTCTCTAACAACATTGTAGCAAAGACACACTGACCCCAAATTTGTGGATCCCTTATGTGATTTTGGGATTTCATTTTGGGGGCAACCCCTTTTCATGACGTAGCTACATTTGGAAACATATGCCATGGCATAGGGCTTTCCAAATAAGATCTCATGTCTTTTTGACAATTATCATTTTCTATTTTAAAGTAATTTCTCACAACATGGTGTTTAGCAATTTCTTTAAAGTGGGGGCATACATCAACATTATTCTTTTGCATTTTACAACTCATGTTTCATTGTGTGGTCTTCTTACTTCATGCGATGCATCTTTCTCTTTGTGATGACATTGGGTGTGATGTGTTTCAAGAGTGTGATCTCTCTTAGCATATTATATTCCTCTTAGTGGAAATGCCAAGCAGAGTGCATTCCCTAAGTTGTGAATCTTCTATTCTTCAATTGGTTTTCTCTTGGAGGCATTAGACACGATGTTCCCTAGGTTGAGACCTTACATTAACTAAGAAAAACCCCTCTAAACATAGTTTACACTATTTCACATTTACAATAACTATTATATGGCCACCTTGCGTAACACACTTTTCTTTCCTATGGAGCCATCCTATTTGTTCATGGGTGTTAGCATACGAAGTTTTGCTTTCCTCATGAATCTCGTTGTTCATGTTGTGTGGTACCTTATCAAAGTTATTAGGAGGTATATCTTTGGTATGGCTAGTACGTATGGGAGCCAACCATAGGCATCACTTTCCCATAGCCACTTGCTTTTTTGTGTGGGCACATACCAACCGTGTGTGTGTTTCTCACCTTTTTGGGGGCTCACATAGTGGATACCGGATTCCACTAGCCCATGTGAGCATGCATTTTGTTTACATAGTGGACATCATGTTCCACTTGTAAATTTTTTTTGGAAAAACAACCTAGACCTGGTCCACATCATGTTGGACAGACTGTTGAGGCTTAATCCACCACTTTTTTCCTTTTCTTTCTTCTTTATGCCTTTGGCATTGCATGCTTGTATCTTGTTGTTGCTTCATACATCATTCACATGCATGTTCTTTTGTGCCTATGTTGGTTTTCCATAGGATCTCGATCTTGGGGACTAGATCATCCCTCTTGATCGTTGTCATCCTCTCTCATTAGCATTGGTACACTTGGACCCCTCTTGATGCAAATTTTTCTACTTTAGTGTGAGTTTGACACAAGGTCATCCTCTCACTAAAATGGGGAGTAAATGTAGTGTAAAAAAATGTATTCATTTACATTTTCACACTTGTTTGGGTCCTCCCTATTAAAATTTGGCTTATTTATACCTTAATTGGTCCTATTTTGCATCCACAAGCCTAGTCAAATGCATTTTTCTAAGGATAATCCCAACATGTAATAAATGACAAATCATAATTTAATGTTTTTGGCCGTGTTCCAAATTTAGGGATATGGAACCTATAGGCCCATCTGGATGTATTGGTCCTCCCTAGGTCTTGAGCCCTAATTTCAAATGTCACATTGAACATAACACTTCTTGAAGTATGTGTCTTGGGTGTAAGCCTTTGGGACTTGTTACCTATTTTAGCTACCAAGCTCAAATAGGTAGAGTTGTTATGTTTTACAAAGTGAAACAAAAGGTATATATTTTTTGCTATGTTTCATTCATATGCATAAAAGAAATTATCAAAAGGCTGCATTATTAGATTATGCAATTGCATACAATAGAGAAGAGAGTCAACATTTGTTGCAAAGGTAGTCTTTATTGATAATCATAAGTGTATAGTGTCTAGACAAGCCGAGGGACTGACTGTTTTAACACAAATAAGGAAAAAACTATACATTTATAGATACGAGAAAGAAAAATGCATATGTAAAGAAGGGGGACCCATCATTGCCTAAATGACAAATCCCAATTGAGTTTCCTTTGCATCAGCTTCAACCTCTCTTGCTTATCAGCCTCCAGTTGTTGCTTGCCCTTCTACTCCAAGAGTTCCTACATGAGTGAGAAGAGTTTTGTTAGAGCAATGAAGGATCGCCAATTGATATATATGCAAACATCCATAAAAATATAGCCTGATCCTCATAAGCATTAAAATAGCTTGCATACCATAGATGTCCATGAAAAAAAAAGGGTTGTCAAAAACATCTATCATATGCTCTGTTTTATCTAACATATTTTCTCATTGTGCAGGTATAGGTGAAATATTTGTTGTTTTGTTTCATCTGGTTACAACATGTGGAGTAAAATGTGGCTCCCACAAGGGTTGAGCCTAGCATGCTACCCTCTTGTGTTTTAAGAGGGGTAGGAATGTAAGCAAAATTGAGCAGCTTGATCAAGTTGATGATAAACCTATTCTTGATGCATTAAATCAATATGGAATCATACCACTTGATCAACTTTCATTATCAGATCCAAAAGATGCAACAAAAAACTATGTGAATTATCAATAAAGATTACTCTTCATCATTTTACAATGAACCGAACAGTAGGCTGCCATCATGTTGATCAAAGGGGCAATCATGGCGAAGAAGAGAAATGCAATGAGAAATATTGTGCTTTCACTAATTGAGAGAGATGAGAAGTCAATGAAAAAGGAAATTCATAAGATAGTAATCATAAGTATGTCACTGAGAGAGAGACAATAAAGGGATAGTCACCTCCTTGAATGGGTAAAATAGCTATCATGAATAGTGGAACATCAAGCTAAAGACAACATTAGCATAATGAGCTTCCAAAAATAGCTTTGCCTGACTCTATGTATTTACAACATTATGGGGTGTTAGACCTTTCATGGAATGCTTTGGTTGGCAGTATTCTTGAGCAAATTGGAGATTGCATTGCAATGGTTAAGTTATCTTTACAAAGAAACCTGCTTACTGGTCATGTTCCTTAGCAACTTTTCTTCTTGGAAATCTTACTCTATTGGATATGTCTTTCAGTCTTCTTAGTGGACCCATTTTACTTGAGTTTGCAAGACTTCAAAATTAACACATATTTCTGGTTGTTAGCAGAGGAAAAATGGCATATCTTTCTTGAAGTCTTGTCAACTAGATCCAAGAGGGGTTGAAGGACAACATTTTGTATCAATGAAGAGCAGTCAATGCAAATATGTGACTAAATACATAGTGAAAGAAATGCAAGAAATTGGTGATTCACCATTGCTATTCGATCACAGTCACGAGTGGATAGTCTACATTGCAAGCCTTGGTTAGAACTTCATCGAGATAGCCATCATTATTTGAAAAAAAAATGACATTGTTAATAAGGACAGTCACAACAGTCAGTGAGCATATGGTTAAAGAGTACAAGGTAACTACAAAAGGAAATTTGTAAGTGTTACTTGATAGTGTTAAGAAGACTCTTTAAAGCACACAGTTTGATGACAGTGACAAGTTACTAGTGTTTCCATTGTATCATGCATTGAGATAATGAATCTCCTAGACAAGAATGGTTGTCAACTTGAGTTTACTGAATACAGGGTGTTTGTGATAGCTCATGGACTAATGTTGGACAAGATGATAGTAATTGTGTGTAACAATATAGAGATTGTAGTCTAGTGTTTAAAAGAGCATATGACAACCCTTTGTGCCAAAGGAATAGCCATAGTGATGAAGATAGTGGAGAGATCATGAGGACAACATAATCATACAAAGGGTACAGTGGCAGTCTAAGTGAAAGCCAGAGCCTAGTGAAGTTATGTCAGAAGCATAACATTGCAACCACTGCTCACTCCTCTGATAGGTGGAGCAACCAATATGGAATGTTTTGTTTCTATTTCTTGCAAGGAAGATTTGTGTCCTTAGTTTCTAGTCATGAAGAAATATGACATTAAAGAGCAAGCACAGTCAATAAGTAAATGATCATGGTTAGTTCTTCCATGCCAGTCTATCATGTAGGATAATATTGTCACCTATAGGAAGACTACTATTATGCTAGAAATTGAGGCTCAAGCTAAGGAGATGTATTTTCAATCATTTTAAGAGTGGCAGTTCTCTCGAAGAGAAAGGATGGTCAATATATTATAAAGGTTTGAAGTCTCAGATAAAAAGAATGATAGTCACACTTCAACGTAAGGACAACCATGCAAGCTCTGTTTGGAGTTGTTGAACTTTTAGAAGGTAAATTATCATTGACAGTAAATTATTGTTCAATTGGTCTTCATGACCTTAGATCCAATTTCAGCATCATCCCTCTAGGATCAATAGTGTTTAAAGGAGTAATCTAAGGCAATCTTGATACACTTGAAGAAGTGCAAATAGGAGATCTTGCCAATCTAAATGAATGTTAGATAATAATGTGAAGTGATAGACGGGATCTCAGGATTTCAAGGATACTACTTAAAGTCAATAAAGATAATGGCAAGAGCATGAAATCAATGGTAGAATGGTTATACAAAGAGACATGATGGATGAAAATGTAGAATACAAGGTGTAAGCACTTGTAGATTTTCCAAAACATAAGAAATGGAGAAACAAAATGAAGTTTTCTTTTGTATGCAAAATGAGTTTCAATGTTCATGCTACAGTTATCCAAGCCTCCGTAGAAACAAGTATGAAACTCTCTATTATAGGCTAGGGTTTGAAGCATGAAATAAAAGAATATAGAATATATTTAAAGAGGTAAACCCTTGGCTAGGAAGGTTAAGAGTTAAACCCTCGGCCAAGAAGGTTAAGACCCAAAAATGTTCATGGTTGTGTCTACAAGAATATGGGGGTTTTCTGTATTTGCAAAATAGCAACCTCAAATATATGTGAAGAATTGAGTCAAATCTCAACTAAAAAAAGACTCTCATGGAGCCGAGTATAGAGAAACCCTGGAAAATGGAAAAATACAAAGAAACTCAAGTTTTTTTATTTTATTTTCATAGAGAACTTTCATGGCTGAGTATGAACGTTCTTGCATAGATAGAGCTCGAGGTTGAGCATGAAAACATACAAGAAATTCAAAAGCATTTCCATTATTTTCTGTATAAACAAAACTGGAAGCACTATATTCTATTCGCAAAGATAATGAAACTCACCTTAATATAAACAAGCAACTCCAGAAATCCTCAAGAAAAACTCCAGATGCAAAAGAGCATGGCGACGCCTTATAGTAGAGAGAACCAAAAAATGAATGGAATATCAAAATGAACAAAGTGGATGGATGTGTTTTCTTTTGTGTTAGGGTTTTATTTTACCCTAAAAAGTAGTTGATTACACTTAGGAATTTTTTGCCTTCCCTTTTAAAATATCTCCTTGATTACTAATACCCCTGGCCGTTTCACTAAGGCATTTTTCCTTTGTGTTAAACCTTACCATGAACTAATACCTTGCATTAAAAATGCCTTGTGCTAGATAAGCCTTGTGTTCACTTTTATCTTTGCAATGACTAAATCAAATATGCCTCTTGTATATGTTTAAAAAAACATCGAGCCAAATGCCTTTATTTTTGCATTAGTTTTGAAATTGTGAGCACATTATTAAAGTGATGCAATTATAAGCCACTTTATTTAATGTTGCATGTAGTGAAAAATAAAGGCGTTTTATTTTCAAATTTAGTCAAAGGGGGATATAGTTGGAGTTGTTATAATTGCAAGATGGAGGTGCTTGAACACATCAAAAGTGTGATTCAAACAATTTGAAGGCATGTAGAGAATTTGGAGAGGATTGAACATGTGGAAAGCATGAAGGTTGTTTTTGACTGGATTTTGGAGGGAATGATTGCATTTGAGGGCAATTTCTCATGCTTTTAGTGTGGGTAAGGTCATGGCTTGACTTTTCTTCACTTTGGAGATATTTTGGAGAGGTTTTGGGTGCTTTATTTTTGGCTTTTCTATTGCAGACGACTAGGAAGCTTCTAGAAGGATTTGTGTGAGGTAGGCTTCAAAAAAGCATAAGTAACTTCAAACAAAATTTTTAGAGTTAGTTCTTTCTTTTCCAACAGTATGGTAACTCATTCTTGGAGTTTTCTTTCAGCAGGAGCAATATTGTAACTCTTTTTACAGACTTGTATTACAATGGATACCTTGGATATCAATGAAGTAAAGTTGTTTTACCTTCTCATTTTTCTATTTTATTGTGTGCATTTTGTTTGATTGATGCTACTACATGTGAAATTATCTTTTCCTTGTGGTTTTGTCTCATTGTTAGCACCATTTTGTAGAATAATATGTAAATTGCAGGTTATAAGTTGTGTTGAAAGCAAAATGTTCTAGCTGTGAAAGTATCTTTCCTTCTAGGAGTTAAGCTCTAAAACCCACTTATGAAATGTTTATGCAAGAAGCACATGGAAATGAGTTGTGTATGTGAAGCTTTATCATTGTTTGAACTATGTATGTGAGCTATTTTATAGGTTTTAGTTAGTGATTTGGTGCATCACCTTTAGAGGCTTTTTAGTTTGTTTTTCAGTTTAAGTTATCCTTTTACCCTTTTCCTCAGAAAATCATTAGTTTAGCAGTAGTTTAGGTGACACCATTTAGGAGCCAGCCTTATCTAGAGGTCCACTCCAAGTTTAAGTGACCCATAGCCTAGGGGTGTTCCTATGTTACTCCAAATTGCTAAGTTTTGCAACTTAGCAAGGGTACAAATTTGAGAGCTAACATGACTCATACACACAACTAACCGTATGAGTCACACTTTAACCTAAGACCTATTTTAATTCTAATTCTTGGTGAGATTTTATTATCCTTAGTTTCAATTTTCAAATTTTGGCTTGTAGTGTTGTAATTTCAGGAAATTAGGCATAAACAAGTATAAATACAAGGTCATTTCATTAAGTTTCTCCTAGCAAGAAATCTAAGAGCCTTCAAGTATTCATGCAAGAGTTTACAAGAGCATTCAAGAGAAAATCATCAAGGATTTGGAGCTACATTCAAGATTCAAGCATCATGTCAAAGTCTTCATGCATCATGCGTGTTTGTGAGCTAACATTTGTGATGCAGGTTTCATAATCCAAGCAAGCATTCAAGACAAAGTTTCAAGCATTCAATCAAGAGTCAAGATCCACATCCATTGAAGCCATTTCACACAAATTTGCAACCTTCATTTCAAGGGTTTGGTGAGTTGCAACATTACATTTGTTCATTCATCATTCCTTCATGTTTTCTATTTCATTTCAAGGTTTAATTACCAAAATGGGGTTTGACCAAGGCAAACTCCCATTCTCTAAAAAAATGACATTTTTCTCTCTTGATGTGTTTACAGATCTAGGTGAATTGGAGCTTGAAGATCCTTTGAAGGTAAAGTTGTGAAATTTGTCATCTTCATGAAAACTCACCTACAAACCATAATTCAGACTTTCATACCTAAAGATTGGACAAGAAGGAAGCTATAGAAGATCACTAGAGGCTACAAAAGTATTAGTCAAACCCTAGCAATAGGACTCATATGCCCAACCTGGTGTATTAGTCCCAATATACCCCTTTTTTCCATCTTTCTGCAAATCCTAATCAATCATCAGAAGATTCCAGATTCTGCCCAAAAACCCTGTAGTAGGAGTCAGATGCCAAACCTAGCATATTAGATCTAGTATACTTCAAAAAGTAGATTTCTAGAGTTGCAAACCTTATTTTAACTCCATCATTCTACTGGGTACTTTACTATTTGATTTTAGTTTATCAATGTTGTTTCATGCCATCAAATTCCTAGGTCATATAGCGAGTTTTCATAGTGCATTCAATTTCCTATTTTAAAGAAATAAAATAATGGTGAACCCCATCCAATTGCACTAGGAATCCACTAGCCATTCCTCAATCAAGTCACTTGGTTGAGGGATCTAGTTTCCTAATGAATTGAAGTGTGAAATAGGCCCAATTCCATCTCCCAAAAGGCGGAACCCCCTATTTCCCTTTTGTTCAATGGGATCTAAAATCCATTGCATTATCAACAACTATTATGTAGGCACATCAAACCCTGTGATGAAATTTTCAACAAGAAGTCAATCACTAATTTGGATGTAGTATTTATAGTAGGGATTGCCTCTACTCACTTGGTGAAGTAGTATGTGGCCACCAAAATCCATTTGTACATGTTTCTTTATTTCTCAATAATATCCCTTCTAAAATCAATACCCCATAGTTGAAATAGATCCTCAAACAGTATGGATAAGGAGGAACGGTCCTACAAATTTTATCTTGCATAAAAATATTTGGCAAGCATCTCATCTTTTAACAAACTTTGCCACTTTCTTGAATAATGTAGGCCACCAATACCTTACTCTCATAATCTTCTGAGAAATAGTCCTAGACATGAAATTTACTCCACATAATCCTTGGTGACATTCGTTAATGACTTTTATGTATGTCTCTTGATCTAAACATTTGAGTAAACCATCAAGGTTTCTCCACATCAAATTATCCTGGAGAAATACATTCCTTTGAGTTGCTAGCTTCAATGTCCTTTTTTATTGATCACTTAATTGTAGGGGACAACTATGATACCCCCTTATAAATTTACCTTATATTTTTCTAGGTTTTAATATATAAGATATCCAAGATGACAAGAAGTAATATCTTTTGAATAATGGTAGAATTGATGTACTTGGCCTAATTAAAGAGTATTTTAAAATGTTTTACACTAGCTTGGATTATTGAAGAAATTTAGTATATTGACAAGTAAAGATAATAATAAGGATTATATCCTTAATATTAGCCTTAAAATGAGTTTGAAATAATAAGTGATTCAAGACTAAAAATTGGGTGAAATATAGGTCTGTTGTTTCAAATATAATCCTTTAAAATTATGCAATTGATGTGGCCCTTTGTTGATTTCTATTTCTAATTAAACTTCTTTCCAAACATGTAACTTGGTCTCGATGTTGTTTCAAATTTTTTTCTATTGGTTCACGCATCCATAAAACTGATCTTTGCTCCATAGTGAGCTCCTTAGATCTACTGATCATAGAAGTATATATTTGTATAATTTCTATTCCATTTTCATGATCCTTTCCCTTCACTTCTTATTACCTTTTTATATTATTTGTTTTTAGCCAAAAGAGACACACCTCTTTGAGTTGGTTTGACCATCCATATGGTCATGCCCTTTAGTTAGGATTAATCTATTGCTTGATAACTATAATTTTTGACCTTAATGATTATTAATCTCTGCTAGAATGCGACCTTCATTGAATTGCTATCACTTACTTATATATTTGAACTCTAATCGATATATGCTAACCATGTAACCGATTGATATATTATTATAAAGGGTAATAATTATACGAATAAGTTGGAGTGGATTTGTTGACGTCAAATCTAATAGGAAACATCTCACAATATACCGAAGAGCTATCTTATGTAAATCGTCCACAAGAAAGTAGGTTGTATCTTCCAGGTATGCCACAAAGAATGTCAATACAAGTCTATTGTAAAGAATACATCAATGATATTATCCATGCACTATACACCACTTATACAATTAGCCAGTTTGGTTCAACATGATGAGTGGTTATACATTGACATCGCCTTATTTTCCCATCGCATTGCCCAAAATGTATCAAATGCTCAAGTATATATGATCCATAGGTTATGTTTGCACATATGGTCGTTGTATTAAGGAAATGGCCTGATCATATCCATAAACCATGAGCTTAGGGTGGTGATTCAAAAATTAAAAGCTTTGTTCTTTTGATGATTGTGATAGAGGTGGTACGAATAATGAAATCAATCCTGATATCTTCTAGTGTTGCTGACAACAAGGATTTCGGCCTTCTAAAATAATATCGGTCATTTTAATAGTAATCCTCTATCTTAATTAATTATTTATATACTTGATTGAAACAATGGAACACAACCTTTGATGATGTTGGAGTTTGATGGCTTACATATGCATGGAGGGTGTGATGGAAGTAACCTGTGATGGTTCCTGATATGTTGCGGCAATATGGACACAATGTTTGAAGATGCTTTGTCTATTAAAGGAATGTTTTCCATTCTACCGTTGACTATATATGCTTTCATATTCTTCCGTAAACATTATGTCTAAGAATGCAAGATATTGGCCCTCTGAAAGTTTCAATATTTAATTTAAACTTACATATAATCACCTAACAAAGTGGTGTTATTACAGTCTCCCCTTCTTGTAAATTGATTGCCCACAAGCAATTCTTAAATCATTATGTCAATACCAGGGTCCCAAATAAGCTTGTAGAATGCTTCAATAAATATCCATCGCTTCATGTTGATGTCATAAAGTTTGTTAGAATCCATCACACCATGAAGAAACTCCATGCCATTCAATATATATCCATCCTAGAAATTCTTGGGTCCCAAGGTTGGTAGCACCATTTTCCCATAATGTAGTTCTTTTAAACACCAGTTGACATAAGTGATCTCTAGAAGATCTCTAATGGGAAGATCAATCCAATGTTGCATGAACTCTTTTAAAATGTATCCTTGGATGTTCTCAAACCTCAACAATGTAGGAATAAGCGTATGAAAACCATCATAAATTACATTATCAACAACTATTGAATCTCTAATGATTCCAGGATTCCAAATTAGCCTTAGAAATGAACCATCATGTTGATGTTGCACTACTCTAATTTCATCAATATGATCCTCCTGTTCAATTTGCATCCACTTCTGTATGGAATCCTAAGGAGTTTTTGTGGTTCAAATTCATACTGAAGAGGTTGTTTCCAAACGCATTGATTTGCAAAAAGAATTGGTTCAACCATAGAACCAAAAGCTTAACATATCCCCTAAAGATGTCCAAAGGAAAATTCCAAGCTTTCCAATCTATTGTAATCATCATAGAGTTGTATGTAGACATGTATATCAATACCCTAAAATGTTGATGGGAATCACTATTCATGGTAGTGATGAAGAAAATATGTGGTGTACTTGAAAAATTCCTCCTTATTAGTTGCCCTAAAGTTATCAATGATTTAGGATTCATTTGAACACTAATTGATGTTATCAATGTAGAGAAACTAGGGAAGTAGTACTCTATTGGTAGCCTCATAGGTGACATGTGCATAGATATAGTTGTAGTATAGTTGCAGTGTCACCATTTCTTCCCACCCAACTTAAATATCCAATATTTGATTTTTGATTAAAAGAATGAATCCTCTTCATTGGCCTGATCTAAATTGCAATTTCTTGTAATGTGATTTGAGAGTTGTTGGTGATAGCATTATTAGGGTTTGTCTCATTACTCCAAGCTTGATTCCACACTTCATTGATAGGACATGCACTAGGATCCCAAGTTTTATTATAGTCTTCAATATTATCACATGATCTCGAAATAGCTTCATTATCCAACTTGAAAAGTGGACTATCATAGGTTGTCTTTGCTTTAACTTTGAACAAAGGATTATCAACAATTTGAAAGTTATCTTTGTTCTCAAAATCTTGACCTTTCTTTTTTTTTGGTCCCAACTCTTATTTGCTGATTCTTTGGGACCATTGTCATAGGTTTTATGTATATTGAACTTAGTTCCTTTATCTCTTTAATTCCCCTTTTGTCCTTTTTGTTCCTAAAGTTGTTTAGTGTCAACAAGCTAACTTTCTATTTCTTGTAGAGTCATTTGAACATCCTTCAATTTATCTTGTGTTCCTTTGTATAAATCTAAGGCCTCATCTGCAACCTTAGTAAGTATATCTCTATCATGGATTACACATAAGAAGGTTGTCTTGATTTCTTCCAAAGTGTTCTTTATTGTTCACAAATCAGCAAGGGTAACATTAACCTCTTTTTGACTACTTGGTGTGTTTTGAGTTAAACATTCCACATGCCAATGTATGCCATCCACTCTAGATAACACTTGTACTTATTTTTTCAGTAGATGCCAAGAGATGACTTTTCTAATCATGATCACACAAAGATGTTGAACTACTATTATGCTCCATGAAGAAATAAACATTCTTTTCCAATGTGCTACCATGGATGTTGCAACTCTCTTGTACCTTTGCAATGGAAAACTGAGACTCTAAATTTTCAATGTCACTAGAACTCTATTCTAGACTGACTTCAAGTATAGGAGAATCTAATTTATGTTCAATATAATTTATTCCTTCAATGTTATCCTCAATGCATGATTCATGAGATGGAGTAAGAGTAGCATTAGAGTCACATAATATTTTCCTCCATAGACTCATTTTGAAAGTAAAACCAAAAAGCTCTTGTATCATTGAAGTGAAAGAAGTCATCACCAACATCAGATTTGAAGCCTTAAGTATTTTTAGCTTGTTCCTCAAGTGTCAACTCTGCATCAGTGGTTGTCTCATAACCGTCATGAATCCTAGTACCCAGTTCATTTGTGATAGAAGAAACATATGAAGATTTATCTTTCTCCTTATTTACAATTTCCACAAGAAACATATGAAGATTTATCTTTCTCCTTATTTACAATTTCCACATCTTGTAATTTCTTGTCTTCATCTTTTGTATGTATGACTAAAGGAAATTCCTCCCATTCATCTTCTGAATTGATCCTTTCTTGCTCTTCTTTTTCCAATTGAGGTTTTAATTTTTCCTCACATTGTGTGAACACATCAAGGAACAATGTATATGCAGTTGAAGAGAGAACCCATTCTTGTTTCCAAACATTCCATAGTATAGATATGGTGGGTTAGGAGAAAACATCACTCTCTTGGATAGTTAGAATCATAATATCTTTCATGGTTGAAAAAATATATTTATTACGTGTGCTCTTGATCGTGGTGAAGAAATAATGGAACATGTCGTGGACGTGGTCCTCCAACCCCAAATCCATGAGAAGGATACTTGTACTAATTTTTGTAAATGTTTTTAATATGGTCACCCTTCTAGAATAATGCATACTATTGGTGTCATCTAGATCTTCGAAGCTTTCTATAATCAAGTGTACAACCTCTTTCATTGTATCATCATCATAAGGAACTAGAGGTACCAAAATTCTCATTACCTCACTTAAACAAGAGGTAACCAACAACTTGATCACCTCATCATAATGCCTCAACCATTTGTGTTCTTTCAAGGTAGTTACTGTAGGAGTTAGAGATAGATCTAACACTTCAGATGACTGCTCAATATGATTTAAACATTCTTCCACCAATTTAAGCGCGTTCAAGACATCATCACTTGATTGAAATTCTGTAGTAAGCTTTTTGCTTGCTTCATAGAGTGTCCTTGACAAGGGTTTGATATCTTCTGTTGAAATTTCGTAGTAAGTTTTTTGATATCTTTTGAATAATGGTAGAATTGATGTACTTGGTCAAATTAAAGAGTATTTTAAAATGTTTTGCACTAGCTTGGATTATTGAAGAAATTAAGTGTATTGAAAAGTAAAGATAATAATAAGGATTATGTCCTTAATATTAGCCTTAAATGAGTTTGAAATAATAAGTGAGTCAAGACTAAAAATTGGGTGAAATATAGTTTGTTGTTTCAAATATAATCCTTTAAATTATGCAATTGATGGGGTCCTTTGCTGATTGCTATTTCCGATTAAACTTATTTCCAAACATGCAACTTGGTCTCGATGTTGTTTCAAATTTTATTCTATTGGTTAATGCATCCATAAAACTGATCTTTGCTCCAAAATGAGCTCCTTCAATTTGCTAGTCATAGAAGTATATATCTATATTTCTATTCCATTTTCATGATCCTCTCCCTTCACTTCTTATTACCTTTTTATATTCTTTCTTTTAAGCCAAAGAGACACACCTCTTTGAGTTGGTTTGACCATCCACATGGTCATGTCCTTTAGTTAGGATTAATCTATTGCTTGCTAACTATAATTGTTGACCTTAATGATTATTAATCTCTGCTAGAATGTGACCTTCATTGAATTGCTATCACTTGAATGACCTTCACTATATTTATGTATATGAACTCTAATCGATATATGCAAACCACGTAACCCTCCAATAGGGGAGAGGGGCCTATAGTGGAGCACCCTAACTTCAGGTTTTTCAAAATCCTATGTGGAAATTTCAAATCACTCCCAATTCTATACAACAGTTTATTTGGCAACTCATGTGCTTCTATATTTCGTTTTAGGGCCACATCATCAAATATGATGCCACATCAGCATGTTTTTTGTTGAGGTATCCAAAAAGGCCCAAAAAAAAAGTGAGACCAATAATGGTGCACAAAGTCATGTTTTATTGGTGCGCTGATGTGGCATCACATGATTTGTTACTTTGCATACTTTATGGATAAAAAGTGTTTTGCAATTGGATATTAAAGTGCTCCACTATGGGGCCCAGTGAGGACTACTTCTATCCCCACTATTGAACCGTGCTCCATTATGAGTCCCTCTCCCTATATTATTATAAAGGGTAATAATTATATATGAATAAGCTGGAGCGGATTTGTTGATGTGAAATCCAATAGGAAACATCTCACAATATACCGAAGAGTTATCTTCTAAATCGTCCACAAGCAAGTAGGTTGTATAGGTATGCCACAAAGAATGTCAATACAATGTCTACTGTAAAGAAGACATTGAGACAATATTATCCATGCAATATACACCACAAACTAATACAATTAGCCAGTTTGATTCAGCATGATGGGTGGTTATACATTGGCGTCACCTTATTTTCCCATCAAATGCTCGAGCATATATGATCCATAGATTATGTTTACACATACAACAACAGTATTAAGGAAATGGCCCGATCATTATATCTAGAAACCACGAGCTTAGGGTGGTAATTCCAAAATTAAAATCTTTGTTCATTTGATGATTATGATAGAGGTGGTGTGAATAATGAAATCAATCCTGATATCTTCTAGTGTTGCCAACAACATGGATATCGTCCTTCTAAAATAATATTGGTCATTTTAATATTAATCCTCTGTCTTAATTAATTATTTATACTTGATCGAAATAATGGTTTCTTCAAGCAGCGATAGTAATACAACCTTAGATAATGCTGGAGTTTGACAGCTTACATATGCATGGAGGGTGCGATGGAAGTAACCTGTGATGGTTCCTGATATGTTGCGCCAATATGGACACAATGTTTGAAGATGCTTTGTCTATTAAAGGAATGTTTGCCATTCTGCTGCTGACTATATATGCTTTCATATTCTTCTGTAAACATTCTATTCTGAGAATGCAAGGTATTGGTCATCTGAAAGTTTAAATCTTTAATTTAAACTTACATATATGCTTTCATAATCTTATGAGAAATAGTCGTAGACATGAAATTTCCTCCACATATTCCTTGGTGACGTTCGTTAATGACTTTTATGTATTTCTCTTGATCTAAACATTTGAGTAAACCATCAAGGTTTCTCCACAGCAAATTATCCTCGAGAAATGCATGCCTTTGAGTTGCTAGCTTCAATGTCCTTTTTTTATTGATCACTTAATTGTAGGGGGCAATTTATATTTTCCAAGTACAAAATAATGTCCCTCTATCAAGGGAAATTCTTTAAATAATAAGGAAGTACGAAATTATAATTCATTTGATGCACTTCTAGTACATCCAAATTTGTATCTACCACCAACTTAGCAAGGCCTTTATGTTTAGCCAATTTAGTAGTCTTCACATCCATATCATGTTCCTAGATCTTATTGATCCATCCAAACCTTTTTCTTGATGCCTCTTGTTAAAAAAACCCCTTACAGTAGCGTGTGGTACATATGCAAGGATTTTGGTTCCTTAGGATCTAAATGTTGCAAGGTGTGCACTGTTGGTCTCCTGGTGTTGTGTAGTGCAATGCTTGAGTTCATGACATGGCTTAACCGCCTCCTGTGGATTCATTAACTCTCATAGTTGTATTGGGAATTAACAAGTTGATCTTTTGGTGCAACAACTGTGTTTGCAACAATTGGTATCAAATCCTAGGTCACAAGTTTGAACCCCTCGCTTGCGATGGGGGGATTGTTGCAATGTGTGTGCCCTTGGTCACCTTATGCTATGTAGCACAACGCTTGGGTTTGTGACATGGCTTAAAACTACCTCCCATGGATTCATTAACTCTTGCAGTTGTATCGGGCATTAACAGGTCGATCTTTTGGTACAATGACAACTATGTTTGCAACAAGTTGTGTTTTAGTTTTTAATATATAGGCCCTAGGGTCATACCACTATAGAATTCCTAGACATCATTAAGTTTCAATTTTTATTTTTAACTTTAAAATTATCTATAATTCAAAATAAATAAAATAAAGTAATGATATTTATTTATTTAAAAAAATAAAAAACATAAAATCTTAATAAGACATATAACTATCCAAGGGATCCAATTTATGGATTGTGTAAATATCATGTTTTTAACCTATAAAAGACCAAACAATAAAGATAATTAAATAAGGTTTTCAAATATCTCCCATTCTACTCCTTTGAATCTTCCTCCCTAAAATTATCCTTTGAGTCATAGCCTCCTTTGTTGTTGTTGAACATGATGTACAACATTCCATCAATTAATTCTATTGCTTGAGTCCATTCATCTCTAGTCAAGAGCTCCTTACCTTTTCCAATGAGCTTACAATATTCCTCTATAGTGTCATAAATTACATAACCTTGCAATTTCACGTTGTACAACAACCTCCCTTTTGCCTTTTGATGTAAATTGTTTAATTTCAAAATATTAGCACCCAATTTTTGTATTTTTATTAATTTTGTGTTGTTCTTGGTCTTATGTGTCTGAATTCTTATGAATAAGAGAATTTTGCATGAATGTATGTGTGAAATACTAGCATCCTATGAAGATTCATGATTCTAATGGTTGATGGAGTGTTACCTTTCCATATTTTTGTAGACGTAATGCCCATGCATGTAGTGATGTTGAATAAAATCAACCTGACTTGCTATTTGCGGAAAAAGAAGGGAAGTTTGGATTTGACACTCTATCATACTCTTACACTTTGTCAAATTGATGCAACTTTTGAAGCAACATTATCACCATTCAAAGTACAACAAGCTACTATTCATATTGCATGTCATTTCCCCCTCTCTACAACAATCTTGAAGTAATGAATCACCCTTGAGGATTCTTCAAAGCTTTAAGGTGATGTTGTTCTTTGTTATCACTCTATTTTTCCAATATTAACATTTGAGTGCTTCAGGTGTTAATGTTTTATTATTGAGCCATTTACATCCTTAGTTACAACATTTTATTTTATAAAGCTATTTTATTTTGCATATTTTATATTCTCTATCAAAATATTGGTTGCCATGGAGGTAGGAATACAAAAATGGGGGTTTGACTAAGACAAGCCCATAAACAACCAAACCTTTTTTTTTTCTTTTCTTTTGTGTGTAGGTTCTCCATTGAAAAAAGATAAATGAAAATTTGGTTCTATATTTCCAAACCTATATTCTCATTTACTTTTCATTTTAATAGTTAAATTGTGTTATTATTTTTAGTGTATAAGTATTTATCGTACTATTTAGGCTTGGTATTATTTATTTTTGTGTGTGTAGGATTACATTCTATGTATTTTGTACTTTTCGTGTTGCTTTTTTATGGACAATAACACATTGTGAGGATGTCTGCTTTGAGGATGAGACTGCCTCCAAGTCACAAAGTCATCTTTAGAACTTGTACTTTCTATTTCTGTTTGATTTAAGTTATAATTATTAGTGTACAAACACATATTTTCACCAATATATTATAATTACATATTTGGCTTTGTAATAGAATAGTTTATATTTTTATTTCTAGTTATAAATGTTGTAAAGAGGATAATTAGAATAATTTATTGAATTGTCAATTCATCCCAATGTATTAAGTGAAGAATTGATCTCAAAATTCATATGTACTTTTCATAGGTCACATTTTTCATTTCTACATTTTGGTGAACTCGACATTCTTACACCAAATACATTTTTACATTTCCAAAAATAAACATTTTTTAACATAAAAAAATTCAAATGACTATTTTTTTCTCTCTACTCAATGATAATTAGGTTGCATATTGTGAATTCTCTTTTGAGTTTTACAACCAAATCTCTTTCTTTTGGTGACATAGTAAGAAGAAGCCTTTGCACATTAAACATGCAATAGTTTAAAACTTTTTCAACACCTATCCAAACAACTCAATTTTTAAAAAGAAAAATATACTTTTGGGACGCCGCAATCACCACCCATGATCACTCTTGATCCTAGTTCCCCATCTTAGTCCTCTCCTCCTCCAGATGGGGGATTTGATCATGAGATTATATTAAGGGTTCCTTTAACACAAGATCAAAACTTGCATAAATTTCAAACATTTCTAGAAACTGATAACCTCCCTAAATTGACATCTCTCATCAATGTTATTCAAACTATGCTTGTCTCAAATCCTCAATTAGTTGAATTTATTAGAGGATTGACATATATTGTTCATATTAATGTCCTATAATACACTTCTATAATTTCAAATGTTGTAGATTCATAATATAATGTTATTGGAAGACAAATTTCTATGTCGATGCTAGTACCTATTGTGCACATGGTGACCACTATTCCCATGGCCATGGTAGCTTCTCCTATTGTTGGTTTTCTTATGGTTTCTTTGGAAGAGCCTTTGGAACCTCTCAAAATTTAGGTTCTACCATTGGCCTGCAAACATACATAGTCCATACATATTCTACCTATCTTGTTCTTAATCAATTAAAGTAGAATGTTGAATAGTTACAAAACCAACTTATCACCTTGACCAACACTTTGTCTCAACCATTGATTTCTCCCTACTACAGATGTAGTATACTTTCATTAACCATTGTTTCTACCCATTTACTTGTAGGATTTGAGGTGCCAAGGCTTGAGAAATATAACGAGAAGAGAGACCCTCAAACTCATGTCTCTTATTTCACTACTTTATGCAACCATTTTTTATTCCAAGGTTATTTGTTAGCAGAGCTATTCTCGTATTTGTTGAAAGACATCACACTGGATTAGTTTTTCTCACTTCCTAATAATTCTATTCACACTTTTGAGAAATTGATAAATCGGTTCCTCCAACACTTTCATGTGAACATTGGACCATATGTCACTTTTACTAGCCTCATCCACTACAAGCAAGGACTTGTTGAGAAGGTGACTGGTTTCCTCTTTCATTATTAATATTTATTTTTCGTATATATTGTATGCACTCCATGATTCTGATGTACAAAGAGTGTTCATCAAAATCATGTAGCTAATGTTGCATGAAAAGATTCTATAAATAAAATATAATTATTTCACTCATCTTCGCACAACCTTGCATGATTATTAATAGTAAGTGAATTAGTTTGGGAGTTCTACCTCATTGGCCAGCTCCCTCTAATACCGAAGGTGGTGCTTCTTCCTCTCAAGGTTACAAGAAAAATAAATTCTTCCAAAACACAAACACAATAACTACATCACAAGATGTTAATGTTTCTATTGTAGTTCCTTAGAAACAAAGACATTTCACAAAACCATTTGAATCTTTATATAACATGATGCAAAAATTGTTAAAAAATAATTTTAATAACCTTACCTCTCATTTTTCCTCTTTCAAAAAATCAACCCCGTATAGCTTCCTATGGTCGAAAATAATTTTTTCAACTCCATTGTGTCCTTGTACACGATACCAAATAATGCATACATCTTCATCACTTTATGCAAGACCAAATCGAATCGAGATCTATCCAAGTTTTTGATAAAAATATAATGCAAATAATTTCACAATGAAGCCTAATCAAAACTTGCAAATCTATACAAACCCATTTCCATTGCATTGTTCTAATTTTATCATTGCTAAAAAGTATGCTTCTAAATTTGTGTCTCTTGCTTTGCTAAGAGGCATAATCAACATGGTTGATGCTCACCCTTGATCAACTCAGGTGCGTGATATCCTCTCTCCTAAAATTTCATTTTTTGATCATGTATCAATCAAAATACATGATAGCCCTCTTTACATTCTTGCTCATTTTAATGATAAAACTATTAATGGGGTTCTCATTGATCCTACAAGCATAGTCAATGTTATTACAAATGAAATTCTTACAATTACCCATTTTTATAGAGAAGAGTATGATGATCCTATGTCACCATATGAACACACAACATTATATCTCTCTCAAGCTTGGGTTTGATTACTTTGTTGGTGGAGGTTAGATATAAGTGTGTTGAACAAGTTTTCTCCAACATTCCAGAATCTAACTTATTTTATGTGATGTTAGGCATTTTCTTGGCTAACTTCCATGAAAGCAGTCACTTTTATTATTCATGAACTTCTAAAATTCCCTCACAAAGGTTTAGTGCACACAATCCAACACATTGAATACAAACCACTTGTCTCTTGTGATGGGTTCTCTCTTCATCATTTTTGGCCATCTTCTTTAGGACCCTTACAACCTTGTGGAGACATACTCTATAAAGCATATTCAAATTTCAAAATAATTCGTTTGAGGTCCTATTCTTTAGCTCTTCCATCTTCTTCTCCTACGATCGCTCCTATCTAGGTTACTCATTGCAACAACATTTATCTATCCCAATGCCTACCCATTTGGTGGCTAATGATAAGAATGCTTTGTTGGGTTGACTTCCCATCCCTCCTAAGATTTACCAACCTTCAGTGATGCCTCATGTTCCTCCACATCTCAATGTGAAAAATTGAGGAAAGACACTTATATTGGAAAAATATTCTCCGCAAATTTTCTATCCTCTTGTGGCTCCTGTAGTTCCTTAACCTACCCAAGCTCTAGTAGTGAAAGGAAAGTAGCTCAAGTTAGATATAAACCTTCACTTTCATCACCCATTCCTCATCCCTAGCGGTATCTCTTGTTCCTCCAACTTCTCTTGTGACAAAAAGAAGAAAGGAACCCATGACATAGGCTATGCCACATGCACCCCAAATATCTCACCCTTCACCTATCAAGACTATCCTTCCTTCTGTTTTATAAGTGAATAAAATCCTACAATTGGAGTAGAGTGATCCACCCTCCTATATCTATACATGGGCCCTATCATTAATGTAACCAAATTGTGTGTGAGTGTAATGTTATCGACGTGCATTGGCCTACGAGAAAGATGCCACAAAAATGCTTGCTAGCAAGTGTCCTCCCATGCAATTGTCTCTAGATATTGTTATTCCTCTTCCTCCTCCTTCTCCATATCCTATTGTTGCTCTTGTAGCACCTTTTGTCTCTTTCTGCGATGTTGATGAAACCCCTCTAAAAGGGTGCAAGTTTTATTAGCTTGGACCCCCTACTTATTCTAGACCTCCCTGATATTCCTTCTTTCTTTGAGCCATTGAACATGCCTAACACAAAGTTTGTTTCTAGTGTTGCTCGTTCTTCACTCACTCCATTTTAGCGTACCCACCACCAAATATTTCCATATGTCCTCCATCCCATCACCATTGACATTAATATCCCCTACCCACCTCCCAAAACAAAGTATGGGAATTATACCACTCCACCTTGCATTAAAAAAAGAGAAAACAACCTTCTCTGCTACCTCCAGTCCACTCTTCATCAATTCTCTTCACAAAGGAAGATCCATCTTCGCTTGTGTCTGTGACTACTCTTGTTCAAGAGATTAGTAGTGATAGTCCTCTTGTAACACAACCCAATAGTGATTCACTAGCCTCTCCTCATTAGGAGTGCTTATTTGAATCCTTCATTGACATTCTAGTGTAACCTTAAATCTTTACAAGGTCATTGACACTTGCTCAACATGATGTTTAGGAAGATGATGTACTTGTAGCTACTTCCTTAGCTATTGTACATTGGTGAAATGCCTAGTAGTGCTCTTACAATAATTACTCTATAGGCCTGACCTCCCTCCCCTCATGATCAAGATTGAAATAATGATGATCTATTTGAGGAAGGCCTTTAAAATTGTAATTTCTTATTTTTAGATTAGAGTTGTTTGCATGATAAGTTCCCTCATGCTTACATATTTTTGTTTGTTAATCTTACCTAGAGGACCCATGATAACCTTGTAGGTGCATGGATACAGGGAAGGTGCAAATTATACTTTGTCTTCTAATTTTTAGGGATGATGCAAAGTGTTGAGGCATTTAGGCCTCTTCTGTGTTTTACCCTTTTTTTCACGTAATTTTCATCTTTGTACTTGTAGTTCCATTACACTTGGGGAATGATGAATTTTCATCTTATTTTTTAGTGATATAAATGATTATCATACATTTATAGTGACCCCAGGTTTGTGAACCCCTTAGTGTGTTTTGTACAAGTGATGTATTTTTCATGTGACAACCCTATTTTATGTGATGTCATTTCATGAACATAATTTTACATGTATCATGATACAATATCCTTGTTGATGCTTAATTTTTAAGCATCTTTTTTCCTCTTCTTATAATAAATTGCATTCTTGGAATCATGCAATTATTTTAAGTGGGGGCTCTCACAAAGTAAACACCCTAATTTCTTGAATTTCAAAGTACCAAAAATTTCTAAGTTTCCTTTACATCTTGGTAGCATATGAGACACCCAACATAATACAGATTGCTAGCTTGTGGGCCCTCATATGTCCTCCCTTTTTCATGGTTATTCGACAATGTAACTTGTAATAATCATAAACAATCAAAATCATCTATATGGACGCTAGCATAATACACCTCACTAGCCATACCTATTAAATAATTTATCTTGTGCTCTTCCTGTCATCTCTATCTTTTTGTCACTCTTTCTAAGTGTTGTTCTATATGTTTATTTGTATAAGTGTTTGTCTTGTGTATAATGTTTTTTTTCAGCTAACATATTTGTTTGTTTAGTATTTGCACAATGTCTATGTTTTATGTGGGATATTTTGGTTGTTTTGCAAGTCTTCCTCTTGAGGGCATATTCAACATGGATTGAAGATTTTGCATCCTCTATAATATCCTTGGTAATATGTGTGATTTTCATTTTCTACTTTAGCATGCATATTTTAGTACTGTTCATATGCCTGCTAAAGTGGGGGAAAATATAGTGTTGTAAATTGCATGCCTTTACAATTTCATACTACAAAATACCCTCTCTTTATACTTTTGATGTAAGTTATTTAATTTCAAAATATTACCACTTGAATTTTATATTTTTGTTAATTACATGCTATTCCCAATCTTGTGTCTAAATTCTTTTAGACATGAGCATTTCACATAGATGTTTGTGCAACACACTAGCATCCTTTCAAGATTCATGATTCCAATGGCTATTAGAGCATCACATTCCCATATATTTTGGACATAATTCCCATGCATGTAATCATGGAACACAATCAACCTGAATTGTTATTTAGAAAAAAAGGAAGTTTGGATTTTGCACTCTCATTTTGTTGAACTGGTGTAAATTTTGAAGCAACACTTTCACCAAATAAACGTATAGAAAGATACTATTCATATTGCATGTCATTTCTCCCACCTCTCTACAACAATATTGAAACATCAAATCGCCCTTGAATGATGCAACAAAAATCTCACACAAACCTCTCACAAAATTTCAAACTTTCAAAATACATAATTTCAGAAAAAACACCAAAAATAACCCTTTATTTAGTGGTGCACAATATATGAAGAAATATGAAAATGGAACAATCCTCCAGATGAAGGCTAGGACAAGCAACTAGAATCAAATCCCAAACCAAGCTCTATCTCAAATCATTTTTAATATCTACATTAAAATCCCTCTTTCAAGAAGAAAACCATTATGTGCATAAATCCAACTCGTGGAAATAATTCTAGTTTTTAAATTAAATTTGCATTACCTACAACAATAATGAAATACAATGGCTTCCACAATTTCCAAACTATGCCACTCTTGCATCCATTTTCTTGTCTAGCAACTCCCAGGCGACTTGGGTGTGGGATTTCCTTCCTGTTGCCCCTCAGAGCCTCTGTAACTTCATCCTTCAATTTTTGGGTGTGGGTTTCCTCTTCCTGGCATGTGCATTCAATGGAAATTCAAAAATTGTCTTCATGCCTCTCAACCCACTCTCTCCACTCCTTCAACGCCCTACAACCCATTTTCTCAACAAAATGCAAATTCCCCATTTCAAAATGGAGTTACACAACACATTAAATGTCCACTCCAAGCTTGGGCATGGGATTTTCCTTTTTTGGAAAATTAACACCTTGCAACAATTTAAATAAAATAATTTAACAATGTATGAAATTAACAATTGATTTTCCCACAACTGTCACCAAATTCTATTATGTTGGAGGAGTTGAGAATTTCATTAATTTATGTCTGCAACCAAATATCAAAACAAAACACAAGAAATAAAGTTTAAGATATTTTTGGTTGTGCATGATTATTCGTGCACCCGGATGCTCCTGCATCATTGAGGATTCCTCAAAGCATCAAGGTGATCTTGTTCTATGTTGTCACTCTATTTTGTTCAATATTAACATTTAAATTATTTAGGTGTTAATATTTTGTTATTGAGCCATATACATCTTTAGTTACAACATTTCATTTTAGAAAGGTATTGTATTTTACATATTTTACAAGCTCTATCAAAATCTTGGTTGATGTGGATGTACGAATATCGAAATAGGGGTTCGACTGAGGCAAGCCCCTAAATAGCCAAACCAAAAACATTTTTAATTTCATTTTGTGTGTGCAGGTTCTCCATTGAAGAAGGATAAATGAAAATTTAGTTCTATCTTTCCATACCTATGTTCTCATTTACTTTTCATTTGAATAGTTAAATTGTGTTATCATTTTCAGTGTTTAAGGATTTACGTATTATCTAGGCTAGGTATTTTCATTGTTGTGTGTGTAGGATTACATTCTACACATTCTATACTTTTTGTTTCGCTTTTGTATTGGATAACAAGGCATCATGAGAATGTTTGTGCTAAGCACTAATGTTTGAGGATAGGACTCTCTCCAAGTCATAGAACCATCTTCATAACCTGTACTTTCTATTTCTCTTTGATTTAATTTGTAATTATTAGTGTGCAAACATATATTTTCACCGGTCTATTATAATTGGATATTTGGCTTTGTAATAGAATAGTTTATATTTTTATTTCCAAGTATAAACGAGGATAATTAGAAGATTTTATGGATTTTTCAATTCATCCCAGTGTATTAAGTGAAGAATTGATCTCAAAAGTCCTATGTACTTTTTGTAGGTCACATTTTCATTTTCTACATCTTCCAAGTTGTAGTTGATCATTCCATCCAAAAAAGGTTTTGAAGCTTTATGAAGTATAGTATTTTATCCATTTCTTGAATCTAATAGATGCCCCCAATCCTTGATGTTGTAGTTACCTAAAATTTAACAACCTATTTGATATATTTTTCTATACATATTTTTAGGCCACAAACTTCCCCCAACTCATTTTCCTTAGAATACTAATGATGATTGACAAAAATACATCCATGATCTCATTATTGTTGTATGCCAAAATCTATTTTCACACACCTTTGAACTGATGATACTAATGATCACACTCTTTGTAGGACTGGACCCATTAGGAAAGAGATTGCACAAATAGAAGGATAAGGTTTGTTCAATATAGTTATAGTCCATATTCACCATCATAACCCCATTTTCCATCCTACCTGGTTCAAAATGTATGGGGGAAGCATCCCATTTAAAATATTCCCATAGCTAAACAATGAGTGTCATCCCCAGATTTACTCCCTGCATATGAAGATAAGGCCTATTGCACATTCTTTGCACACTAGAGATATGTTTCCATATTCACCTATATGATGGTGTACAATGATGATAGTCCTTGAATTTTAGCCTAAATCTTCCCAAGTGATACTCTAGACCTTACAATCATTCAACAATATGGTTTCCTTGTATTAGTCTATGGCATGATTTGGGAGGTTTTTTTGTAGCTCTATTCACCTCCTAGTAACAATGTGATTTCAATAAATTTTATATTTTCTCAAGTATTTGCAATATATTCTCCAAAAATCTTCTAATTTTCTAGTTGTCTCTAGCCATTTTTACACTAATTTGATCCAAACCATAAAATCACCCTCAATTTTGATTTTGATGCTAAAATATTTTAATATTACCCAAATGAGTTTCCCCATGCTATCTCAAATTATGCATCTTACACTCAATATGCCTAGATTACCAAGCACCATCAAAATTTAGCTCAAAAGATAAGTGCCAAGTATATACAATTCAAATGACAAGTGTCATGTATACATACATACGAAATCGAATGATGGCTTGGCCCTGCAACTTCATTAAATCACCCACATTGATTGTACAATGCCATTAACAAAATATTAAAATGATGTTAAGTTCTCAACCATTGATCTAAACCAATATTGTGGCTCTTAAGAATTCTATAGGTTTGTATTCGTAATGTGTAGCTTCCACATTTCCTTGTTAGAATTGAACTACAACCATATGTCATCATTCATCGAATGGTGGATAGTTTCAAGAGTGGGACACATCAATTTTTTAATATGTATATTTTATTTTATTTTAAAGTATAATTATTTAGGAAATATTTTATTCACTCACAAATTATTTTATTTTACATTAGAACTATTTAAAAAATATTCTATTTATTTAAGAGTTAATTTCATATTTATTTTTCAAAATATGTGTTGAAAGTTTTAGTTTTTTGAATATATAGGCCCTAGGGTTGCACCTTTATAGAATGCATCCACATAATAAAGTTTTTATTTCTATTTTTTAAAAAAAAAGTCTCTATAATTTAAAATAATGATATTTATAAAAATAGTTATTCTATTTATTTATGTAATTTATTTCTTCTTCTTAATATTAAATTATTAATTTATTATGTCAAGAGGCATTTTATAGTGGCAATAAGGAGTGAGTATTTAATTATCTATTTTTGTATTTGTAGTAATTCAAATTAATAAATCTCTTAGTTAACAACATATGAAGTAATTTATTTTTTCAAAATTGTAGAAAAATAACTCTTGAAAAGTGTATTGTAGAAAATAAAATAATCTGTAAAAAAAATCATAAAAATTTAACACTATTGATATAGTTATGTACTTAAATATTGAGTAAATAAATTATTAAAATTATAGATAAAAGATATCTCTTAATGTCTTTTAGATAGATGTATTTAAGATATCTATATTGGTTTATATAATATACTATTAAAATATTGTCAAGTTCTTAACCATTGATCTAAACTGATCTAACAAATCCTAATTGATTATATAGGTTTGTGTACCAAGTATGTAACTTTTAACATGCCACTTCAAAAAATGATAACCATCCATCATCATTTATCAAATAATGGGAAAATAATTAATAATTAATTATTTTTACTAAAAATTACATTATTTTTTAAACTTTATATTACATAATTTAATCTATTATAAAACTAATAATTGGTATCTCTCAAGCCTCAATGTATTTTACATAATTTTTTATAAAGATAAATCTAAAAATAATAAACTTTATCTAAAATGAATTTACAATAATTTTTTTAAAAAATATAAAAAATTATTATGGAATCCCTAATAGTTAAAAAAATAAAATTGTTTATTGTTAGAAAAAGAGCATATTCTGATTTAAAATAAAGCTTATTTTTAGATTTCAATGAAGATAAAATTAAGATAAATACTTGTTCACATGAACTTATGTATTCACTTTAACAAGTAACAAGTGTCACTTTGTCACACATATCAAAACTTTAAACATACAATTTTTATTGTCTTTTGGAGTCTAAATTTTAAGTCATGGATCACTTCTAATTGCTTAATAGTCTTAGTCGATTTGTAAATTTGGAATATTAATACATAAACTTTATACTCTTAGGACAAGAAAATTGAAACATGGTTTGTCACTTGTTAAGTTCATTCCTTCAATGTCTATCATAAAATATTATAATATTGAATGGATATTAAATGATTTTTGAGTTTTCTATTCCCAATATATGGCTTTTAATATTTGATAAGAATAAATTAATCAAGAGAGAAGTGACAAGAAAAAGATAACCTACCAATGACCAATGGCAATGCCATCGAACCTATGACATTATTATTGTGTCCCCCACACACTATAATTTTTAATAAATGCTCTTATTTTTTATGTCTATTCAAGGTTCAAGATTCACATTATTAATATCTTTGATTTTGTTTGAAATTATTACTTATTTTATTATGATCTTTACCATATTATTTGGGGAATGCATATTATTTCACCCATTCATCCTTAATTATGAGGTGGATCTTAGAGCACAATACTCCCTTTTAATAATTCATGTTGATTACACATCTAGTAGCCTTGAGAGCAATGAGATGGGGAGACTTATTATTTTTGCGTTAGGACATAGACAAGGGTGAACTTGACATAGGCTAATATGATTAGAGACACCTCTATTGATATGGATGGTTGGTGGATTGGAGATGATCTTGTATTTTTTAGGAGTGTCTATCCTTATAAACAAGAGAGCATGGTGGAGGCTCGCCACATGGGTATATTTTTCAAAACTTTGACAAGGTCCTCCAAAAAAATTACCCCTAATGGCTATTGTATATGCATCCTTGAGAGAGTCCATTGAGATTCTGCATGGCACCAATTCTTTGGGCCCAAATCACCCTAGGAGTCTTGATCATGAGAGTGGTAAGGAGGGTACCAACCCAACCACATATAACTCTTCAAGTACCACCCTAGTGAAACCAAAAACCATGGTAGGAACAACTTATAGCAGGAGAGGAGGAGGAAGAATTATATGATACCATCAATAAGGATTATGGGCATAGTGGAGAAGCTTGGGACTATAGTGTTGATGGGTCTTTGGAACTAGAGGACCTGATAAAGGTTATCCTTGCTTAGAGATTAGAGAGGCATGGCGTTTATACATGGAAAGAGATATCATCCTCAAATAAGGTTCCTCCATAGTAGGAATTTTTATAGGAGTTGATTGATCTGTGAAGCATAAAGAGGATGATGGTACTTGAATTTCCCTAGTAGACAAGAGATCCTTCTAAGGACACTTACTTTAGTTTTCTTCTTTCACTTCTTTTTGATGTCTAATATTAGCATGTTTATTCAACATCATTTATAAATTATGAATGGTACTTGAATTTTCCTAGTAGACAAGAGATCCTTGTGAGGACACTTGCTTTAGTTTGCTTTTTTTTTTTTTTGATGTCTAATATTAGCATGTTTATTCAACATCATTTATAAATTATGAAATGACATGTTACTAATATCAAATTTTGTTGGATGCTTTGGTGATGAAGGCAATGTGGAGGGGTGGATAGATCTCATTTAGACCATGTTGATGGACATTTTTTCCCTTATAAAGGGAGGTGAGATTAACCAAATATTGATGCATAGTCTTCCATGGTGGCGGGTCATCATATAGATGTATTTATGCTCACATTTCATGGTGGTGAGGAGGCTATTTCAATACATCAAGAGGATATAACTTTAAATAGAGGTTAGGGTTTTTAGTTAGATGATTTAGGTTGAACCCAATCATTGTACTCATTCTCAATTAAGATGATCAAACTAGGATGCATGAATAGGGAGATAGAGCCCCAACACATTAAACAAGCAGATCCTAGACTATAAAGAGAATGTGATGGTAGAAGAGTAAGAGGGTTTGGGGAATAGGATTTTAAAGATTATATAAATTTTACATGATTAATTGGTCCTTATTTACTTATATTTGTTAACACATTCACTTTTACTAGCACTTGCATGGGGAATCTTGCAACAAGGTATGAATACATATTCTCACTTATGATATATCCCATGAAGGGATCCCTTATACTTAGGAATTAATTGATTACATACATAGATATTCAAATTATTTCAATTTGTCTCATGCATTTGGATTTAATAGATTTAAGGAACACTACCTTCCTATCTGTGCACAAAATTGATTAAAATTTAACCCTTATTATGCATTTCTTTCCTTTTTAGTTTTATAGTGTATACATGTGTGGATGTATGTATGGGTGACATTGCATATGATTAACACTTTTACAATTGACACTTGGTTAATAGTTTGTAGACATGGTTCTTGCTTTGTGGTAATTTATATATTTGACAATACATATATAATAATAGGAAGAACGTGATTACTCTATTATTTTTTACCCTACAGGGACTATAAGTTTAACTAAGATATTACCTATTTTCTAGAATTTAAAGTAGGATTGTGGGGAAGATAAAAGGAAATGGGGAAATGAAAAGGAAGATATAAGATAATATCTTAACAAGAAAAAGATTGATCTTGATCCAATTCCACTATAGACTAATGATTGATAACATCAAACATGATTTATTGGTGTTCTCTAGACTTAGATCACAACTGGCCAATAAGTTATACTTGGGGTAAAGGATTGGGTCCTCAACAAGGATTACCTTTCAAAAGCTATTATGACTTGATTTTTTTATCCAACTTGTGCTTATGTGTGATTTTCTTATGTATTACTTTTTCCTTGTAGGCTTTCTTTTCTCTCTTTTTTGAATTTTATTTTATGTTGTACATGTGAGTGTGCATATGTTTGATTTGACCTTTTGGATTAGATTCAAATGATCTAATTCCATACTATTAGTAATATGTGAGGGACCATAATCAAGGATTAGATAAGGTGAGTAATTAGAAAGACTTCTAAGTCTAGATATAATCAATTGGGTACTTACTAATTTTTAAGGCTTCCCCTTGGTTGAGGATATTTAGAAAGACTTGATTGTTAACTTATAGTTAATATTATGGGCTAGGTTACCTAATGGGAGTGACATTGGAAAATAGTACAAGATGGGATAGCATTAATTTGATGCTGAAGATTTACTTATTTGAAAATCTATAAAATGCATAAGGATAAATAATATGCGATAATGCAGAACCTCATGACTTAGAATAGAAAAATGTGCTATGGTTCCTAAGAAAGAAAAAATAAGGGAAGAGAAATCAAATGGCATGACTCAATGAGATGGATATAATGTAACAGAGGTGGAATTTTTTTCATATGGAGTATTTATTAAGGTGGACTAAATGGACATTTCACCAAATTCTTAACCTTCTATCATAGACAAAAATAAAGGACCATTCCTTATATGCCCTTTAACTAGGCATGGATCAATAGAGTTCAGTATGAATTTCCTTCCCTTAATAACTTGTTCTTAGAACTATCCATCATGAGAACCATTGGTGTGAATAGGGTGTTCTACCTAATTGATTTATCACCTAGGCCCTATTCACTCTAATTACTTAAGTTTACTTAAGGTACACATAGGATAATTTTCACTTTTTTTCTCAAGGAATAATATTAAGAAACATGTCATAATCTTATATAATCCTATGTCTCACCATGGCTTATATAACCAAGGGGTTCCCTTTGTATTCTCAATATTGATCACCATTGTATATTTTCATCCTTTAATAGAATATCAATATTCTCTCATATTTGATCTCTCTTGTGCTTCATTAAAGCTCCTAGATCTTGGGTGGATACATATTCAACCAAATATTGCATGGTATAGATCATTCTTTACCAAATCTTACATGTTTTAGATTTTGTGGGATTATTTCTTATTAGTATTTATTGAGAGATCAAGGTTGCAAATCTTGGTATATCTTAAAAATTTGAGTATGATCTTCTCTTTCATCATATGATGACCTAGAGAACCAAAAAATCTTGATAGAAATACCAAATTTGAGGGGGTTCCTCTTTGTGGAGCTTTGTATTGTAAGTTCATTTTGGAGCTTTTTGGTGCAAATCTGTGCTCACCATTGAGTTCGTGGTGTTCAAGAAAGTTACTTTATCCTTTTTATTTTTCCAAATTAGACACATGAAGCCAAATATGCAAGGGTTTAAAGTTGGGAGGTGGTTGCTAGATCCAAAAGGTAGCTACAATTTTGGAGCATTTTGGGTCAAAATTGACCTTGCTATCATGTCTAAAAGACCCAAAAACCTAAATATTAACTATCAAATCATCAAATTTGGACACTTTTTCCCCAAGTCCTTAGGGAAATTTTTGACCCCCTTCGATGTAGGATCATTAATATTATCGTATGAGTGCTAACATAGGCATTGCATAATGCAAGCATCATCACCTACGTAGACATATGTATGGTTAGTAGAAACAAAAATATTAGATTCTATTTTTAAAATTTTTAGAATTAAAAAACATTAAAAATTGTAGTGTCATACCCTATGTTGACCATAGATTAGAAAAATACACCTGGGCCCAATAAGGCACCATGTGGTACTATAGTAGTCATGGGACCACTTTAGTGGCCATCACAATGGTTGATCGACCAAGTGTAAAAAAACCATCAACAATAATAAAAAATTTCTAGCCAATAATATTCTAGAGAATATACACCAAGTAAATAATAGTTTGGGCAAACAATATTCTATTGGATTTTCCACAAAATAGCTCCTATACACAACCAACATTTTTTTGACAATGAAGGGAAGTTTCCAACCATATAGGTGTTTCATGATATAAAAATAGAAGTTTCATGGTCATGAGGGATATTCTATCAAGAGGAGCATATTCCAATAGTCATTGTGTTGATGTCAACAACTCCTTGCCAACTAGTCCCCCCTCTCCAATGCAGTTTTTAGTTTGGCAATTCAACTTCAATGGATTGTATCTTAGTCATCCAAAATCCTTTTTGTGATATTTTATTTATTTATTTGGGTTAGAATTTCATTAGCTTCACAATGGTGCGTATGACTTTTTATTTTGGTGCTTGGTTTTTCCATTTTTTTTTTAGATTCTTACAAGTATTGCTTAGTAGTTCTCATTTTTGGAACTTCTAGGGCTCTGTTTGGGCTCATAGGGTAACATTTCTTGGTGTATTTTTAAAAGTGTATAATTTTTCATGTATTTTGTAGTGGTATGATAACATTTATCTCATTCTATCAAAATTATACTTCATTCTCGTGGTCCAATTTGGCATTTGCATACACTAAGATCAAATCCACTTCATTGTTGGGCAGGTTGCACCTATAATCACACTAAGTATAAAGTTCCAATATCATATATTGTTGGGGGGCCATTTATTAAGTAATTTGGGGGTAATCTTATGTTTTTGTTGGTTGTAATCATGTCTCCTTATCCATGGAAAATTAAATGTGATTATATAGGAAGAAAAGGCATACAATAGATGAATGCATGCTAAAAAAACTCAATGATTCGAAACTTTATAAAATTCATAAGTTGAGATAGTTTTGTATTTCCAATGGCATCATTTTGCTAGATTCTTCTAATCTAACATCAAAAAATATATATGATGTTCACACCCAAGAATCTTGTCTGGACATATCATTCAAAGATGAGTAGTGTAGTCAAATGAAATGCATTGAGATCTGATCTCCATCTATGTTTCTTTTGATGACATTAGTTTTTCTATATTTATTGCTCTAATGATTTAGTGCAACAAGATAATTTAGATTCTTCTATATACAATTACTTGGGATGATTACTTAATAGACATTGCAGGTTTTATGAGTCATATCTTGTAGACTTGGAGGACACTATTGAGGATATTCATCTTCTCTTCGATGTTAATTTTTATCCATTTGCATCATCTTCTTTAGATGTTGTGGGGGAGCATTTGGACCCTCTTTTTCCTTCTATACCTCATCATTTGTCATAGTTTGGCATTGATGTGGAGAATTTTGAGCAATATTTGGAGGATCCATCTTTATATTTGGGTTATTTTTTACATACATTTCCATAAGATTCTAGATTGTCATCTTCGTTAGTGTGGCTTAGAACACTTGACTTGATTGTAACAAATTTTAGCATCAACATGAGGACACTTAAAAAAAAATAGATACTTCACACATCTCAATCTTTCTTCTCTCATATTCTTTTTACGAATGGGAAGACATCATGCATACATTCTTGGCTTTATTTCTTCGTAAGGGGAGGAATGTTGTTCAACGAGATTGGATCATCTTCAACATTCATTGTCAAACACCTGCAATCATTGTAGGAGACTCTCCTTTGAGGGGGGGCTACATTGTCTCTCGTCTTTCTCTTAGGGACTTTTTCCTCACATGGATTTTTCCTTCTCAATTCTTCTTTGAGAGAATTTTTAATTTTTTTTTTGGGATGAGTTTTATCCCATTGTGTTTTCTTCTTTTCTCTATTTATGAGAGATTGCATTTGTACATGAGTGCCTAACATGGCTTAGTAGATGAGACCCATTCTCGTATCTTTCATATTCTCTGCAAGTTTCACTTGAGAGGGGTGTTGGTGTGAATAGGGTGTTCTACTTAACTAATTTATCACCTAGGCCCTATTCACACTAGTTACTTAAATTTACTTAACATAAGATACTTATCACTTTATGTCTCAAGTCACAAAATTAAGACACATGTCATAATATTATGCAATCATGTGTCTCACCTTGGTTTACATAGCCAAGGGGTTCCCTTTGTATTCTTTATTTCAACATATATTTGCATCCTTTAATAGATAATTATTCTTTCACATTTGATCTCTCTTCTACTTTTATTGAAGTTCCTATATCTTGGGTGGCTACATCTTCAACCAAATCTTACATGGTATAGAGAATTCTTTACCAACTCTTACAATAACTAAGTCTCTACCTCTAATGGTCTAGGAAAATAACTTTCTATCTTTAACTATTAACACCTTAGAAGGTACTACCTCCTAATTTTTTTTTTTACCATGAAGAAATCCTTCTAATAAAGTATCCTTCAATGGATAAAATCTCTCTTAAATTTGTATTTTTTCTTTGAAATGTTCTTGTACATACTTATGGTATTTGAAAAATTACAAGAATTCATGTAACTTGTGTAGGGTATGATTTTCTCCTCGTTCCTCTTGGAGAGTGAAATAAACACTCATGTAGCTATTCTTTTTAGGATGAAAAAGGGAAATTTTCATATCCTTTGGGCATCTCTAAGAAAATTGAATTCATGGTCTCAATGGTTATGTAGACACTTAAAATTGTCCTAAATGGTATTGCACACTTAAATCCGATATACTAACATCCTTTCATCTTGAAATTCATCATCTTTTCACCTATTTGATTAAATAAGCCTAGTTATTTAATTAAATGCATCATTTTCATCTATTAATCTAATTAATTTAATTAGGTTAATTCGCCCCCTTTCACCTTCACCTCTCATCTTGTTTAATTGAATAATACAAATTATTTAATTAAACACCCTGAATCCTCTCATTTAATTAAATAATCTTAAATTATTTAATTAAATGTAATTTGAACCCCTTTTCATTAAATAAACTAATTATTTAATGAGCATCCTATTATTCCTCATCTTGCATAATTAAAACTTAGTTTTAATTACTAATTACTAATTTTCCTCACTCATCCACTTGCATAGGGAATATTCCAAAGGAGTATTCTTCTATTTGGCTCCAAAAATGGAATATTCTTTCCTAACAGACTTTCAAAGTTGTTACAAAGTGTGTTTGTTTGAATCATTGTGAGCCCTTGATGCTTTTTTTGATCCATGTGATCTTTGATTCTCATCCATTGATGAGAATCCTTGACCCATGTTTCACCCTTGATTCCATATTGACCATTGATTGATCCTTTTCATCTTGACCATTAATTCTTCATTATCTCTCCTATAAAAACTTCACCATTTGGAGAGAAATGAATCCACTTCCATCAAAGCAAAGTTATGCTACCTATTTGAATACTATCTCTATTCATACTTGCACCATTATCAAGCTTTTCAATCCTTTTCATCTACCCATAGCATCGTTTTATCAATGTTAGCCTAGTTTTCAACAATGGAGTTTGGTTAATTGCTCATTTCATCCAAGGGATTGGGAAAGGGTCATTATTCCATATCAATACTACACCACTCCCCTAATGGGATAAGTTTTTGAGTTCTCGATTAGGTTTCTTTTAAGCTTTCGTGTTTATTTCATGCTTGGTTTAATGGTTTCTTAGGTTTTGATGCTTTTGAACATCTCATTGGGATTGTAGTTTAGAGGGTTAAAATGCTTAAATTCATTAGGATTTGGTGTATTTAGCCTATAGTATGATTATGATCACATTTTGGTGCTAGATGGAGGGCTTTACTAACTTTGATGAATTTCTCTTAAGTTTCCATGAGTTGCAGGTTTTCGAGAAACAACAACACTATTGATGGATTCAACGACGCTATTGAAGCACGTCGCCATAGAGCAATGCTTTCGATCAAAATACGACGACACATTAAATCTAGTGACACATTTAAATATAGTGATACATTTAACTTTTCGGATATATCGTGATTTTAAATATGGTGATGCAATTGATGTCATTGTTTTGTTGTAGAGCAACACCTTCAAAATTCATTAGAGCGACACATTTCAATTTCAGCGATGCATTTGTCAATTTCAGTGATGCCTTTGATTTCAATGACGCTTTTTATTGGTAAAGAAAACAGAGAGTTAATTTTCACATGTGCTTTAATTTTTTAACTTCATATGCTCTTTGATATTTTACTGACATCTAATTTTTGTCTTGAGGCTAACTGGTTTTGAATATTTGAAAAAACTTGAAGTGAAGGAGCATACTATCGTTTGTCCATACATTATAAAAGTGTTTTTACACTTATGGGACAATTATAACCCATCATATGCTGCTTTGCTTTCTGTTTTAGGACCACTAAATTTCCATTGGGCTTAAAATTCACTTTCAAAGTTGGTTGAAATTGGACCCATACATCCTCATTTTGCAATATTTGTTAAAATTGGACAAAACAAACACACTTCCATTGGTGCTTAAAATGAAGTCATTTTTTATATTGGGTTAAAATGAATGAGTGTTTGATGTGTTTGCTTTGCTTGTATACACTTGTAGTGTGTATCCACTCCCCTTGCACTTTGTGCAATCTTGTGTGAAGAGAAACACTCAAGTATATTTTCTTGCTTTGAGTCACCCATAAGAACTTGCTACTTATCCTCTCCCCTTGCGCTTCGTGTGATCTTGGGTGAAGAGAAATATAATTTATCTTATTAGGAAAGGGCCTGCTGTGAGATACATCCCACAATGGAGAACTCATGAGTGAATCTCAAAAAAACACATTTATCGAAGGGTTGTATAAAAGTTACGAAATTGAAAAGATAGTAGCATCAATCTCGGCGTAGTAATAGACATGTGCCTAATCCTGTCTAGAGCTTTTTAGCACAAGGAAAAATGGTTAAAGCCTTAAGTGGCTTACTGGTGGATTATGTAGCATGGTGTTCACAGTTTGTTGTCATTAAAAACTTTTTGTGTAGTAGCCAAACAAGTCCATTTCCGAAACGTATTTTAAAGTAGTGCATCAGAATAGCACCATTCCAAGAAACCATGTTTGATTTTTGGTTGAGGCAATAAAGAAAATAGGGAGGGGACTCTTTTTCTTGGCATGTCAAGACAATACATTTCCTTGACATAGCCTATTTTTCCATTCCATCTTCATGGATTAACCATCTATTAGGGGTGATGGTAAGCCTACCAAGAAATACGTACCCACTTGATCTTTGTGAGTCATTTTGACACATTGTTTGGTTCTAAAACAACTTAAACACACAATAACAAGTTCATCAAATTTCAAACCCTTTGGATCAAGTGTGAATACCTTTGAAAAGTCCTATATTGTTGCTTATTCCTAAGAATTTTATCCTTAGAGGCTACTAAATATTTGGACTTATATCTTCATTCACACTTTCCAAAGTTAGCATAGGGAACTATGGCCTTTGCTTCTTGATTTTCACATAATGGAATTTGTGGAATGAAGGTTGCTTAGACATAGACATCTTTTAGTTTGAACATTAATTAAGACTTTCTTGATGTGGTAATGAAACAATTTCACTTACTCAAAGATTAAAACCAAAAATGAACACACCACATATTGATCTTATGGTTGAGACACATTGACTCCCTAAAACACAAGAAAATTGAGACAAGGAAAGTATTGCAAACATTGAGTCCAAGTTCTATCAAAATTATTGAGTTCTTAAGGTTTTATCACTTTAGAGGTATAGCATGTTTCTCACTATCTTGGTCTTGTAAAGTAAAGGTCCCTTTTATGTTAACACATTTTGGGTGAAAACATTTCATCCACCTTCATCATATTTTACATTCCACTTCTCAAACAACTTTAGACTTAGACAATCATCAAACCAATCCCCTAACTTAGCTATGTTGTGTGTGAAATGGATCCTTTTCCATATATTTAGTTGAGTTAGTCATCACATTTTTGGACTAGTCTATCTTAAAGGTCATTAGTCTACCTTAAAGATTTACAATTTCATTAAACACCTTTTATCCAAGACATCAAAACATCAAACCTATAGTCAAAAGTGTTGTCGTAGCCTAGATAGCACCCTCCTTTGATGTCTCAACTCAAATGAAGCACAAACAACCTTGCAAGAGGTACATCACGGTATATGTGGAACTCACTCTGTTGGTCCCAACCTAGCTAAAAAGATCATGAGGACGGGATATTATTGGCCTACAATGAACGGATGCCTATCACTTTGTGAAGAAATGTTACCAATGTTAGATTCATGGAGATCTTATACATGCACCAGCTCAAGAACTACAACTGCTTACATCTCCATGGCCATTTTCTCAATGGTGACTCGACCTTGTAGTAAAGATCCATCCCACTTATGCAAATGGACATAAGTTTATCCTTGTTGCTACTGAATACTTTACCAAGTGGATTGAAGCCATCTTGATGACCTATATTACTAGAAAATAGATAGCCAAGTTCATCTTGAATTACATTATATGCCGCTACGGTGTCCCACATTCCATCATTTTAGATAATGGTCGCCCTTTTAAGAATCAAGATGTCCATGAACTTTGTGAAAAATTTCATATCCAACACCATTTTTCTACCCCGCATTACCCCCAGGGTAATGGCCAAGCTGAGGCATCTAATAAGACTATCCTAAAAATCTTAAAGAAGATTGTCAATGCCACTGGCCGTGACTGGCACCTCCAACTCAATCTGGCTCTATGGGCTTACCATACCAGTATCCACACCCCTATAGGAGCCACTCATATTCCCTTGTCTTTGGATTTGAAGCCATACTTCCTATTGAGGTCAAGTTACCATCCCTATGAGTCTCTTTGCAAGGATTGACTAATCAAGTGGAATATCATGTATCTCGTCTACATGAGCTAGAATTATTGGATGAAAAGAGACAAAATGATTTGACACATTTGCAAGCATATCAGAATTGCCTTCGACGTAGCTACAATAAGAAGGTCCAACTTAGAAGTTTTGACATTGGTGAGTTAGTCTTGAAAGAAAATCTGAAAAATCAAGTAGATTAAGAAAAGCCCAGAAAGTTTGAACCTAATTGTTTGGGCCCTTATATCATCACAACAACATATGGATCTGGTGCTTATCATCTTTCCACTCCTAAAGGAGAACCGTTTTCCAAACCTATCAACAACATGCATCTTCACAAGTACTGCGCCTAATTCTCAGAATATCCCCTTAAAAAGAAAAAAATACAAAAAAATAAAAAAATAAAAAAATAGTCACCCTAATGAAAACCTGGAAAACAAGCATCTTGGTGACACCAAAAAAATGGAAAAAATAAAAAAAATAGTAAAGAGAAATAATTTGTCCAAAAGTGAAAACCACTTTGGTGGCGCTTTGGATAAGTATCATGGTGAAAACCTGACAAATAGGCGCCATGTGTAGTAGTTTATGCTCCTTCGTCTATTATCACTCCACTTGGTCCTCCATCCTTCGCTCATCCATTCACACATGACACCCGTCCATACTAAAGTTTTGTCATCCTTCCAATGGCCTGAGAAACACCAACATTTACCATCTTTCACTTCCATGACAATCCTTTGCATTCATCCGCTTATTCCCCTCACACATAATAAATTGGTCTTGTACTTGACAGGGGGAAAATCCTTGACATACATCTTCATGGGAAATAACACATGGTATCAGTCTTTTAAAACATCAAAATCCAAAAAAATCGTAAAACATCAAAATCCAAAAAAATCATAAAACATCTAAATCCAAAAAAATCATAAAACATCAAAATCCAAAAAAATCATAAAAAATCAAAATCCAAAAAAAATCATAAAATGTCAAAATCCAAAAAAAATAGAAAACATCAAAATCCAAAAACATTAGAAAACTTCAAAAACTTCCAAAAACAAAGTCTGAGTTTGAGTTTGAGTCAGTTTGTATTAGAATGGTCAAACTACGTTGTCTTTGCGCATTTGCTATGTAGGAAAGATCCATCTTAAATGAGCCCCCGGGACATTAGATCAGTCCTTTTAGGTTTGTCCAAATAAAATCACGACTCAATCTTTTGTCAAGTAAAATAAAGTCAAGTCATGTCGAACTACAAGGTCTATGCGTGTGTAACGTAAGAAAGGCCATCAATCAATGAGCCCCCGAGGCCCTAGATCAGTCCTTTAGGATTTGTCGAGTCTGGTCTTGTTCTTGGTCCACAAGCAATCATCATTCAAACTAGATCGTGAATCAACAAGCAAACATAACCAACAAATATTTCATCTTCAATCAATCAATTATCTTATTGTGAATCAATTGAACAGGTCATTGGTCTTGTATTAGAATGGGGAATTATATCATTTGTTTTATTCGGTCTTATCTCTTGTCTTTTATCAGGATGTGTCCTTCCTGAGATTAGACTGTCTTTGGTCAATCTTGCCATTCACCTTAAGCAGGATATGTCTTTCTTGCAGTTAGGTGCTTTATCAACAATGGTCAATCGATCAACTTTTCTAAATGTGTTACTTGCCTCCTACAAGATATGTCTTCCTTGAAATTAGGCATCGTCACATCGATTAGTCACAACAATCAAACTTTATCAAAACCAATCAATCTTGTCATCTTGTCAATTAATCTTGCCTTAATCAGGATTTGTCCTTCCTGAAATCAGGCACAATCAATCAAATCAACTAGTCATCCTTTTTTAACCTATAAATCAATCCTTGTCAACTTATCAATCAAATTTGGTCATCTTGGTCAACCTAATCAATCATATTAAAACAATCTTATCAATATTATTGGAAAACACTATCTCGTTGGCAAACACTTTTTTTGTCTGGGTTTGTCTTATCTTTTTGATTGGTTATGAGTCATGTTACTAGTTACCTCGAGGATGTCCTATTAAAGGATTTAGAGTGTTGATGATGGATCATGACCTCTTTTCTTTGCTTGTTGTATGTGGTTTGTCTTGGAAAAAAGACTGGGATAATTGGGTCCTTAGTATGAGCTGGGGCATTCCTTGTCTTTTGGCTTTGTCTTTTTGGCTGCTTGTCTCTCACAAATGGTCACCTTGCACACCTTGGTCTATGCCATACTATGGTGTTTGTGCTCCATTTGTGACAATTTTGACACTCGATGATGATAAATATAAAAGCATGAAAGTTGGTCCCTTGTCATCTACCGTCTAACACTCCATCTTCCTTTGTCCTTCTCCATGCTAACATCTGTCTCTTCTCTGCTAACATTTCTCTAGTTTGCATCTTAACAGAGTCCTGTGACATACAAAAACATCTTGCATGCATGATCATGTTAGAAAACATCATAGAAAGCATTATCATCATAGACAACATTATCATATTAAGCCACATATATTTGCATAAGAAAATACAAAAACATAGAAATCATCCATGTAACATTAACATTTCATCTCATTGCATTTTACATCATGATCCATTACATCGCATTAATAACATCACATTATACATTACTAACATGGCACATCACATTTTGCATTTACATTAGACATTATCAATCATCACATTTTGCATCATCATATAAGCATCCCATTGCATCGACATTAAATACATTTGCATATCACATTTCATTTATCAAATTAGGTCATCCATACTACATTTATCATCCATACATATCGTAAGGGGCATTAACATTCATAACATAATCATAAATTCATAACCATAAAGCATATTAAACCATCAGATAACCATCTAGAATGCATCAATAGACATCATAATCACAACATGAACACCAGTAGCATAACATCATAATGAACATAAAGCATAATCATATAACACAACATATCATAAGCACCACCAAAAATCATATCATATATATCACTCAAAAATGTTTCATAGGTACAATGTCATGACATATCGTGTCAAATAAAATGGAGCTCGCAAGCTTGATAATCAAAATACAATGTCAAATATATAATATCAAAAGAGGCCCTAGCCTGAGCTACCTTGATCTCCTGTCCCTGGGGCATCGTTATCCTCCCAGCGCGGTGACTCTTTGGCCCTATGCTCTAAGGTGGATGGCCTGTCATAAGGTGTGGCATGTCTCGCATCTAAAGTCTCACCTTTTGACCTACTTTGAGAGCACCTGTTGTGTGTCCTACTATGAGTCCTGCCATGTGAACCACTCTCAACCTCTGAAAATGTGGGCTCCCTTCTCTCCGGTGGTACCACCCTCTCATAGAGATCCTTGTAGTATTGCATATCTCTCCTAGCCCTGGCATACTCTTGCGTGACATCAATCACATATCCATTGCATGTAATTGTAAAATCAATCTTCCTTTGATTTGTCTGTTGTCGACTGATGATAGCTAGATCCCTCTCAGCCTTAAGGCCATCTCTCTCTGCTATCACTGTCCTAACCTCTACCTTCAAGGCTTGTACATGGGCCTGTAGGGTGGCTATCCTCTGCTCTGAGCTGCCCTCCTCTGATCCATCCTTGGCCCTCCTCCAGTCCCTTATCCTCGGCCATCCCTAGGATAATCCTCTCTCAAAGGACTCTCTTTGCCTCGTCCATCTTGGCCTCCTCTCCATGCTCCTCCTATCTCCCCTCCCCATGCTCCTTGACATCCATGGCCTCTACCTCCAGAACGGGCATCTCAACATGCTTCTCTCCCTCCCCTACCGCCACTTCCACTACTACCCTCACCTTCGACTCATCCTCCTCCATCTCCTCACAGATCAGTGGTAACTGTCCCACCGCCCGTTGCCCTTTGTCCCTCCTTCGTTGGTCTCCTCCCCATCCTCCCTGTCCATCTCCCTCATCATATCCCCGTCCTCCTCCATCTCCTCGTCCACCATCACCTCTCCCTCCACCCCTTCATCCCTTGTCACCTCTTCAGACTCTTGGGCTCTTGCCTCTGCACTCTATAAGCGCTGATTGCTCTAGATCTCTCAAAGGTAATGCCCAATCAATCAACCACTAGGCATCATACTCTAGTGTGGTCCTTGCATCGGTATCACCTCCTCTCCACCCCCAGTCTAATGGCTACAAGGCATCAATCTCCTACTCAACAGTGGTGACAACAATATGAGGTTCCCATGGATGAACCTCTCAGAAGGATCATGCAAACTCAACTATGCCCACGAGAACACCCTGTCTCTCCCCGAACTGCCACCTAACCCACTCTAGAAGATACATCTCTATAATGTGTTGGCTCTAAACTGTCCACCCAATAAGGTATCTCAACTGTCGACACCATGGCAAGTGATCGTCCTCACCAATCCACAAATCATAGGCTCTGTATGGTCTCCAAATGAAGCTGACCA
Organism: Sequoia sempervirens; assembly: GCA_007258455.2. Lineage (NCBI taxonomy): Eukaryota > Viridiplantae > Streptophyta > Pinopsida > Cupressales > Cupressaceae > Sequoia > Sequoia sempervirens. Next base: position 352,416,836 of record VDFB02075321.1, read on the forward strand.
ATGTGTCCAGTCCATGCCTCCAGTAGCTTACATCACCCACATGTGTCTATTATAGTGCTCCCCGATATAGATACACATATGGAGCACCTGCACCCAACTGACAAACCACTGGTGGATGAAACACTGCTATATGCTCCCAGGCCCATATTGTCAACAATGTGACCCTGCAGCTCAAGCTTTATCCCCTTCTGTAGGTAATATCATGTAACATAAAATATAACATACCCAATAGGCATGGTCCGCATGCGTACACTGTCCCATCCTGGACCATCTCCCCAAGCATCTCTCCCTAGCCTATTGGGAATTCATGACCTCTGCGATCAGGAATCATCAACCTTGCTATCAGTGTGCATAAGACAGTCATATCAACCGTATCTCTCTATCAGGGTCTCCCATCTGATCTCATATCCCTGGATCCCAAGCTCTGCATCATCGTTGCAGTCATAATACTCATATAATGCCTACAATCCTCAAGCGGGGTCATATCGCACTCGCTCACCTTGAATCGGTAGCTGTAAGATCTTGTTTACATCCTCTAGGTGACCATCGCCTCCCCAGTTGGTAATGAAAACTGCAAGTCTTAGAGTGCCATCGCTCCGCCAATGCAGTCAACATGCCTATGTTTTCCTTAATAACTGGCATATAGGTGACATAGAATAGACCAAGGTCAAGCAATGCCTGTCTCTCCACCTCGTCAAGCTGGTCTCGCAGCCGAAATACTTCTGGTCACGACTCCCATGTATAGATAGGAGGTAGACAAACCTGAAGTCATCATGCAAGAAATCATGTTAATCTAAAGTCTTAACTTGACCCTATTGGACCTAAGTTGACCAAGTCAAAATATCCTAATATGGGGAAAAATTTTAACTAGGCAATTGTGTCATTTTTTCAAATGCATCACACACATTTTCCACCAGCTCACAACTACAATTGCATCGTTGTTTTGTCAAATGTGTCACACACATTTTCCACCAGCTCACAACTGCAATTGTGTCGCTCACCTTTCAAATGCGTCATTTCGTACAATGCTTGCATTGCAACAATTCGATTACGTCATTCTCGGCCACATATGCGACTCAGAAAGTCAGTTGCGTCGCATCCATCCATGTCCTAGCCCTAAATCAATTGCGTTGCGATGAGACGATTGCGACAAACCACTTCTCATCTACATCACAAAATTTTGTGACGCAATTGCCTGCTAAATTATTTTCCTACCTAAATGCGTGAAAATAAAAAAAAGTTAAAAAGCAAGTTTGTAGTACTCATTGGGGCCGACGCTCCCTTAGGTCGATGGTAGGTACAAATGCGATATGCATGGTGGGTGGCCTATGGAACAAGTGACATCTTCACAACAAAATCACTTAGAGCTCCAAAGTTTTCTAAACTCAGAATGCACAAATGACCTATTTTCTCAATGCAATTGCTATTTATAGGTTGAAAATTAGGGTTTCCACTTGCCTTGTTTATTGGGTGCACATTTTGATGACTTTGACCTTGAATTTGACCCCCTTACCGACCTTGAAAATCAATTCCATCTTCACCATTGGACTTTTGAACATCAAATTATCTTATTGAGACAATTTTTTGAATTTTTTTGAAAATTTGTAAAAATTTCTCGAGGGGGCATATGTATACCCTACTTTCACCGAGGTATCTTTTGACTAAATTTCTTTGACACAATGCGATGAACTGCATTATGTCAAAGAGGGGAAAAATGTAGACATTAAAAAATGTCTTAGTTTGTGAGCATCATTTTTCTTGGTCTTCGTCTCCGCATAATTAAACAATTTTAATTATTCAATTATTTTTTATCATGCTCCTCTATTAACTAAATAATTTTTAATTATTTAATTAATTCACTTATTAGCTTTATTCTATCTTGATCAATTAAATAAATTAATTGTGTCACTAATTCCTCCTATTCTTCAATAATTAAATAAATTATTATTTATTTAATTATTTGCTTATAATTATTTGCTTATCATCATTCGTCTATAGTTAAATACTTATTATTAATTATTTAACTATTCACTTATCCTTTAATTCTTCTATAGTTATAAATAATTGTCTAAATTATTTAATTATTTGATGACCTTCTTCCCTCCATTAAATAATTAACTTAAATTAATTATTTAATGTCTCATATTCATTTTCCCCATTTAGTTAAATTGGTTTCATAAATCATTTTAATTAAATGTCCATTTTCTCCCACTTGCCTTTTTTCTCAAATAAATAATTTATGCATCCACTTGTCCAGAGATTCCTTCTCATGAATTGATTATTTTCAATTTTTAATTTCTCCATTTTCTTCCTCCACTATCTCATTTTCGAATCTTGGTCGTTGATTGACTCTAGTGTCTTCTCAATCTTGACTATTCGTTTTGTAACCTCCCCTTTCCTATGTTGCATGCAACCTCATCCGTCGATCTTGGAATCTTTCTAGAAGATTGATCTCATCCATCTGTTCAAATGGTTGTCTATAAAAGAAGCCTTTCTCCATTTTTTCCTCAACAACCACTTATCTTCAACTTTCTTGCTTATAATTTGCAGGTATTTGCACAACTTCAACTACAAATCCAATGGCATATTTGCAAAAGAAGGAGAGACGAGAGAATTGATTCAACTTCAATGGGGAGTGCTTTGCTTCTTTGTTTTCATTTTGCTCTCTTCATTTGATTGTATTCTCTTGTTTTAGATTGGGTATTGGCTTAGTAGTGTTGTGGTTGTCACTACTATCTAGGCTAACTCATTTTATCCCATCTTACAAGTTCCACTTAAGCACAAACAACTCATCAAATAGACTGAAACATAGACACCTTTTGTTCATTGCATTAGAAAGTCATAGGTATTAACGCTCACACTTAGATCATCACACCTAATCACATTCACATCTTTCACATCACACACTCTTCACACTCAATCCATACAATAATTCTCCTTGCATTTATACCCTTCGCGACCAAAAATAATCTCAATTAGGTCAGCCTTAAGAAAATGTATACACCTCAACCATGTAACACCAAATAGGTCAGCACTAAACACTTCCACGATATAAAGAAGTGAAGCCAAACCAAACTACTTAATTGGGACCCAAATCTACACAAACATGCTTCTCAACACTTCCTCAATCAACAATTATCCTCCGCAATTAGCACTAGCACGCTAGGTTGGCCAAACCTACACTAACGCTAACAAGCAATTCCAAACACACCTCTCAAGATCCAAAAACATCTCATAGGCCACACAACAACATTCCACACTATTCATACAACATCTCAAAATATTCTAGCATCATTTGAATATTCTACACAACTGCTGTAACCACCTAAAACTCAAGAACACCTTCATTTTGTGCAACCAAATATACTGGCACAAACACTTAACACATCAGACAATCTTGCAGAACAAATTAGCACCTGAAACTTCAAGGGAAGGTAGATACAAACATTATAAGCATGTCTTCAGATCCACAACACCAGAAATTTTACTACGGAGAAATGCAAAGCAATCTCATTTCTCCCAGACACCCTGTTTTACCAGATAGACATACTGTCAAACACATCTTCCACTACAGAACAATCCAAAATCTAAAACTCTGGATATAACACCTCTAAACACCTCTTATCATCAAATCCAAACCACATGAGCATATCTTCAATCATGAAGAAATGCAGAGAAAAACACTAAACACCACTCTGTCACACTTAATTCTCTTTTATTCAAATTTTCTCAAAAGCACTTGAAAGCCAAGTGAACCAACTTCATTAGCAACATTACTAACATCTCTGCAACACATCTACAAAATCTGCAACATGCAACACTTTCCAACTACAGCAATCTCCTCAAACACAAGTCAGACCAACAATCGCTCCAACTATATTGAAGTAGGACATCAATGACAACACCAACAACATTGTGTTGACATTAATACCAACAACTCTAGACTTCCACAACTCCAATGCTAGGGGTTGACATCATCAACAACAACAACATTCCAACACTTTCTTTATACAAGGGGTTGACATCAATGACAACACCCAAACAACTCACAAATAACTCAAGCTTCCAACATCTCCAAACTTTCAACAATTTTTTTTTGGAGGGAATGTGCAATTAAATGAAATAAATAATTCATTTAATTGTGGAAGAAAAATAGCTAATTAAGTAATTATGAAAATATTTAATTATGTGGGATAAGAAAAATAAATGATTTTTAATTTAATAATTAAAAATTATTTAATCGGGTGGATGAGAGGAAAATTAGAAAATTAATTAAATAATTGAGATTATTTAATTAAATTGAGAAAGTGGAAATATTTGAAAATTTATTAAATAATGGAAATTATTCAAATAAGGTGAAATAAAGAAAAAATGATGAATTAATCAAATAATTTAAATTATTCAATTAATAGAGGAAATTAGTTAGTTTAATCAAATAATTAAAAATTATTTAATTAAATGTGATGAAATAGGGATAATGAGTGAAATTGATGAAAAATGGTGAATTACGGGAATGTGTGATGTGCTAGACAATTTTAAGTGTCTACAATATCTTTCTAGCTACAAACAGTGTGCAAAAAAACTACTTGAAAAGAGTGTTAGTGTTGTCCCTGATTTTTGACATGCAAAAATCAAAGATAACCCATCAAAATTTTGATATTTTTTAGGCCTCAAAGCACATATTACGAGGTACAGAGGTTGGGTATTTCAAGTTTTGGGTCTATAGTCCTTTGGAAAAACATTTTTCATTCACTCTCGTCTGTTTTCATGAAATTCTAAGCCATTTTTATCATGTTTTTGGTCAATTTCGGGTTTCTGGGGCATCACTGCAAGTAGGGGTTTTGGTTTCTTATTACAAGTGAGTAATAGGAACTTTTATTTTAACTTACAAGTAATAGGAACTTTTTGTTCTAATTACAAGTTGAAGGAACTTTTTGTTCACTTTACAGGTTACTTTTTAAAAAGTTACTTGCAACATGTTATAAAAAGTCCAATTTCACTTAAGTGAACTTGTTATGAGCTCCAAAAATTCCTATTTCTTTTTATTTTTAAAAGTGAACTTGTTATATGCTCCAAAAGTTCCTATTTCTTTTTATTTTTAAAAGTGAACTTGTTATATGCTCCAAAAGTTCCTATTTCTTTTTATGTTTAAAAGTGAACTTGTTATGAGCTCCAAAAGTTCCTATTTCTCTTTATTTTTAAAAGTTCACTTGCAATGAGCTCTTAAAAGCCCGATTTTAACTTATGTCACTTGCAAAGTGCTTATAAAAACCCGATTGGAGAGATTTTTGGCATGAAGAACACTTGGCAAGGTTTGTAACTTTATTGAATCCCCCATTTTTGCTTTACCATTGCCACGTTTTTGTAGATTTGAGTTTGCTCAAGGCGCCTAGGCTTTTTCTTCTTCATTTTGGCTTGTAAACTCTTGTTGCGGGTATGTTCTTTGTTTCTTTTTATTTTTCTATTTTTGTTGCTTTAAATCTTTTGTTCCTGGGTTGCCTTTCTATGGAGATTGAGATTTGCATATTTTTAAAAAAATGTATGGTTGAAAACGCGTTTTTCCACTTCATATGCCCTTCATTCATTTCTCTTCCATACACTATCATTATTCATTCGCCCTTCATTCATAAAAACATTTTTCTCTCTCTTTCATTCGCCTTTCCATTCACTTTTCATTCAGTTGCCTTTATTTCATATTCATTTGCCATTACCATTTTTCTTCATCATCATTATCATTTTCTGCAAAAATGATGCCCTTGGCTGAAAATCGGGTTTTCATAATCTAATTACAAGTAGGAGATTTTGACCAAGGTTACAAGTTAAAATGATAACTTACAATCACCTTTCACTTTTCCTACCTTGCACTTGCAATGTGTTTCCAAAATCCCAATTATACACTTTACTTGCAGTTAGCCTTCCAAAACCCGAAATTGAGCTTTGGCCTCATTTTTGCAGCACCTTTGTCTCATTCTCGTTAGTCCTGCTTCGGCACATGATCTACCAAATCAATAATATAAGGCATGGGCCTTATTTTTCAAACAAATTCCAAGGCCGGAGAATGATACAAAGAAAGAAAGAAAAGCATGACGAAGCCACAAAAGGAGTTGAAGAAGTGACATGATTGAACATAGAATGTTTTCAAGACAAAGATGGAAGAATATTTTCCAAACAGCAGCATGAAGATCCAATAAAAAATGATGTAGTTAGAGTCGTGTCTTGGACACTTAGAATAGTTTCAATTATGTATTTGTAATTTAGTTTTGACAAATTACATGTAAAATGGAAAAATGTAATTGCATGTGATCATCACTTGCAAAGTTGTAACTTGTAATTGCATGTAATAATATTACAAGTTAAATAACAATAGGACTTGTAATGTTGAATAAGTCAACTACAGTTAGTTAGTGGTTGAGAGAATTTCTAAAGTTAGTTGGGATCCTCCCACCTTTTTCTCATGACTTCTCTCCTATAAATACTTCAAGGAGTCATTTGTAATCTTTTATCTTTTAGCAATGCAACAAAACTCTGCTAGTTTGTATGTGCACTTTAAGACTTTGAGTTTAGATGTAAATCATATTACAACCAATTAAAAGAGGCAAATTGCTTCCAAACTTTGTGTTGATTCAAGGTGTTATGTGGCGACATTTTCTGCAGATTGATTATGAGTTTTGTGGTGTTATACAAGAGGGATTCAAGCTCAATTTTGCAGACTTTGAGATGCTTATTATGTTTGGAGTTTTAGATTGGTTTTCAGATTTGATACTGCAGACTTTGAGTTGTTTGTCATGTTTGAAGCTATTGTAGAACGCTCAAGCAAAGGGGGTAACTTGCAGACTTTGTGTTGCTTTTGTTTTCTATGTTTGTGCATTAAAAGGCCATCATGTAGTTAGATTTTGAGCTACTACATACTATATTTGGTTACCAGAAAATCATCTAAAAAGGTTGATAGGAGAGTAAGTTGTCAAAGACTTTGTCCTTTCAATTTGTTTTCCTGTCCTGGAGGAGCAACAGAGGGCTTTGTGCCTTTATGGAAACTTTGCTTCTTTATTTGTTTACTTCATTAATCCTTTATGCTTTCAGTTGTGATTCTTTTCTGAAACAAGAGAAAAGAATAAGTGTATTTTCTAAAAAAAGAGAATAAGACAGAGTTTCACCTAGATTTAGAATAGATTTATAGTTAGAGTTTATTTCTGAATTGTTAAAATAGAAAGCAAAGGGGGAGCCTTCCCTTTGAAAATAGGAGAGTTCATCTCACACACTATGGCTGAAACCACAATTTTGTACGCTTTCCCAAGTATACAAAATTTTCAACCAACAGTTAGCACATGTTGTACTTAGGAATAAAAACCAAGTGTCTCCATTTAATAATTATTGTTGGTAATTACTCTCAAACATTCTTAGGGTCTATTTAATCTCCAAGTCTTTTTGCCATAGAACATTTTCCCTTTTAGCACGCCAAAGAGCCAAAGTCTTTAACCATGACATTGGCATGCTTGTTGTCCAGGTTTTTCAAAGGTTACTCTTCTAAACAAATTGAAAGATTTATTTGTAGTAGCTTTATATGGAAGACTACTCATTATTTGAGAAGAAAAATCAAGAAATAAAATCTATTCAACAATTATATTTAAGTTTCTACTTCAGGTCTACATTTATTCCTACCTTCTTAACTTCATTCCACTTATCCAATTGTGATCAAGATGCATTCTAAATTGCTTTACTAATTCAAAGATTTTGAGAGCATCTTAGGAAAATCCATTTAGTGCATATATTTATTGTGTTTGGTCCAATAGAATCTATGTCTCCACAATTATGTTTTTGATAAGATGAGCAACATTTACAGGGTGTTGTACCCTTTACACAATGAGCCTCAGGGACCAAAAAGGATTAACAAAACTGTACCAGCAGAGACACCGCAGTAGCACATCAAAACACAAACAACTCTTGGACAACAGAACCAGGAGTGACAGAACACTCAGAATCGACAACAGTCATGAGACAAAGACAAACTAGCAACCTAAACCAGGCCTCACAACCAGGAGCAACCGAACACTTAGGACTAAAACTAGTCCTATTCAGCCAAGAAACAACCCACAATACTGCATGCCCAAAAGACTGCCTAAAATAACCAGGCCACACAACACCTACAACAACTGGATTGCAACAGACCTCCCACTCAAATCAACCAAAAATGAGCCTAACAGTTTCTTACCAAAAAAGGGGTAAGAATCACAAGTTGTTGCAAAGAAACCACCTTCAAAATGCTCCAACCAACTAGATGCCAACCCCGACACCACCTCAAAAGGAGGGGGCCTCCACAATTATGTTATTTATTGAGAACATGTCTCATTTAGTCATATGGTTGAAACATTGCAACCCAAAATTCATTTGGCATAGATGTAACTTGTATTTTATGAGACTTTGTCCAGATTAATAATTGGATGGTTATGGGGCACGACCGCCGAGATGATAGTTTGTTGAAGATCTAATCAATTTTCTTTTTCACCCAATAATTTAGTGATTGATTAGATACCTTTATAGAGGCCAAAAAAATTTCTTTCAATTTATTCAACATATCTAGTTCTTTGTTCTTCAAATGATTTACAGTACTTTTATGATTATAGCCTCTGCCTGGAAACACTTTTGTCTACATGTGCTTCATCCATTTCAGTCATCGATAGCAATTGCATAGCTGTCTATAGTTACTTCTTTTTTCCCATTCCTAGAACTCCCAAATGTGTTGTCACTACTAGAAGAGTACTTCAAACCTAAGTTCTTAACTTCAAGCTTATCCTTTGCATTAGTTCCATCATCTTCACGAGTCCATTTTGAAACCATAAAATAGGATGTGTATCCATACTCTTGCTTGTAAAAGATTTTAGCTCAAGCTGTGGAATTGTCAACTTTGGTGGTGTCTCAAAAGAAACATTTGTCTTACTCATCACTTGGTGTTCTTTTTGTGCCCCCAAGATACTAGATCTGGACATATACTTTATCCTTTTCATGGATGTCTCTTCTCTTTCTTTAAAGCTTCTATAGCTATCTAACCAATGATGTTTATGTATAAGTCATTAAATCTTTTCATAATGCTAGGTAAAGTCACTTCAAAATTTGTCATGTATGCAAATGCATTCTTTTTTTTATGGGAGCACTATTGTTATGAAGTATACCAGACACAAGAAATGGGGTTTTCCTTCAATGTTGAGTATATTGCAAGTACATCAATTATCTTCCCAGTTGCATAAACATCATCTAAAGCAAACCCCATAGATTCTTTTATCTAACTTCTTTCCAAAGATAAAGCTCATAACATGTCTTCAAATTCATCTCTTTGGTTGTTTGTTAAGGCACACTCTTAACTTTCTGCTTCTTCCAACCACATTAGTTACAACTAAGGATTTCTCATGGTCTGAACTCTTTGTAAGTGTATGTTACAATAAAGGTGATGGTACCTATCTCCCACTTCTAGTAATCAGGATAAAAGGTTTCGTTCGCTATCTTTGAAGAGTATCTTCCTCTATTTTTGAAACCTTGGGAGCACAATCATCTCAACAATCTGGCTTGAGACAACAAAAGTTAGAACACCAAAACCTAACCAAGCCACTATATTACCCTCTTTCACCTTTGTGACATATTTCAAATTGAACACTATTGTGCACTTAACTTTGTCATATGCCTCATGATAGGAATTATTTTGAATACAGTTTCATTGCAATAAACTATTGTTTCATCGTCAATAATAATAATAATAATCAAAGAGATCAATACCAGTAAATTGCCTTATGATGAATTTTCTTTGACCAACACTCCCAATTGGTGATTTACAAGTTCATACAGTTATCCCTTTGCCCCATGCCAATCTATTGGAACAATCTTCTTTGCATAGATCACAATATCTCCCTTCTACAGAGGTCCCATATGGCTCAATTTTGTGCCATGTTCAAACTGAGCTCATATGTTATTTCCAAACTTGTCATGCTTGAATTAACCGCACTTAATAGTAAGTAGAGTAGGACCTCCATAAACAAAATATCCACCTGAAAGGAAAGCCATTCCAAAGTCTTCGAATTGTGACAACCATGTTTGGAAAAGGGAAAGGGGAGGACATTGTTAATAAGATCACAAATTGGTGAATGACATAGGTTACTACATTCCAACATCATAAGTAGACATTCAAAAAAATGTATCCCAGTTTTATAAATACATATTGCAAAACCTAATGTCATATATATTAGAAATGGCGCAAAAGTAGTTTTTCATTCACCAAGTTCTTCATAGAAAAAGGAAGGATTGATATTATGACTAGTGGCAAACCTTCTGGAAATGCAACCATAAAAATTATGGAGGGAAAGGAACAAAAACAAACCAAAGTTGCAACCTTATTGAAGGCAACTACGCACAAAAAAAGACAAAACAAAGACAAGCCAAAACTAAGATAATAACAAATACAACATGGAACATAAAAACTACCCAACACCTATGCACTCAGATTGGGTACAACCTATCACCATCGACTCACAGAATTATGCAAAGCCTTTCATAGGCTTAGAGAAATAAATACCAATGCAAAAAAAGAGAGTCTACCATGAAGTGTTTACAACTTTGAAATTCCTTTTGCAATGATGAGGAAATTGGAAAGTATGAAATATGAGAAATCCTTGAGTAACATACCAAACAACCATCTTTCATCATGATTATTCGAGACATTCTAAATCACATGAATATACCTTGTGTAGTGTTGACCATGCTTTCCTAAGTCATTTTGAGCAAACCAATACTCATTGATTGTTCTACTTTATGGTTGTCATTGATTACAAGATGTCTATTTGATGTCTAAGGACTGGGTAGTAGAATGTAGAACGATGTCTCATTTTCTGGTTGAAGGCCAAAATAACAGAGACTTTCTAGAGAAGTTGCATTATTTCCCATATTTTCATTGCTAAGACTATCATTTATGGACCAATTTTGATATCATTATTCACTTTGAAGAGATAAATCAATACCTTCATTTCGAATTATCTTCTCCACAAAGAAAATCATCATCTAAAGATTCTAAACACCAATTTGGAATGTATACTTCGTGAGGTTGTACATCATTACAAACTTTGAAATTCCTTTCTATATTATCATCGTGATGAAGGGCATGAACCTAAAAAATTATATTCAAAACAAGAGAGTCCAAAGTGGGAAGATCTATCATCTCCCCTAGCAACGTTTCCTTCTTAGGATTTTCATTAAGCAACTTGAACACTTCAAATCTAATTGCATGCATGTCAAAGTGTGAACATTTGATTTTTCATCCTCATTTACCTCACACTGAGCTCAAACAACATCATAAGTAAAATTTTCCATTTTGGGAGAAGAAAATGGTATGGATAAGGATTCACTTTTGGATTTCAAAATTTCATCTGTGAAGATTGAGTGTAATTTGGTGTCTTTAATTTGAAAGTAATGGCAATTGTTTTCTTCCCGAGGTGTGAGAAAAGCATTGCTTCTTTGGTCAAGAACACCTTCACTACTTTGATGTTGACCTAGATGCCATTTTTGTGACTCCGAAAAATCTTCAAGTTCATTCAAAAAATTTAGACTCATAAACACTTGGGAGAACTAATTTGCAACTTTTGAGCACTAATGATTTTCCTTTCGAGTTTATCCCATAATTTTATAACCTCACTATCATTTGATGAAAGGATTTCATCAATTATGCACATGTCATGTTCTTATTTCTTCCTTGTTTCTTTAATAGATAAAATCTATCACAAAGACTTCTAATCAAAAAATTAGATTTATAATCTTGTTTAGGGAGTAACCTCATTGTTTCGGCATCGAAAATACTATCTCTAATGCAATTCCAAAAGGATAGAAGTACCTCATCATTCATCGCTAAGATTTCTAGGATTGTCGCCATGGGTTGCTCCCTAGTTCTCTAATTTTTCTAATACTCCACCATTATTATGTGTTTGTTCTTCAAACATAGTCACCAACCTCCTTTCTTGGGGAGGTACCTTCAAATTTTGGAGGAAAGAAAGCACTGATACTTCGATCTGTCCCCAACAAAGTCGCCAAAAATTGTTAGTAAATAGTTTTGTCTCTACAAAGATTAACTGAATCACCCAACGGGCAGCAACAATATGTACCAACAAATGGAGAGATCACTATTAGATTAGCAATTCTCCTCGGCATTTGAGAGGTGCAGCTCCCTCATGATGAAATTCAAATTTTAAAAGGGTATGCTTTTGACCAGAAAGTAGTAAAGGTAAGATTGCAAATGAATAAAATAACTTTGAAAAAGATAACTGAATAACCATTCACAAATGGTTAATTCAAAAATCTAAGTACATATGAATGATAAATCATTGATTCAATTTCAAAATTGGCATGAACAAGACAGACTCCCAAAATCATTTTTTCTATTTCAGATTTTTTTTGAAATTCACTAGCCCACAGGCTTGCCTACTCCCGTGTCAAAGAATTCACTCCAGCCCCTGCACATAACCCTCAATGGTAGAGCCGCGAAAAAGATTCCTGTTTTACAATTACAACTTTCTTTTATAATTCTTCTCCCCAATTCGTAAGTGCTTCTTGAAATTCAATTCCCTCTTTATCTTAAGGAACCTTTCAAATTCCCCTCGACCGCTACATCTTTCAAGTGTGGCAATAGAACTCCTTAATTTCTTGAATTTTCCAATGATGCGAGAACAAATGAAATTTACTCGTTGGTGAAGCCTCAGACCTTTTAATTTGTGCTGGCAACATAAAACTTCCTTGGATCAGCCCTTATCGGATTAATAAAGTTATGAATAAAGGCTGCTTGGGTTTATTTTTCAACTTTGGCATAGATAAAGGTTGCAATTTGTGATTTAGCTTTTTCGAATTTCTCAAAAAATTGAGTATTTGGCTTATCGCTCACCTCAAGCAAAAATGTTCTTTATTTGATATAATTTGTCCCATCGAATACCTCTTAAACTATTGATGTGCCTTTAGTTCAAAAGCCCCTCCTTTATATTGCGAATCAATCTACCAATAAGATCTTTTTGTCTCAAAGGACAACTTATTTTTTTCTAGAAATTTGAGGCGAGTCCTCCAGTTCATCATCTTTCGACAATTTGCCATTGGTTTATCAAAATGTCACCGATTATACTCCATTTCATGACCTTTTCTTCGATAGGATTTTGAGGCTTTCTAAGTTTGATGTACCGATAAATAAATATGCCAACGTACATCTGTTTCATCATCATTTGTTGAGGTCGATCTCGTTGCGTGCATTCGAAAGTGGATGATAGAACTAGATTTTTTTTAAGATTCAATATCCTTATGTATATAATTGTGCTTATGAAGTGATTCAATAGCTAAAACTATCTGCCAATATAAAACCTTATCGATATATTCACCTTTGTTCTGAACAATTAACCTTTCCAATCAACCTGATGTGGAAGGCTTGCACCATTATTGTGAGCATGCACTAATCTTGCTAGTGTAACACACATAACACCCACAAAGTTTGAAATACTCTCGATGCTTCCACTTATGATTTCTGCTTCATTTTTCATGTCATAATGATTTGTCAATGTCACCAATTTGAAATCATACCTAGCTTTGACTAGTTGATCTATTTCAGCTGCAAACAAATATTTTCCCCGATTCCTTGAATGCCATAGGCACCGGCCTTATCCATTGGGTTCTCCCGAGTTGGCATATGCATTGATTGCTACATTCTTTGTATCTGTAAACTCTACCTTTGTTTTCTCCCAGAATGTTCACATCACTGGTGGATTCCCAATCTTTGGATCTGGGATCAATGGAGAGAGCACAACTGAAACACCAATATACACCTTATGTGCGCATCTACCTAAGTTGGAAAGCATGTTGAATGCATCCTTTTCTTCTTCTGGGCTTTCTAAGATTTTTCCATGTAGCTCAACTACTATATCTGTCCCAATAACAAGGTTTCGCATCTTGCCACCAATTACCTAAAGTATGTTCCTTGTAACACCAATAGCCTTGCATAAAGCAGTTTCTGCATCATATTCACCAAGATTGCTATAAGTTGATTTTTCAAGGTTCTCAGCAAATGCCGATGGAACAATTTTTATTTTGAGACCCTGAAAGGATATATACTCTACTAAATTCGATTCAAAGAAAATTATAATTTTTAAATTGCCTTTACAAGAACTCTTTAAAGAACCCGTCTTCATGCCATCATTGTCACCACCACCTTCATCTTGCTCTTCTCCCATACCATTGCCGTTACTATGGTGAAGCGAGTGTGCATACTCATGCATATAATGCATATGAAGGTGCCCTGGATCTGTTCCTAGAACCTGGGCCTTAGAAAGTCCATATATAGGCCCTTTCATATACTCAATTTGAGTAGCAGCCCGAGGTCTTAGCCCATTAACTGAACTCAATTTAAATATTATCATATAAAAATCTGTCGCTTTCTCCTCCAAATAGAAAACGCACCAACACTTTGTCAGCTCTAGGAGTTTCATATATTGATTTTGTATTATTATTACTAAACATGTAAATTGCACAGGCAAGATTAAGCCATTGCTGAAGTGATAACTTATGAAAAGTTTCAACATCTACAATTCCAAAACTTATGACCTTTTGCATCCGGGGTTTGAATTAACAGATATGACATTTTAGAACAAGGGAGAATTTTAAAATTTCCGGTGCTCAGAAACGTGGGCAACATAGTCCTAGTAGACTTTGTGACCCAAATTGTGTACATATTCTTTAGAAATACATGCATGAATGCTTCTTGTATGATTACACCATGTATATATTTTTGTTGTTTTGATAGTGAAGGCAAGTTAAATTTTTTATTCTATGATTAGGGGCTCTTAACAAGTCATGGACAAAATCTAAGTGGTTTACTTGGTGATGGTCTGCCTCACCTACTACACTAAACCTCGTGTTACATATTTACATTGCTATCTACATATGCATTTATATATACAAATAGCTAGATAGCATGCCAATGTAAGGCAAATGATATTTCAATTTTAAGTAGAAACTATCAAACTTTTCATTTTCTATACATCCAAATGCATGTCCCTTTGCCATATTCTATATATGCCTACAAGTTATCCACGTACATCTACACTTTATCCTAAGTCAACTATTAAGTTTATCTTGTAAACTAAAGACAAACATGGAACAATTTATTTAACTTCAAACAAGGAATTTCATTCAAGGAAATGAAGTAGTTGATTAAAGAATAATTTGATGTTAATCTTATGTTGGCGTTTAAATTCGCACCTCTGGTATGCGGATTTGAAAACGGACAGCTATGCACAGATAAACTGCTCTTCAAATTAGGAGGGGAAGCTCCCTCTTGCTGATGGTGTTTGAAAGAAAGTAAACTAAAACTAAGTTGCCTATCTTTTTGGATCTGCTTAGAGCACAAGGTTTTTTTAAACACAAACGCCGCAGCTGAGATTTTCTGATAAGAAGTTCAACTACGACTAATTTAAACTAAAGACGTTCCTAACCTCTCAAGTAATTGCAGAGCAGGAGAAGTTAGAAATTAACAAGGTAGATTCTCTGACAAAAATACTTCAATAATCTTTCTTCCAACGAACACCTACACACTTCACTGCAAGCTGAAATAAAGATCATAAAAGTAAAACATAGATAACGGAAATATGAGATTTTAGACCAAGGCAAAAGAGGCTCATGATTTTATTACTCAAATCTCTGAAACAAAGCTCACTTCTAACATGCCTTGAACAAGAAATTGCAGCTAAGGAGGCTTGCAAACTTATTCTTAACACAATAGAAAACAGCAATCTTACTAACTCCTTGTTGGCTAAAGAGGCTCAACAATTTGCTTATCACAACACAAATGAACAATACTTGAGCAACAAATAGAAGGCACAATAGGCTCAGCGTTTTGTTCTCATAAGCACGGTTAAAGAAAATAAATGAGCAAAGGCTCTTATTTATAGAGAAGCAGAGGAGTAGGGAACCCTAAAATCTCCTTGCTTTCACAATCTAGGGCTTGCTCAGCAAGCAAGCTTTATTACTAAATCTAGAAAGAAGAAACCCTAAAAAGCAGAAAAAGCGGGAAACGCCAACTATTACATCTTATCTTCTTTCTCTTCTCAAAGAATGGATAAGGATCATTCCAAGAATAGAAAGAAAGCGGGAAAGAAAGCTTCTAGAAGAAAGCTGCTTTAAAGCTCGATCACATCCGCTAGGAAGTTTGAGATTGTGTCTCGGTTCGGTGCATCTATGCCATCAACAGCAAAACACCGCTTTTCAAGAATATCTTCAGCATCTGCAATAGATCTCAGGAAATCTTCGATCTCATTGGCCGCTTTATTGAACTTTGCTGACATCATTGAAATATGGCCTATCCTTCCGCCAACTGGGCTGCAACTATGAACAACATTCTGGAACTGATTTTGCACCTCCTCAAGCCCAACATAGGAACCATCCTCAAGGCTGTACTGAGAGGGGATCTCTATGACAAATTCGTTGATGAAAAGGAGAGCTTCAACCACCCTTTGTCTGTAGGTGATGAATTCTTCGGATATCCTTTCATAAGTTTTAACTTTGAAAACATGACGCTCTCTCCAAGCAAGGATTTGCCTTTTGTATTCCTTTGAAACTGCTGAACCGTAGGCTGTGTCTAAATCAGCAATGATAATCTCATGCCTAGGTTTTACTTCAGCCAATGTTTGTTCAAATCCTTGGATGCCTGGACGAAGTTCATGAGCGTTTTCTCTTAATTGGAACATCCGAGCCAAGATCTCCTTTCCTCTGACAATGAAGCTCTCGATCCACTCCTGAGTCTCTTTCCCACATATGACCAGCTGTCTTAACTGATGTTGATCAGCTGGTGTCTCTAAGACCTGAGGCAGCAACTGAGTTGCTTGTGAAGAACCACGAGCAAGGTTAGAAATGAAAAGCTTAAGCTGCTGATTTTCAGCCTTGAGGGCTGCCTTATCTTCTCCATCTTTTAGCACTCTTTCATGAAGGTTTTCAGATACAACTTTGAAGAGACTCAAATCTGCATGTCTGGTATTTCTACCAAGATTAGCCTTGACCATGACGAAATCATCCATATTTACTGTTGGCGTAAAATCTAACACCTCTGGAGTGCAGGTTTGTACGGACAACTATGTACACTACGCAATGAGTGCTCTTCAAATTAGGAGGGGAAGCTCCCTCGTTGTGCTTAACAAAAATGCTTGAAAAGGGAAAAGTAATCTAAACTATCTCCTGTCTTTTTGTCTCAGCTGGAAGAGGCACAAGGTTAAGAAAACCAAGAACGTTGCAGCTAAGGATTTTCTGGTTTTGCAGATCATTAACTACAACTAAGCTAACTACTTTAAATCTATCCAGTTTCCTCAAGAAAACAGAGCATGAGGAAATGGAGCAGGATGATTATAGACGATAAACGTGTTTAGATTCTCTACTTGAAGGCAAGGTGGCGCAACTATCATCTCAATCTAAACAAGCTTATTGGGCACAAACAGATTTAAGAATTTACCATGACGATCTTATGAAACCCTATGTGGCATAACACTTGATCGAAATAGTAAAGACTTCACAAACAGCTTTATCACCACGATCTCACGAAACCCTATGTGGCATAACCCTTTGATTATAATGATAAAGATTCACAAAACAGATTTATCACCGTAATTTCTCGAAACCCTGTGTGGCATAACGATTGATCACAATGGTAAATATACATAAAACAGATTTATCATCTCAATCTCTTGAAACTCTATGTGGCATAACAATTGACCTCAATGGTAAATATGCACAAAATAGAAAGAATTCACCATTACAATCTCTTGAAACCCTATGTGGCATAACAATTAATCGTAATAGCGAAGACACATGAACAAATACCAAAAGAGCAATATTGAGGGCAAGGTAGGCGCAGCATATATTTCTCTCTCAAGCAAAAGTTATTTACAAATGAGCATAAGCTCTTATTTATATACATCAAGGTGTAGGGAACCCTAAAATCACCTTGTGTCATCTACAGTTCTTGCAATGCATGCAAGCTATGCGCCAAACCCTAATTAAGTAAACTATACAGTCAACTGGGAAACTACACTCAGTTAACCGAAACATCTAATCTAAAAATGGACAATTGTGCGAGCATGCACGTCCTTATTGAAAGCAAGTTAACTGGAAGACTACCATCAGTTAACGAAAACCCTAAATGAAACTCCAAGTAAACAAGGTGAATCTCAGAATAGATATGCATGAGGTGAGACAGCCAGTTAACTTGAAAGGGTAACATCAAGTTAACTCCTGTGTGTAATGTCTATCCTGAGAGGTGGAAACTGAAGTCTACTGGTCACGATCTCGAGCAACCAATCCCTCAACAAGATTGTTAACTGCGTCAACATCTGAATGTCAGCAACTTGAGCAATCTTAGCAATCTTTGCACACTAAAACTAGCATTTCACTGACTGGCAACTTTGGCGGCTCCAACATCTCCTCTAAGCTCGATACAAATCGGTCTCAGCTTTTCTAACGAAATCATGAATTAAGACCGATTTGGTCTTGAATTCAGTCTGTGTGTACTGTACTCTGAAAAACTCGCCTATTGACTGTGAACACGGCTATATTCTGACAACTTTTCTGGAAAACTAGAAATAGCCTGCTGAGGCTAAAAATAGCCTTTCGAAGAGTTATTTTCGGCGAAAATCTGAGATATGGGTTTTGTCCAGAAGAAGATTCTAAGACAACCCAGAATGTCAGAAATGCGAAAATCTAACTTCTACTCGACCATGCAAAGACTTTTCAGTTGAGAAAATTAGAAACTCGAGAACTGATGCTCTGGAGTTAAAAATTCCTGAAAAATCAAACGCACGATTTTAATTCGAGGAAGCTATATGAAAATGATCCAGATGCTAAGACTTGTCGAATTTGCCAATTTCAGGAACATGCGAATTGAAAACTGAGAGAAATCTGAGAACCAAGGAGGAAAAAGACGTTTTTTGTATGTCTTCTTATGGTGAAAATCGCTCAAGATTTCTTTGAATTGCTGAGAACTGTGAACTTTAACCTGCAAAAGAATGTGATTGGAGAAATCGCCTTTGCAAATAGATGAGAAATCTGCCTTTGTTTGAGAAATACGAATCTCCCTTGAAAATACGCCTTGTGAATGAAGAAAAACGAATTTTGCTTGAAAATACGCCTTTGCCTTGAAGAAAAACGAATTTTGCTTCAAAATTATGAATTTCCTTTGACAAAATTTTCCTTTGAGAATTACGATTTTCCCTTTGAAGAAAATATGAATCTCCTTGAAAAATACGAATTCTCTTGAAAATATGAATGATAAATGAAGAAGGCGCCATGCTTAAAGAAGATGAAATTCGCATCAATCTGACAATTGCAAGACTTAAAACCTCAGCTGAAAATAGAAGCCTTTCAATTGGACCATTTCAGTTGAACTGCCACTGACTGCAAGTTCAAAAATAAATAATAATAAAATATTTATTATGCAATAGCAAAGGCGCCAAAAATAGAAATCGCCACTCAATGCTAAAATATGCAAAATATTTGAAACTCCAGTTGACCAATTGAATGAAGCTTTAGGCTTCACCGTTGGACTTCACCGATTCTGAAAAGTCATCATTCGAGCTCATAGGCGTCCATTTGCTCAAGATATTTCATTTTTTATTAACTCCCTATTTTATAGCTGACAGCACTGTCACAACTGGCCAACTTCGACACTGATTTCCGGATGACCGGGTGATGCTGAGACTGATCTGAAGAATTCATCGGAAAACCTACTGAACAAGGAAGAAATGTCTGCTGGGAGACATGACTGCAAAATCCATCGTTTAACCCCTTGAAAAATTAGGCGCCCCTGATTAAATTGCTTTACGGGTTCCAGACTTAGCCATTTTCCTAAACTGCCATCTGACGATTCAAACGGCTGCCAATGGTGAACGGTGACATGAGATGAAGCTCACTGCATGACTGGAGATATTCTGCATCTAACGACTATATGCACGACAGCTGAAAGCTGTGTTAAGGGCCTCAAAAGTAAAAGCGCCCCTGGCTCATGGTTGCACTTTTGTCATTTTGACGAAAATCAAACGTTCATCCAAGTACCCTACTTTGACCGCTGATAACTGGAGCTGGGATGACTCGATTCAGGCACTATCTGTTTTAACGGACAACCAGAAGAGCCCACAAGAGAAGTCTCTGGAGGTGACGAAGCAAGAATACTGCTTCTAAGACCTCAAAAACTCCAGTGCGTATTTTAAATAAAATTACCGCTCCCAGACAGCCATTTTTTGGACGTTCTCATTTCACAATATTACATCAAAAACCTCGCACGCACGAGCGACTGCCAAATCCCGAAGGCTGACGGCTGTGCTAGTTGGAAAGATAAAATGATTATGCTCAATAGTCGTGAAGACTTCGAACGCGAACGGGCTCATCTAACAAGCCTAAAGGCTAGGCACCTCTGGACTGTGGAAATACACTGAAAATCGTTTGTTGGTCTGCCCGTGAAATTACGTGCTTGGTAGAATCTCCACCACGACCACCTGAAACGTCGGATTGACAAGCAGAATGGTGCGTTGCGGAGCTAGGCTAGAGTATTACTGATACCGTGAAGACTCTGTCTGCAAATTTTGCCATCTGAAGGGTCTTTTAAGCCAGCGCCCCTGGCCTGTACTTGCACTGGGAACAAACGGAGAAGCTCAGAAACGTGAAAACTCCATTTTAAGCTGATCTTCGGATGACTGCCGCAAGAGTTCTGAGAGTCGGATGACTATGCTTGATATCTCGTCGGATAAGCAGACTAGTTGTGAACGGATTGACTGCATCCGGCATATAAACCGTCGAGATTTCAACTTCTGTCGCTGATAACCGGAGCTGTGGGTCTCAGAACGCCTTGCTGGATAGCTCGACGGATAGCCAGACTGATTCTGAAGAGATTGACTGGATGCTTGAACATTTTAAACCAGATCTTGACCTCCAACAAGCTGGACGCCCCTGGGCTATACTAGCACTTTTATGCTTTTTCCTGAGAAATCTTCATAAATTGAAAATTAAAAACTCTGTTTCGATCATTGAAATGACTGTCTGCAATATGAAATGTCGTCGTAAGATGCTCCTCCGTCGTGAAAAGCTCTATTCTGAGTCTCTGCTTTAGGCTTTGATCAATATAACTGACTTTGACTGACAAACTATTGACAAAAACCCCATGCTTGGTATTGCCCAAAACTGCGTTTTACAACATTTTAACAAGGTTTAGACTTTTAAATGCAAAATGCCTTGATGAAGCAAAAAATTTGGTTTGGGTACAACATTTACCTCATCCCTATTCTTATCTTCTGGGGGCACGGCAGTCTCTACGACAATCTCGTTATCAGGATTCCTATCAAAATGAACTTGCTTCTTTGCCTTCTTCTTAGGAGGTTCCTGATAGATGTTATCGAGATCATCAACACTCACTTGATACGAAGGCCTTCTCCTAACCCTTCCTAAGGAGTTCTCAAGCCAAGACACCGTAGTATCTTTACTAACTTCCTCAGGAGGTACTGCTGCAATCTCTTCATTATCTTCGATATCAAGATCAATGTGAATTAGTGACGAACCCGTCAAAGGTACAGGAACATGTGTTGAAGGCGGCTCCTCTGCTTCATTTTGAGGTATGGGCTCGTCAAGAGGAACTTCTGAATCTACTGTAGGCTGTTCCTGTATGACTATGCTTGAGAAATCCAACCTTCTTTTTACGTTTTTATTCGATCTACAACCTTTGACACCATCTTGAGAGTGACTTTTACCCTTTCCTTTTGACTGTGCTGTGGAAGAAGAGGGAATTATCCTTGGTGGCTCTGCTACTGGAATAGAGTTCTTCCTTTTAAGCACTAAGAAAACCTTACTATACTCAATGACTTGTTTTGTTCTGTCTTCAACTGAAAGAGATTCCTTGTTTGCCCAATTAACTTGCGGAAGAGGCTGATCCTCGATTCTTTTCTGAGTGTACATTGGTAGAAGCACATCTTCATCATCATCGGAGAGCCCTTCTATATCTTCATTTAAACAATCTTTCATCTGATGGAGAGTCAACCTGCTGTAGCTACGCCTTCGCACTTCAAACTCATCTGCACAGTTAGCCCAAAAATCTTCAAGTGCGGGTATGTGATTGTAGTTCTTCTCCAACCGGCCAGCGTAGACACCGTGAGGATCAAATGATCGCCTTTCACTGTAGGATTTTAGGCCAAATTTATCTAACTCTTCTCCAATTGTCTTGGCATCTGTAGTAGTCCTGCATGTATAAATACCCAACCCTAATGGAAAGTGAAGAGAGGGTTTCTTTCTATTTCTCAAGACTGTATGGACGCCGTGAGCTTGCCTCAAGAATTCCATGAAGATGACCTCGTCCAACGGATACCTTGGCAACATGAGCGGGGCGCCTGAATAACCATAAACCCTGAGATAGGTAAAGGTAGGAAACTGTATAAACCAATCCGCCCATTCCGCCATTGCTGCTCGGGCAACTGAAGAGATGCGGACGTGCAATTCATTGTCTAAGTCACGCACTGTGTACATCAAGAATGCCTCGTTCACCCTTTTGTAGTGGTGCAACGACTTTGTGAATTCCAATTGGGGATAATAATTATATACATGTTGTACGCTCAATGATCCCTCGGTGTTCAATCCTCTGAATCAACCTTGATAGGCCACCAGGTAGACTAGATATGACACCATGTGGAATACATGAAACTGAAAATATTCTGTTATTTGCTGATGTAGGCAGTCACTAATCAAAGTAGGCCAATCATAAAACTCAGTCTTTTTCATAATGTGAGGTATGGCATAAAACATCCAAGGTTGGAACTTGGTGGCATCTTCTGAACCAGTGACCCTGTTGAGCAAAGTGATGATGATGGCAACCTCGTCCTTGAACTCCCCTCGCCCGACATTCTTGGGCAATGTCTTATGTTTTTCTTTCATCCATCTCTGTGCAATCTTCTTGCTGTATTTATATTTATGCATATTCCACATCTTTTCACATTCATCCCTTGAAAGAGTTACGCTTTCAGGCCATGGGGGAATGGAAAAACACCTTTCGACCATATCAGGCTTTAGACTGCAAATCAACCTACCATCTGCTGACTGGATCTCCCTAGTAGCCGGGTTGTAATGCTTAATGCAAGCGATTACGAACTCAAGGCTTTGAACTGATATAGGAATAGATGCTGCTGCGAGGAGTCCAGAATGTCCTAGGTTCTTGATTGAAGTGTTGCTTGCTCTCTCCAAGGCATGTAGGTCGAACACCGGCTTAACATGATGCAAGTCTGTCTCAGCTGTTTTGATGTAATTGTGAAAGAGAGCTGATTCGGACTTGAAAACATTAGGAGTGTACTCCATTTCAGAAAACTCGAAGAATGACTGTAAACTCGCCTTGGTTCAGACAAGTTTTGAACAATTTCTATTTTTAGAATGCTGATTTTTGTGCTTCAACGGACGAAATTTTTGAGAAATTTTTCTGAGATATGGGTTTTGTTCAGAATATCAATGCAAGACAACCCAGATCGTCCGTTTTTGAAAATCTTGAATTTAGCCTGAAAAAGTAGCAAAGCCTAATTTCTTCAATTTTTCCCGAAAAAAGCTGGCATCTGGGTTTTGTTCAGAATATCATTAGAAATGGACCCAGTTGATTGAAATTGCAAAACTCTGACGTTTGATCGAAAAAGCAGCCAACCCTAGGTTTTTGAACTTTCTTGAAAAAAGCTGCGATATGGGTTTTCTTCAAAAGACTGATTGGAAAGGACCCAGATGGTTGAAATTTGAATGCACCGAGGTTTTCACTGTCATGCAAGATAAGAGCACTTGCTGCAACTTGATGAAGTTCTTGAAAAATTCTTCAGAAGATAGAGGCAAAAAGACCTGGATGACTGAAAAATTGAAAGCCTTGGCCTTCTGCTTGAAAAATTTGATCTTCTGGAACAAAAAGAATGAAAAAGCAAGGGTTTATGCTTGCTGGTCTGAAAAATCTGATGTAAAACCAGCAACTATGGATTCTTTAATCACAAAAATTCTTCAAACTTGCTGTTCCAACTTTCTCCTTTGGATGCTACCTGCAAAAATAATGAAAAATACATTGAAAAGAAGTGTTAAATAGACTTAGGGTCTGATTTAGGTTTTGCTTTCTTTTTGCTTTTATTTCAAAACCCTAAATCTTAGCTCATCAGATTTGGACGCCATCCTTCTCTTCTTGCAAATTTTGAAAATTTGAAAATCTTCAAAAATTCTCTAAGGCATGGAACTTTGGGCGCCTTTCTCCAAGAGGGGCGCTCAACTTCACCAGTGTTAGTCAAAATTTCAACTTTTTCAACTTTTCTCCATTTTGGCAAGCTACGTCGCCTCTGATTTCCCGTTGACAGATCAACCCGACAGACGAGCTAAGTGATTCACGGCGGAGCCTGACTGATACTGAGAAAGACGTTCTGGAGGCACCTCCGGCTAAAAACTTGATTTTGATCTCCGAATTCACGGGAGGCTTTTCCTTCTAGGGGCGCCCAACTTCTTCAGTGTTAGCCATTTCTTGATTTTCAAGTTCTTCCTTCTCCCTTTGATTTTCTGGTGAATCTTCGATTCCGGGAGCAATACTGATCCGACTGACTGTCTGAATACTTCGTTGGATAGCCAGACTGATTTTGATGAGGCACTCTTGGACGCTACTTCTGCAAATTCCATCATTTGAAGGCTTTAAAGTTTGGGCGCCCTTCTTCAACTGGGGCGCCCACTTCCATCAGACTTAGAAATTTTTTCAATTTATTCATGTCTCTATCTGCTGTGGATGACCTTGTTGAATCTTGAGCTCCGGGCGTCGGATTGATAAATGTTTGAGCTCGTTGCGAAGCTGAGAGGATTTCAGGAGGGGTCTTCTGGAAACACTTTTGCCAAAAAGTAGCTTTTAACCCTTCAAAAGCTTGGGCGCCTATCTTGACTGGGGGCGCCCACTTAGTTTATTTTTCACCTATTTCACCTTTGCTTTTAGATTTCTCTTTTCAACTCTCATCGGACCCTTTGTTCAGCTCTTTGAATCTGACGATTGCGAGCTCCGTTTTTTCGTGCGGGATAGCTCACTGGGAAGCCTGTTGCATTCTGAAGACATCTCGTTATGACCTTGACTGCAAATTCATCTGTTTGCACCCTTAAAAAGTTGGGCGCCTTTCTTCAATTGGGGTGCCCAGTTTCTCCAGACTTAGAAAAATTCTCGATTTATTCTTCTTCAAGTCTCAGATCTTCATTTTATACCTTCCACTTTGACTTGAATTTGCTGGAGACTGAATTTTCGGATGCTCTGACGGGGATATCCATCGCGAAGCTGACTGAACACTGAACAACTTTCATTGGAGACCGTAACCCTAATTCACTCATCTGATGCCCTAAAAAGATGGGCACCTTTCTTCAAGTGGGGCGCCCAAACTCAGCAGTGTTAGAAAATTTTCACGACTTTTCAACTTTCTTTCTCGTTCCTCGTGCATGTTCATCGTTTCACCTTCTGCTGGAAGTTTGAATGCTAACATTGACGCCTGGCAGTCAGATGACCTCCATTGATGACCTCGGAACTCCAGATATGCTTCTGAAAAAGATGAATAGACCCAGTAGGGCAAAACTGATTATTTTAAGAATCTGACTACACCAGCCTGATACGGACACATTTTGAGCCAATCAAAATCAGTTCGGACCCTGTCGGACCAACTTTCTATTTTTAGAAAATTTTGCCAGTATCTGTTTCGAAAGAAACCCAGAAAAACCCAGAAAACATTACTATTTCGAGAAAATTTCTAAAAATAGCAGTTTTCCTAAAATTTAGGGATGAAAAACTGAGATCTGGGTTTTGTAGGTTAAGCTGCTCTTAGCAGACCCAGATCGTCAGAAATTGAAAATTTTGTGTTTTAACCCTTCATACAGGACATGCACACCCAAATTTTGACCTTTTTGACTGATTTGACAAGACTTTTACTCATTTCTTCAAGATGTCTAAGTGTAACAAAAAATTTAATTTTGGGGTACAACATTGGCTCTGTTTGGGGACCATGGCGGATACTTTTGGCATAGGAGAACCATAGAATCTCTGAAGTTTTAAGCTTAGACCAGTGCCTTATCCATTGGGTATCGGAGTCCGCATCATTTCCTAATCACCTAATTTGCAGGACATTCCTTAATCACCTATAACCGGACTTCCTAAAAAAAACACCTAATAGTTGGACTTCCCTACTAATAATCTAAAACAAGACTCCTAATCACCTAAAACACGACAGGACTGTTACGGAAAGGGGAAATACAACATAACGAAAACATCACGGAAAGGGGAAACACATCACGAAAAGCAATGAAAAATATGTACAAAGATTGATTTTGAGAACTTACTCCACCCCCGAAGGGACGAAGTGCTTCAGGTACTGCCCGCTGTGTGGTAGAGGGAGGAGACTTCCATCCAGGCGCGAGAGAATATAGGTGTTCTCTCCAGCGGGCTCGTGAATCTTGAAAGGTCCCAGCCACAAGGAATCAAATTTCCCATGCATTCCCTTGGGCTCATGTCTCTTATCCCATAAAAGGACTTGATCTCCAACCTCGAAATCTCGTTGGCGAGCTTTCTTGTCAAAAATCTTCTTCACCCGCTCTTGGTGTTGAGTGATTCTGTCTACTACCTCTTCCCTTTCTTCTTGAAGCTTAGTCAGGTACAAGATACGCTTCTGAATAGGATCTGTGAACTCTCCATCTTCTACTGAGGTCGCCAGCTGCAAGGCGGACAACTCCAATGTGATGGGTACCATTGCTTCTGTACCATATAAGAGTATAAAGGGTGAGGTACCAATGGCTCTCTTCGGAGTAATTCTGTCGGCCCAGAGAGCATCATAAAGTTTCTTGTGCCAAGTTCGCTGACTGGAATCAACCAACTTGCGAATGATTGTGACAATGTTCTTGTTCGATGATTCAGCTTGTCCATTACCCTGGGGGTAATAATCTGATGAATGAGATAGTGTAATGCTGTGATCAAAACAGAACTCCATTAGCTCCTCTGATGAGAAACATGTCGCATTATCTGTCACAATTTTGCGAGGCACTCCGAAGCGTGTGACAATGTTTTCCTTTAAGAACTCACACACGACCTCGGACGTAGCTCGCTTGGTAGGAATGGCTTCAACCCATTTAGTGAAATAATCAGTGGCTGTAAGGACATAAATATGCCCCTTGCTGGAACGTGGGTTGATAGGACCAATAAAATCTAAACCCCATTGCTGAAATGGAGCATCTATTACAACTGGCCTGAGAGGAGCGGCTGCTAACTTTGCTTTGCCAACAAACTGCTGACACAATTGAAATTTATGTACCCACTCATATGCATCGCGGAACATAGTCGGCCAAAAGAACTGAGCCCGCAAGATTTTAAAAGCTGTCACCTTTGATGAAAAGTGACCACCGCATGCTTGATTATGGAAAGCTTCCAGCAAGCGCCGTTGTTGATCTTTGGTAACACACAACAAGAATGTTCCGTCAAGGCCCCGCTTGTACAAAACATTGCTGATGATTATATAATTTTGCGCTTTCAGCTTAAGCGTTCTCCTTTGTTGCTTGTTCAGGTGATTTGGGCAATCACCGTATGTTAGGTAATACCATATCTCAGTAAACCATTCTCCCGAAGATTCAATCAGCAAGACCATTGGAAGGTCTTCTTTAACTTCAGGTTCAATCTCAGGTATACCTTTGGCTTGAAGTTTCTTATCACCATCTTCTGCCATCAATTGACAAAGACCTCTCCCGCGGACGAGTTTGGTTGGCTTGATCTCCAAGTCATACTCTTGTACCTTTGCGACCCAGTTTCCTCTTTTGGAGCCCATCTCCTGTTGAGTCAACACACTCTTTACTGCTGGATCTGTGACATACACAACGGTGTGAGAATTTAGGATATAAAATCTGAAATTCTTTATAGCTCGAACCACCGCATAGGCATTCTTTTCAATCTGAGAGTATCTTGATTCGCTGTCCTTGAAACTGCAGCTCATGAAAGCTATGGGAGATTCAGTTTCTTCATTTAACTTTTGTGTCAGAATGGCAGACAGAGTATGCTCTGACGCATAACAATAAAGGATAAATTCCTTTTCAAAATTAGGACAGACTAGTACTGGAGCTCGACTGATGGCTTCTTTTATCGCTGCAAACGCCTTCTTTCCTTCTTCCGTCCACTTGAAAACTGTCTTCTTCTTCATCATAGCAGATATATCTTTAGTCAACTCAGAAAAATCTGGTACAAATCTTCGTATGAAATTTACCTTACCAAAGAAGGAGTGTACCCTTGTTCTGCTTGTTGGAAGAGACAAACTTTGGATAGCTTCAACCCGACTTGGGTCAATTCGAGTTCCCTCCTTGGAGACGATGTGTCCAAGCAACTTGCCTTCCGTCACCGCGAAGATAGACTTCTTCGGATTCAATGATATTTTATGATATCTGCATCTCTCGAAGACCTTCCCCAGATGTTGAAAGTGATCTTGTCGTGTCTTCGAGAAAACAGTGAGGTCGTCAAGATAGACAACTATTACTTTATTCTTCAAATCACCAAATGCCAAATCCATGGCTCTTTGAAATGTAGCACCGGCGTTGATGAGGCCGAAGGGCATTCTTTCATATGCAAACGTACCCCACGGGGTAGTGAATGCCGTCTTGAATTGATCTTCCTCAGCCACCGCTATTTGATTATAACCAGAAAAACCGTCCAATAAAGACAGCATCTCTGAACCGGTAACCGTCTGTAAAGTGTGCTCCATGATTGGCAAAGGATAATTATCCTTGAGCGATGATTGATTCAAGTTCCTAAAATCAACACAAATTCTGATTTCACCGTTCTTCTTGCGCACAGGAACTATATTCGACACCCAAGTGGAATGATGGATTGGAAAGATGATCTTTGCATTCACCATCTTTTGGATCTCCGCGTAAATGGTGTCTTGAATCCGCGGATTGTAGTGTCTTTGTTTTTGCCTGAAGGGCTTTGCTTCAGGTTGAAGAGGAATTGTGTGAGACAATTCTCTTGGTGTAAAAACTTTCAAATCTTCATATGACCAGGCGAAGACATCTCGGTATTGCTGGAACAAAGAAATGAACTTCTCGCTCTCCTCTGCCGTGCAACATGTACCTAAATTAACAAGCTTGGGCTTGTCAATTGTACCAATATTGACTTGTTGATATTCGGCAGAAGTTCTGTCACTTGAGTTTCTCTGATCTTGAATGTATCTATCATGCCTGTCAAAAATATTCTCCAAGGAAACTAAACCCTTGGGAATTTTATTTCCTTTCAACTGGATTATGCTGGATTCTGGTTCTTCTGGAATTTCTTTATCTTCAGCAATCTTTGGCGTATCAGAAACTTCTGTTATTGCTTCTCTGTGAGTAGATGAACTGCCTTCAAAGAACAATTCCTTGAAATTATCTCCCATAACAAGAAACTCCTTAATGTGTTCATCATCATTAAAGACTTGCCAATTATCACAGTTGTCAGGTACAGCTGGCCTGTATATTAATTCAATGGCAAACGCATTCTGACGAAAGTCAGAATGTGGCATGAAAAGTGAAGCTGATACCGCGAGGGCATCTGCTCTGCTATTTTCTAGACGTGGAATGTACTTGATATCAAATGCTTCGAACCAATCTATTGCATTCCACACCCTATTTCTATAATGTCGAAGACGATCTGCTTTCACTCTGAATTGATCTCTGACTTGCTTTACAACAAGCTCCGCATCACCTTCGACCTTAAGGTATTTGATACCCATATCTTTTGCATTCCTGAGACCTAGTAAAAGCGCCTCATATTCCGCCGTATTATTTGTACATTCAAATTGCAAGCGGTATGCAAAAGGATATAATTGTCCTTCGGGAGAAATTATCACAACTCCCGCTCCTGAACCAGCAGTGGAACAACTCCCATCGAACTGCAAAGTCCACAACTTAGGATCATCTGCTGATTTCTCTACGATGCATGCGACCTCTTGACTTTCTTCAGGAACCTCCGACAGCATGGCGTAAGTACCAAGACCCGTTTCTTGATATAAAACTTGAGCTTGAGGATCTTGAGACTTCACGACCGCAAATCGAGATTTGGGTTCTGGTTCCAGCTTGAAAGTTCCTTTCTTTAATGGAATATTTGCAGAAGACCAATCCATCTGAATCTCTCCACCGAGGTCCTTGCAAAAGCTTCTGCTTAATAGCATCCCGTAGCTTGCTGGAATGTCAGCTACTAGGATGGTCATCATGATTTTCTTTTCAGGACAAGCCGCCAACCTCACTTGAGCATCTTTTAATTGACCGACCAACGGCACCGACTTGGACTCCAGTGAGTAGCATTTGTCCTTTGTCTTGGTGCACGAAAGTCCTAGAGCATTCATCACTTGTAGAGGCATGACGTTATCGGAAGCTCCGGAATCGATGATACAATTGCTCAATTTGTAACCTCCTATATATAGAGAAATATAGAAGGGCTTAGGCTTGTCTTCCGCCGGAACGGATGATTCGAGCAATGTGGGCTGCTTGGTAGGTCCTTTCTTCACAAATTTGAGAAGTCGGTCCACTTGCTCTGGATGATCTTGGAGATACTCTAACTGAGAAATCTGCACTTTGTTCTTCATCAATGAATCTACAATATCAAAATTTGCTGAGGACGAACCTTCAGCAACTGCTTTCACGTTCTCTTGAGAAGACTTAATATTTGAAGTAGAAGCTACTTCTTTTCCTTTTTCTTTATCTTTTGATATCTTCAACCTCTCTTCTTCTTCTTCTTTGTGTGCCCTCAGATGTTGAGCTCTGGTAAACACAGGAGTCGTATGATTCTCTGGATTAACTGCGAGAGAGTACTGACAAATATCTTCTTCTTGTTCTTCAAAATCGAGTTCACTTTCAAAGTATCCCGTTGCGGAGTCGCCATCGAAGTTGTCCGATTGAGGTAAGACAACATTCGAACTTGGAGTTGGAACGAAACTTGGTGCAGGTGCAACTTCGGCATATCCCATTATCTCGTTCATTCTGACATTTTCAGGGCAAGATGCGCCGGCATGTTCAGTGGAATCATGAAAAGAGCAAAACACAACATTTTGTGTATTGTCAGCTGCTTGCCTTGGTGGAGGTGGCCCTCGTGGCTTGTAATTGTTGTAAGGCTGAAAGTTATTCCTCCTTGGCTAATACAGCTGCTGAGGTTGATAAGGCTGCTGTGGTGCGGGTAAGGCAGGTGGTGGTGCAACTTGAGCAAGAGGCGTTGGCTGAAGTGGCAATTGCCTCTTGAGAATAGTTACTTCATTTGCAACCCTTTGAAGTAAAGGATCAGCAGAACTTTGAACCAAAGGTCTAATAGCATCTCCTCTGATCTTTCCTGAAGTGATCATGTTGTCTTCAATTTCTATTGCACCTTGTTGTGCTTCTCCCAGTTCCGTCTCGTGAGCCGACCTTATGATAAAGGCTATCTCTGATGGAAGTGCATTGACAAAACTGCTTAGCAGGATCTCAGGCGATGGATTGAGTGTATATGAAAGACGAGTAACTAGGCGGTTAAACCTTGCTACGAACTCTCTCATTGGTTCATTGTCCTCCTTCTTTGAATTGGAAAGTCGAGTGAACAACTGGTGGCTATCTTCAGCTGGCTTGAATCTCGCAAGAAACTTTTCAGTCATAGTATTCCAGTTGGTTATGCAACCAGGCTCCAAGTGATTGAACCATTCGGCAGCAGCTCCCGCGAGTGTCTCAACAAAGAGACGTACGGCAATATCTTCATGACCTACATGCAAAATAGCGCAAGTCGTTGAAAAGGCTGAAAGATGATCGTCAGGATGTTGACTTCCATCACCTTGGAAACGTGGAAAGTGCTTTCTTGACCCCTTAGGCAATTCGTGATTTGCTCCTAAGGCCAAAGGTCCGATATTATCACCCCAAGGCAGTGGGGGGCCTCTTCTCCGATTGCGATTGTTGTTGTCATCGTTGTTGCGGTTATCACCCATTGTTTCCGATTCTTCTTCTTCGAACACTGGTACGGCGTTGAACTCAGGAACTGTGTTGGATTCAGGTACTGTGTCGGATGACTCTCCAACTTCCGTAGGACGCGTATGTGGAAGGAAAGTATCTTCTCCTTGGAAGAGCATATTTGTTCTTGTTCTCCTCCTTGTATAGACTATGTACGCCAGGATTGTCTAGTTCCACGCGGGTGGTGGCAAGACAGGTCTTTCAGCTGCAATATCGACTTTCTCTTCCTCTTTGTCTAAAATAGCAGCAGCGTTTCTCCACTGAGCAGGGGTCTCCTTCTTCTCAAAGATGAAACTTCTCAGGCTGCTGATGATGTCTACTTGCTCTCCTTCAATTATCTAGAAACTTGGCTGGATAACTGGAGGTGTAAGATCACGTTGTCGAACTAGAGCAGTAGGACGCCAGATGGTCATACCCGTGACATAAAGCCTAAGCTTTCTTCGTTGTTTAAAGCCTCGTGCCCCACGGTGGGCGCCAGAAAACTGTTGGCGTTTAAATTCGCACCTCTGGTATGCGGATTTGAAAACGGACAGCTATGCACAGATAAACTGCTCTTCAAATTAGGAGGGGAAGCTCCCTCTTGCTGATGGTGTTTGAAAGAAAGTAAACTAAAACTAAGTTGCCTATCTTTTTGGATCAGCTTAGAGCACAAGGTTTTTTAAACACAAACGCCGCAGCTGAGATTTTCTGATAAGAAGTTCAACTACGACTAACTTAAACTAAAGACGTTCCTAACCTCTCAAGTAATTGCAGAGCAAGAGAAGTTAGAAATTAACAAGGTAGATTCTCTGACAAAAATACTTCAATAATCTTTCTTCCAACGAACACCTACACACTTCACTGCAAGCTGAAATAAAGATCATAAAAGTAAAACATAGATAACGGAAATATGATTTTAGACCAAGGCAAAAGAGGCTCATGATTTTATTACTCAAATCTCTGAAACAAAGCTCACTTCTAACATGCCTTGAACAAGAAATTGCAGCTAAGGAGGCTTGCAAACTTATTCTTAACACAATAGAAAACAGCAATCTTACTAACTCCTTGTTGGCTAAAGAGGCTCAACAATTTGCTTATCACAACACAAATGAACAATACTTGAGCAACAAATAGAAGGCACAATAGGCTCAGCGTTTTGTTCTCATAAGCACGGTTAAAGAAAATAAATGAGCAAAGGCTCTTATTTATAGAGAAGCAGAGGAGTAGGGAACCCTAAAATCTAGGGCTTGCTCAAAGCAAGATTAAAATCCCTAAAAGCAGAAAAAGCGGGAACGCCAACTATTACATCTTATCTTCTTTCTATCCTCAAAGAATGGATAAGGATCATTCCCAAGAATAGAAAGAAAGCGGGAAAGCTTCTAGAAGAAAGCTGCTTTAAAGCTCGATCACATCCGCTAGGAAGTTTGAGATTGTGTCCCGGTTCGGTGCATCTATGCCATCAACAGCAAAACACCGCTTTTCAAGAATATCTTCAGCATCTGCAATAGATCTCAGGAAATCTTCGATCTCATTGGCCGCTTTATTGAACTTTGCTGACATCATTGAAATATGGCCTATCCTTCCGCCAACTGGGCTGCAACTATGAACAACATTCTGGAACTGATTTTGCACCTCCTCAAGCCCAACATAGGAACCATCCTCAAGGCTGTACTGAGAGGGGATCTCTATGACAAATTCGCTGATGAAAAGGAGAGCTTCAACCACCCTTTGTCTGTAGGTGATGAATTCTTCGGATATCCTTTCATAAGTTTTAACTTTGAAAACATGACGCTCTCTCCAAGCAAGGATTTGCCTTTTGTACTCCTTTGAAACTGCTGAACCGTAGGCTGTGTCTAAATCAGCAATGATAATCTGATGCCTAGGTTTTACTTCAGCCAATGTTTGTTCAAATCCTTGGATGCCTTGACGAAGTTCATGAGCGTTTTCTCTTAACTGGAACATCCGAGCCAAGATCTCCTTTCCTCTAACAATGAAGCTCTCGATCCACTCCTGAGTCTCTTTCCCACATATGACTAGCTGTCTTAACTGATGTTGATCAGCTGGTGTCTCTAAGACCTGAGGCAGCAACTGAGTTGCTTGTGAAGAACCACGAGCAAGGTTAGAAATGAAAAGCTTAAGCTGCTGATTTTCAGCCTTGAGGGCTGCCTTATCTTCTCCATCTTTTAGCACTCTTTCATGAAGGTTTTCAGATACAACTTTGAAGAGACTCAAATCTGCATGTCTGGTATTTCTACCAAGATTAGCCTTGACCATGACGAAATCATCCATATTTACCTCATCCCTATTCTTATCTTCTGGGGGCACGACAGTCTCTACGACAATCTCGTTATCAGGATTCCTATCAAAATGAACTTGCTTCTTTGCCTTCTTCTTAGGAGGTTCCTGATAGATGTTATCGAGATCATCAACACTCATTTGATACGAAGGCCTTCTCCTAACCCTTCCTAAGGAGTTCTCAAGCCAAGACACCGTAGTATCTTTACTAACTTCCTCAGGAGGTACTGCTGCAATTTCTTCATTATCTTCGATATCAAGATCAATGTGAATTGGTGACGAACCCGTCAAAGGTACATGAACATGTGTTGAAGGCGGCTCCTCTGCTTCATTTTGAGGTATGGGCTCGTCAAGAGGAACTTCTGAATCTACTGTAGGCTGTTCCTGTATGACTATGCCTGAGAAATCCAACCTTCTTTTTACGTTTTTATTCGATCTACAACCTTTGACGCCATCTTGAGAGTGACTTTTACCCTTTCCTTTTGACTGTGCTGTAGAAGAAGAGGGAATTATCCTTGGCGGCTCTGCTACTGGAATAGAGTTCTTCCTTTTAAGCACTAAGAAAACCTTACTATACTCAATGACTTGTTTTGTTCTGTCTTCAATTGAAAGAGATTCCTTGTTTGCCCAATTAACTTGCGGAAGAGGCTGATCCTCGATTCTTTTCTGAGTGTACATTGGTAGAAGCACATCTTCATCATCATCGGAGAGCCCTTCTATATCTTCATTTAAACAATCTTTCATCTGATGGAGAGTCAACCTGCTGTAGCTACGCCTTCGCACTTCAAACTCATCTGCACAGTTAGCCCAAAAATCTTCAAGTGCGGGTATGTGATTGTAGTTCTTCTCCAACCGGCCAGCGTAGACACCGTGAGGATCAAATGATCGCCTTTCACTATAGGATTTTAGGTCAAATTTATCTAACTCTTCTCCAATTGTCTTGGCATCTGTAGCAGTCCTGCATGTATAAATACCCAACCCTAATGGAAAGTGAAGAGAGGGTTTCTTTCTATTTCTCAAGACTGTATGGACACCGTGAGCTTGCCTCAAGAATTCCATGAAGATGACCTCGTCTGACGGATACCTTGGCAACATGAGCGGGGCACCTGAATAACCATAAACCCTGAGATAGGTAAAGGTAGGAAACTGTATAAACCAATCCGCCCATTCCGCCATTGCTGCTCGGGCAACTGAAGAGATGCGGACGTGCAATTCATTGTCTAAGTCACGCACTGTGTACATCAAGAATGCCTCGTTCACCCTTTTGTAGTGGTGCAACGACTTTGTGAATTCCAATTGGGGATAATAATTATATACATGTTGTACGCTCAATGATCCCTCGGTGTTCAATCCTCTGAATCGACCTTGATAGGCCACCAGGTAGACTAGATATGACACCATGTGGAATACATGAAACTGAAAATATTCTGTTATTTGCTGATGTAGGCAGTCACTAATCAAAGTAGGCCAATCATAAAACTCAGTCTTTTTCATAATGTGAGGTATGGCATAAAACATCCAAGGTTGGAACTTGGTGGCATCTTCTAAGCCAGTGACCCTGTTGAGCAAAGTGATGATGATGGCAACCTCGTCCTTGAACTCCCCTCGCCCGACATTCTTGGGCAATGTCTTATGTTTTTCTTTCATCCATCTCTGTGCAATCTTCTTGCTGTATTTATCTTTATGCATATTCCACATCTTTTCACATTCATCCCTTGAAAGAGTTACGCTTTCAGGCCATGGGGGAATGGAAAAACACCTTTCGACCATATCAGGCTTTAGACTGCAAATCAACCTACCATCTGCTGACTGGATCTCCCTAGTAGCCGGGTTGTAATGCTTAATGCAAGCAATTACGAACTCAAGGCTCTGAACTAATATAGGAATAGACGCTGCTGCGAGGAGTCCAGAATGTCCCAGGTTCTTGATTGAAGTGTTGCCTGCTCTCTCCAAGGCATGTAGGTCGAACACCGGCTTAACATGATGCAAGTCTGTCTCAGCTGTTTTGATGTAATTGTGAAAGAGAGCTGATTCGGACTTGAAAACATTAGGAGTGTACTCCATTTCAGAAAACTCGAAGAATGACTGTAAACTCGCCTTGGTTCAGACAAGTTTTGAACAATTTCTATTTTTAGAATGCTGATTTTTGTGCTTCAACGGACGAATTTTTTGAGAAATTTTTCTGAGATATGGGTTTTGTTCAAATTATCAATGCAAGACAACCCAGATCGTCCGTTTTTGAAAATCTTGAATTTAGCTTGAAAAAGCAGCAAACCGTAATTTCTTCAATTTTTCCCAAAAAAAGTTGGCATCTAGGTTTTGTTCAGAATATCATTAGAAATGGACCCAGTTGATTGAAATTGCAAAACTCTGACGTTTGATCGAAAAAGCAGCCAACCCTAGGTTTTTGAACTTTCTTGAAAAAAGCTGCGATTTGGGTTTTCTTCAGAAGACTGATTGGAAAGGACCCAGATGGTTGAAATTTGAATGCACTGAGGTTTTCACTGTCATGCAAGATAAAAGCACTTGCTGCAACTTGATGAAGTTCTTGAAAAATTCTTCAGAAGATAGAAGCAAAAAGACCCAGATGACTGAAAAATTGAAAGCCTTGGCCTTCTGCTTGAAAAATTTGATCTTCTGGAACAAAAAGAATGAAAAAGCAAGGGTTTATGCTTGCTGGTCTGAAAAATCTGATGTAAAACCAGCAACTATGGATTCTTTAATCACAAAAATTCTTCAAACTTGCTGTTCCAACTTTCTCCTCTGGATGCTACCTGCAAAAATAATGAAAAATACATTGAAAAGAAGTGTTAAATAGACTTAGGGTCTGATTTAGGTTTTGCTTTCTTTTTGCTTTTATTTCAAAACCCTAAATCTCAGCTCATCAGATTTGGACGCCATCCTTCTCTTCTTGCAAATTTTGAAATTTTGAAAATCTTCAAAAATTCTCTAAGGCATGGAACTTTGGGCGCCTTTCTCCAAGAGGGGCGCTCAACTTCACCAGTGTTAGTCAAAATTTCAACTTTTTCAACTTTTCTCCATTTTGGCAAGCTACTTCGCCTCTGATTTCCCGTTGACAGATCAACCCAACAGACGAGCTGAGTGATTCACGGCGGAGCCTGACTGATACTGAGAAAGACGTTCTGGAGGCACCTCCGGCTAAAAACTTGATTTTGATCTCCGATTTCACGGGAGGCTTTTCCTTCTAGGGGCGCCCAACTTCTTCAGTGTTAGCCATTTCTTGATTTTCAAGTTCTTCCTTCTCCCTTTGATTTTCTGGTGAATCTTCGATTCCGGGAGCAATACTGATCTGACTGACTGTCTGAATACTTCGTTGGATAGCCAGACTGATTTTGATGAGGCACTCTTGGACGCTACTTCTGCAAATTCCATCATTTGAAGGCTTTAAAGTTTGGGCGCCCTTCTTCAACTGGGGCGCCCACTTCCATCAGACTTAGAATTTTTTTCAATTTATTCATGTCTCTATCTGTTGTGGATGACCTTGTTGAATCTTGAGCTCTGGGCGTCGGATTGATAAATGTTTGAGCTCGTTGCGAAGCTGAGAGGATTTCAGGAGGGGTCTTCTGGAAACACTTCTGCCAAAAAGTAGCTTTTAACCCTTCAAAAGCTTGGGCGCCTATCTTGACTGGGGGCGCCCACTTAGTTTATTTTTCACCTATTTCACCTTTGCTTTTAGATTTCTCTTTTCAACTCTCATCGGACCCTTTGTTCAGCTCTTTGAATCTGACGATTGCGAGCTCCGTTTGTCGTGTGGGATAGCTCACTGGGAAGCCTGTTGCATTCTGAAGACATCTCGTTATGACCTTGACTGCAAATTCATCTGTTTGCACCCTTAAAAAGTTGGGCGCCTTTCTTCAACTGGGGCGCCCAGTTTCTCCAGACTTAGAAAAATTCTCGATTTATTCTTCTTCAAGTCTCAGATCTTCATTTTATACCTTCCACTTTGACTTGAATTTGCTGGAGACTGGATTGTCGGATTCTCTGACGGGGATATCCATCGCGAAGCTGACTGAACACTGAACAACTTTCATTGGAGACCGTAACCCTAATTCACTCATCTGATGCCCTAAAAAGATGGGCGCCTTTCTTCAAGTGGGGTGCCCAAACTCAACAGTGTTAGAAAATTTTCACGACTTTTCAACTTTCTTTCTCGTTCCTCGTGCATGTTCATCGTTTCACCTTCTGCTGGAAGTTTGAATGCTAACATTGACGCCTGGCAGTCAGATGACCTCCATTGATGACCTCGAAACTCCAGATATGCTTCTGAAAAAGCTGAATAGACCCAGTAGGGCAAAACTGATTATTTTAAGAATCTGACTGCACCAGCCTGATACAGACACATTTTGAGCCAATCAAAATCAGTTCGGACCCTGTCGGACCAACTTTCTATTTTTAGAAAATTTTGCCAGTATCCGTTTCGAAAGAAACCCAGAAAAACATTACTATTTCAAGAAAATTTCTAAAAATAGCAGTTTTCCTAAAATTTAGGGATGAAAAACTGAGATCTGGGTTTTGTAGGTTAAGCTGCTCTTAGCAGACCCAGATCGTCGGAAATTGAAAATTTTGTGTTTTAACCCTTCATGCAGGACATGCACACCCAAATTTTGACCTTTTTGACTGATTTGACAAGACTTTTACTCATTTCTTCAAGATGTCTAAGTGTAACAAAAAATTTAATTTTGGGGTACAACATCTTATAATGCATTAATTGAGTATTTATATAAGAAAAGACAATATCAATTGTTTAGATTACAAAATATATTTAAGAACTACATTTAGGCATGCTATCTATATGGACAATAATTATGATTAATTATTTGCAAAAAATGCAACACAGATTAATATAATTATTCATTTTCAAGAAGGAAAAATATGTTGAGATGTTGAAAACAATTATACAAGAATTGATATACAAGTTAATATCATTAGAACAAATTCTATTTACTATGGTATAAGGTTAATTATTATGAATTTTATTTTATTTAAAAAAACAAAAACTTTAAAATATCTCTTGGTAGTTACTTAAAGGACTACATGTTACTGTATCTTGCTTTACTCTTATAAAAGAATTTAAGAAATTATATTTTCAATGAAGAAATATGTTAATATTCCTATTTTTATTTGCATCAATAAGAAAAGAAACCATTACAACCTTGGAGACATTTCTATTTTCTAATGCATGTGTTAGAAGATGATAGCAAATTATATATAACATTCCAACTCACTATTGAAAACAAACATTATTACATCATAAACAAGAAAATATTTACAAGTTACAATTATAAATGTATCATAAGAAGTACTTCATGCGAACATCTCTTTTCATGGCATTATATACTGCTTGAACCTACAAAATGAAACAATACAACTTATTTAATTCGAATTATGTAAGACAAGAAAAATATTTTCAACAATTTAAATTTTAGTTATTTCAAAATTTAAAAACATCCATCCTTTGTACACTAATATCTCTAGACATGGAGATATAATATTTACTAACAAAAAGACAAAAATGGTGAGCATACATATCAACAATATACATGTTAAATAACATATATAGACTTTAATACCAAAGAAGCTTTGGAAATAAATCTTTTCTAGGAAAGGCATTGAAATCCAAAATATTAACCTCAATTATTAGAACAACTATTTTTAACAACTCTAAATGTTGCTCTTACCCTCATTGCTTATAGGCTGGAACACACTACCCCTTTTATTTAAATTTCTTCATAGTTGAGAGACATTAAAATAGCAATGAAAATTTGGCAAAGGGAAAAAAGAAAAATAAAGGTTATGAAATGGAATTGCACTCAAACAAGGCTTCCACAAACAATGGACCCAAAGCTCCCTTCTAATTCTTTATAAAGCTGGAGACTGTAATAATCCCCATTTATCCACCTAAGAAAAGAGCTAACCATGAATGATATAAAATATATAAAATTCATGAAGATGGACGATACCTTTATTAATAAGATAATAATAATTATTTCTAAACAAATAACCCTCAGCAGCCATCCAACCAAAGGAGGCCGACTTGTCATTATAACTAAAGAGCATCAATTCATTATATTAACAAGACATGCCTTTTCAAAAAGGTGTGATTAACTTAAAGAATGGAGGGACATGTCATTTGCCCAATTGGGGATATTAAAGATTAGACATCGTCAAGCAAGATGGCATCGATCAGATTGGAAGTTTAATACAGTTTTAAGTAAAGAAGCAGGGCGCTCCTAGGGAGCCAATCGACCCTTAACACAGGCTGCATGATGAGAGAAAAATATCAGACGCTCGGCCAAGGTTTGAATCGCATGAATTAAAGGATAAAGGACAGAAACAGCGATTGAAGATAGACACAAGCTGGCCTACATTCATATGCATATATTTGGATAGATAAATCTGAAATATCATTCCTATTATAGTGTCTATTTGCATCTTTTAAAACAGTTCAAATTGCAGATTGCCTATCAAAATCTATATCAGATAGAGCTCATTTCTATCAAAAATTTGTTAATTATTATCAATACATATATAGTAATGTAACTCAAATAACCAAGTCCATAATAGCTTTGAAGATTACTCTTAATCAATTTAAAGCTTATCATTAGAATTATCAATTCTAGGCTTATTTATACCTTACTTTATAGGATTAAAGACAAATCCAGTTAGATCTATAAGGGGGCATCACAAGTGGTATCAGAGCTGGTCAAACCTGCCAGCCTGTGAAGGTGGATGAGTGAAAGAGAAAGGAGATACTACAATAGAGAAATAAAGAAATTGTGGGAACCTGCCCGAGCTCCTGAAGGAAGAACAACCTCCAACATCTTAGGCATCCACAATACTCCCGAGTCTAGGGAACAAGGAAACAGTAATATGGACAAAGACCTCAACAATCGTATGGACCAATTTATGGCTACCCAACACAGATGGCACAAATGTTGAACTCATTAACAAAAATCATGATGAACACAAACAAGAACAATCAAGTTGGCAATAGTGGGAAAGTGAAAAAAATTCAAGCAATAATAGAACCCCAAGTCATCATGTCCCTACAACCAATTCTAGGCCTATGATACCCACCTTCCCACCTAGGATTGATCCACAAGCAAGCAATGAACCAACATTGGTAGAATTACAAGATCAATTCCACCAAGATTGGTTAGCCGGAGGATCACAAACACATATGTCCTTAAAAGACTATATGTACATTAGAATGAAGCATCTACCTAACAGAGGAAATAGAGACCATAATAATGACCTAAGGAGGAAAATTGGTAAGCTTCACTTACCATATTTTGACGGTTCAGGAAAGATCACAGCATGATCGTGGCTCCAAAAGGTTGATACGTATTTCCAACTCAATCCCATGCCAGAGAATGAAGCAATCAAGTATGTTGCCTTACATCTAGACGGGGTGGCTCATGAATGATGGTACCATGGCATGATTACCTTGGGCCATGATCAAATCACTTCGTACGTGGAATTCACAAAGAAGCTCATAGAGAGGTTCGGCAACAAGGAACCCGAGCTCCACTTCAAGGAGTTGGCACAAATAAAGCAAGATGGGCACATTGATGAATATATTGTGGACTTTCAAAGGCTTTCGGTATTGGTCACCGACATCTCCGAAAGAAGATTGATTGTCCTATTCATGGATGGCCTAATGGATCCTTTAAGGGGTTGGGTCAAGACCCTCAACCCTGATACGCTTCAAGAAGCCATTAAAAAGGCTAGAGATATGGATTCTAGCACTACAAAGGACAAGATTACATCTAAAGGGTCCTCATTCCAAAGGGACAAACAAAATCCACCTATCTCAAGGGAGTGGCCAAGAAAGAGAATGGATGAAGAAACTAGGGAGGAGTTAAGAAGAAAGAAACTTTGCTATGCTTGCAAAGAACCTTGGGCACTGGGACATAGATGCCTTGGGAAAGGAAAGGTCCATTACATAGAAGTCATACCCGACAATGTGTTGCAAATTGTCATTGATGTCAAATTAAGAGAAAGTAATGAGATCAATATAACTTAAGTATATTACAGTTTGAGCAAAATCATATCACCCTTGAAGAGATTGATTTAATCTAAAGATGAAGAGCAACTAGATCAGTCGAAATCTACTTTGTTGAAGTATATTACAAACTGATTTTGATCAGATTCTCAACATCTTGAAAGCAACATAAAGAATTGATCGATATCTTGAGTGAATGAAGACAAAGTCAGAAAAAAGACAAATTAAGAAAAAAAACAAACAATGTAAAAGACAAAAAAAAGAGAGAACAGCGATTCAGAAATTAAAAGGCAGAGCTGGGTATGAATGAGACAAATTAAGGGAGTTACAAAAGTGCCATGATTTCATAAAAGATAACTATGATTAAAAGTTTCTAATACAAACAAAAGGGAGACTTGAAATGATACGATTGTTCCAAGAAAATGATGCGACATCAAGACAAAGACATTGAACAATAAAAGTTAACTAAACATTGCACTAATGAAGAGACGCGAGTCTTCTTCAGATTTGATAAGCCAAAAATTATGGAGGGGTGTGATTCAAAGTAAAGACTAATCTATCAAAGATTTAAAAGGTGCGATTCTGAATAAGACAAAATTAC
This sequence comes from Sequoia sempervirens, assembly GCA_007258455.2. Taxonomy (NCBI): domain Eukaryota; kingdom Viridiplantae; phylum Streptophyta; class Pinopsida; order Cupressales; family Cupressaceae; genus Sequoia; species Sequoia sempervirens. Next base: position 352,459,753 of record VDFB02075321.1, read on the forward strand.
ATAAAGGACAAAATTAAAGAGAAGACAAAAGACATTTATTAAAAAGCAAATTCAGATTTTGAGAAGTGCGATTTGTCTTGGAACAACTTCAGATTTATCAAATTAAAGATTAATTTGTAAAGTGGTGCAATTTGTGTTTTGGAAAGGTGCAATCTTCAGATTCAAAAGACAAAGACATGTTGTTTAACAAAGGTTGCAATGCATGAGAAATATATATATGATTCAAATTCAGATTTGAAAAATAGTGAGTAGAGCTTGTGTGTAGAAGTGCAGAAGTATCTCTTGTGTGAGCCTAAAAGAAGAGCATACATCACAATGTCACATAGAAGGGATAGATTGAAGCATGAAGCAGATCTATTGAAAGATCTCATTCTACATTTGAAATTTTCAGTCAAGAAAGTCAAGGTTGGTGCCTTGCAAGGAGTTGGTGCTCCTTGTGGGTTGGTGCTCCTTGTAGGTTGGTGCCTCTAGTAGGTTGGTGCCTACTACCATTGTAAACCTATTTTATTATAAAGTACATAATTTTGTATTGTGGTTTTCTCCTGTAAGGGTTTCCATGTAAAATCTGTTGATGTATAGCCGCGGGCCTCTTACTTCCAGCCACAATTTTCATAAAGCAATAAATTAAATATAGCTTACAACTATTTATTTATTGGAGACGTCTTTTGTGAAGAGTTGCTTCACATAAATATTAAATAATCTTTTGTTAATGTGGCCAACTTCATCTTGATATTTGCAACCTTTCATGTGAGACACAACCATTCATTAAGGCCGACCTTTCATCTTTGAAGGGACGCATTTGTTGGAGATGACCACGTCGATTTGTATATAAAGGAGGCACTGATTACCTTCATCATCATTCATTCTATTCATTCAAACAAGTGCGAATCACCTACAACAAAGTTCGATATAGCAGATCAAGTCATTCTTCAAGAAGATTGATATTATCTTACAAAGAGTTCGATATTATTTATCTTGAGTTTGCATCAAGTGTGGTGCTGAGAATTCGGCCTTGTGATTGGCCTTATTGTAAAGTGAATTGCTGGTTATTATTCAATATAGAAGAGATATATTGTTGCTGGGTTTTTCTCCCTCAAGTTGGAGGGTTTTCCCAGGGTATATGCTGTGTCTAATTGTTTAAATTGTTCTATATCTGCTTATTTAATTTCTGATCCTAAAACTCACACAGTATTAGAGCGGGTTTAAGCAAGATCATGATCAGATTTATATAAGTAGCATTATCTTTCTCCATTATTCTCATCTTTGTGTGTCTATCTTAACTACGAAAATGGTGAACGGTCTCAAGGTTGAAGATAGACTCGATGGTGCCTCTAACTTCACCTCTTGGAAGTTTAGAGTTCTCATTGCATTGGAAGAAAATGACATTCTCGAGTTCATGGAGAAAGAGGTACCCGAACCTTCCGATGAGACTGAGCAGACACAATGGAGGAAGAATGGCACAAAGGCCAAGAAGATATTGATTGATTTTGTGAAGGATCACCTTGTGCCTATTATCTCCACGTTGAAGACAGCTAGAGAGATGTTCAAGACCTTGGAGGGACTATATGAGATCAATAATACAAGCAAAGATCTTGCATTAAGGCAACAACTTCATCACATCAAGATGGCGAAAGGAGATTTAGTCATCTCCTTCTTCATGAAGATCACTAAGTTGAGAGATCAGCTTTGTGCCATTGGTAATATGGTTGATGATAAAGACTTAGTCATGTTGGCACTCAATGGTCTTCCTCAATCTTGGGAGCCATTTATCCAAGGTATCAGTGGAAGATCGAAGCTACCAAAGTTTGATCGCCTTAGAGCAGATTGTATTCAAGAGGAATCAAGATTGGCAGCAAGAGGTAATGGTCGAAGTTCTAACAACGAAGACAATCATGTACTTGCTGCTCAAACATCAAAGAGGAAAGGAAGAGAAGGAAGGAAAGGCAATTTCAAGAGGAATAGAGACAGAAGATCAGATGGTGCTCCTGAATCTAAGAAGAAGGATCTCTCCCATATACAGTGCTTCAGATGTGACAAGTTTGGTCACTATGCGAGAGATTGTGCAACAAGACCTAAGCAGCATGCTTCTACTGGGGATGTGAATGATGTCTCTCCTTAGAAGGATTCAAGAGATAATTCAAGTGGATTTTTATTTATCTCAGCCCTATCAAGCAATGTTCCAACCGATAGCAGCACATGGTTGATTGATAGTGGCGCCTCTCGTCACATTACTGGATTTAGAGAGCATCTTTCAGATTTGGTGGAGAGAGATACCAACATTCAAGTCATAATTGGAGATGATGCATGCTATTCAGTGAAAGGTGTTGGAGCCTCCTCTCTTCACCTAGATTCTGGCATCTCTCTCCATTTGAGCGATGTGTTGTTCGTACCAGGTATATCAATTTCAGCCTTAGAGGACAAAGGATATCAAGTTGCATTTTCCGAGGGAAAAGTTCTTGCTTGGCCGAAGAACTCTAGCATCAAGACAGCCCGAGTGATTGGTGTTTGGCAAGAGAGTCTTTATAGACTTTCCATTCGTCCAATGCACGCATTGTTACATGATTCTACCAGTTCAAGTAAGCTTTGGCATAGAAGACTTGCTCACCTCCATTTCAGAGCTCTTCCATCCATGCGGAAGATGGTCACTGGCCTTCCAAAACTCAGTCAAGAGCATGATGGTACTTGCCAAGGATGCGCATTGGGCAAGAATACTAAATATCCTTTTCATAGTAGTGAAAGTAGATCAAAATGTATTCTAGATCTTGTTCATTCTGATTTGTGTGGTCCAATGTCTGTTGCATCTTTGAGTGGTTTTTGGCATTATGTAATTTTCATTGATGACTACTCTAGAAAGACTTGGATTTATTTCTTAAAGACTAAGGAATCTGAAGAAGTACTTGAGAAATTCAAAGAGTTTAAGGCTCAAGTAGAGAATTTATCCGGGAAGAGGATCAAAGTTCTAAGATCTAATAACGGAGGAGAATACATCTCTGGAGGCTTCCGTAACTTTTGTATCGAGGCAAGGATGAAGAGGGAGTTTTGTGTCCCTTACAATCCACAACAAAACGGTGTTGCGGAAAGGAAGAATAGATCCATTGTTGAGGCAGCTAAAGCCATGATCCATGATCAAGACTTGCAAACCTTCCTTTGGGCAAAAGCTTCTAGAACTGCAGTGTATGCTCAGTATCGGTGCCCTCATCGTATTTTGGAGAATATGACTCCTGAAGAAGCCTTCACAGGTGTGAAGCCTGAGATTAGTCACTTGAGAATCTTTGGTTGTCCTATTTACATCCATGTACCTAAAAATAAGAGAACTAAGTTAGAACCATTTGGCAAGAAAGGAATATTTGTGAGCTACAGTGAATCCTCAAAAGCCTACAGGATTTACATTCCAGGTCAGAAACAGATAGAGATCAGCAAGGATGTCACCTTTGAAGAAGATGTTGCATTCAAAAGATCTAAAGGTTCATATATGGAGATAGATAATGAAGATCAGGAGACTCCTTAGGACATGGACGTTGATCATACTACTGAGATTCAGAGGGAGCCTACTGAACCAGAAGAGGATGTTGATCCAGTTGAGCCTTTGGAACCAACTGATGGGCCAAGAGATATTGTCATAGGTCGAAAGAGACCTTTATGGGGCTAGGCAAACTATGCAGGAGGCAGAAAAGTTTGCAGCACCCAGAGGCACATTCAAAGAAAGCAAAAGACCACAGAAGTTTCCAAGCTATGTTGCATTAATGAGTCATATCATTGAATCTGAGCCTTCCAATGTTGAGGAAGCATCAAGTCAGCAAGTATGGAGAGATGCTATGGTTGAAGAATATCAATCTATCATCAAGAATGATGTCTGGGATATTGTACCAAGACCAGAAGGAAAATTTGTTGTATCTTCTAAATGGCTCTTCAAGATCAAGCATGCAGCTGCTGGAAGCATTGAGAAGTACAAAGCTAGATTTGTGGCTAGAGGATTCTCTCAAAAAGAGGGAATAGATTATGAAGAAACGTTTCCTCCGGTTGCTTGTTATACATCCATGAGGACTATCATTGCTATTGCAGCAGCTAAAGGATGGAAGTTACATCAGATGGTGTAATTGAAGAAGTATACATTGAGCAACCTGGTGGCTTTGAGATTCATGGGAAGGAGTCTCATGTTTGTAAATTGAAGAAGGCTTTGTATGGCCTTAAGCAGGCTTCTCGTGCTTGGTATGAGAGGATTGATCAATATCTAATGAGCTTGGGCTTCTCCAAGAATGATGTTGATTCAAATCTTTACTTCAAGGTAGTTGATGGTGAGGCATTAATCTTGGTTCTTTATGTTGATGATCTATTTCTTACAGGAGCAGAATATCTCATTATCAAATGCAAGGAGTTAGCTTCTAAATTTGAGATGAAGGATCTAGGATATATGCATTACTTTCTAGGATTGGAAGTGTGGTAGAGACCCAATGAAATCATTATGAGTCAAGGGAAGTATACTATAGACATCTTGAAGAGATTTGGTATGATGGATTGCAAATCCATGTCTACACCGATGGAAACCAATTTGAAGAAGTTGAGTGAGTTTGTAGCTAGTTCAGATCTGGTGGATCCCACTATGTACAGGCAGTTGATTGGATCGTTGATGTATCTAGTCAATATTAGACCAGATATTTGCTATGCAATAAGTGCACTTAGTCAGTTCATGTGTGAACCAAGGCAAATACATCTAGTTGCAGCTAAGCATATCTTGAGATACTTGTGTGGCACAGTTGGATATGACTTGAGATATTCTTCCAGTGTAGACCTAAAGCTGCAAGGATATTCTGATTTTGATTGGGTAGGGAGTGTAGCTGATCGGAAGAGCACTCTGGTTGTTGCTTTAGCTTGGGTTCTGCAATGATTTCTCGGTGTAGTAGGAAATAGTCTTCACTGGCACTAAGCACTGCAGAGGTTGAGTATATTGCAGCTCGAGAAGCAGTGTGGCTTATAAAGCTCCTTGCAGGATTGTTTGGACAATCATTGGAGCCGACTATTACTCATTGTGATAATCAAAGTTGTGTGAAGCTTTCTGTCAATCCAGTGTTTCATGACAAAACAAAACATGTTGAGATCAAATACCATTATATCAAAGATATGGTATTGAGGAAAGCTATCCAGTTGAGATACATTTGCACTGATGAGCAAATGGCTGATATTCTCACCAAGCCTCTCTCCAGAGTAAAGTTTGTGCACTTTCGAGACAAGCTTGGAGTTGTGGAGAATGAAGCCCTAGTTGAGAGGGAGACTCAGCATCAGTGATCTTCTGTGATTTGCTTTAATGCATCTTTCTCTATGAGAGATAAATTTGAGGTGAAAGCCCTTGTTAATGCATCTTTCTCTGTGAGAGAGAAATTTGAGGTGAAAGCCCTTGTTTCCACCCTCTGGGAGTAGCCATGGTGGATGTCATGTTGAGAGATTCCATGACAACATCACGTTGAGAGACTCCGTGATGATTTCCTTGTACTTATGTTTATCCACCCTCTGGGAGTAGCCATGGTGGACATCATGTTGAGATGATGACATCACATTGAGCGACTCTGTGATGGACACTTGTGCACATGTTCTTTTCCATACATGGGAGTAGCCATGATGGACAATATCATGTTGAATGACTCCGTGATGATCTATTTTCCACATATGGGTGCAGCCATTGTGGGTGTCATGTTGAGAGACTCCCTGACATTGGATATCTGGAAGTATTCCTCCCTAGCTAAGACGAAGTGTTGATGTATAGCCGTGGGCCTCTTACTTCCAACCGGGATTTTCATAAAGCAATAAATAAATATAGCTTACAGCTATTTATTTATTGGAGACATCTTTTGTGAAGAGGCGCTTCACATAAATATTAAATAATCTTTTGTTAATGTGGCCGACTTCGTCTTGATATTCGCCACCTTTCATGTGAGACACAACCATTCATTAAGGCCGACCTTTCATCTTTGAAGGGACACATTTGTTGGAGATGACCACACCGATTTGTATATAAAGGAGGCGCTGATTACCTTCATCATCATTCATTCTATTCATTCAAGCAAGTGCGAATCACCTACAACAAAGTTCAATATAGCAAATCAAGTCATTCTTCAAGAAGATCGATATTATCTTACAAAGAGTTCGATATTATTTATCTTGAGTTTGCATCAAGTGTGGTGCTGAGAATTCGGCCTTGTGATTGGCCTTATTGTAAAGTGAATTTCTGGTTATTATTCAATATATAAGAGATATATTGTTGTTGGGTTTTTCTCCCTCAAGTTGGAGGGTTTCCCAGGGTATATGCTGTGTCTAATTGTTTAAATTGTTCTATATCTGCTTATTTTATTTTTTTATCATAAAACTCGCATAAAGGACAAAATTAAAGAGAAGACAAAAGACAGATTTATTAAAAAGCAAATTCAGATTTTGAGAAGTGCGATTTGTCTTGGAACTGTTAATTTTATGATCAGATTTAATGCACAGAAATTAATTCAAAATCAGACACAATAACACAGCAGATACCCTGGGAAAACCCTCCACTTGAGGGAGAAAAACCCAGCAACAATATATCACTTATATATTGATTAACAATAGAGTCTCTTTTACAATAGAGACCGATATGAAGGCCTATCACATGCACTCCAATCTGATGCAACAGAATAACAGATTGAGATAATCTAATAATGATATTCTCAGCCAACAATATGTCGATCTCCTCTCAATGATAAACTCGAACTGCCTTATAGAGAACTCGCACTTCAATGAATGATATCGAACTTAACTTGAATGAATAACAATGAGAATGCCAATGAATATATATACAATATAGAGAGGACGTGAGTCTTCACAATCAAGTCGGCTTACATAGAAGAATGCAACTCTTCATTGAATCGCGTCCCAAGGAGTATAAGGTCGGCCTCAATAGGAATACATCTCTTCATTTAATTCGTGCTTCTTCTATAACTAAATATAGTTATAAATCGTGCCTCTTCATTTCAGCATTATTTAGAGAAAGACGCATCTCTTCATGCATCTAATGTTGGCCAATATTAATCATAAATATATAATTCAAATAGTCGTAAGGCTACATTTGAATTATCTTCACACGTGGATCTGGAAGAAGCAGCCCAACGCTGCTAGAAAATCAACAGGAACAACTTCAAATTTATCAAATTAAAGATTAATTTGTAAAGTGGTGCAATTTGTGTTTTGGAAAGGTGCAATCTTCAGATTCAAAAGACAAAGACATGTTGTTTTACAAAGGTTGCAATGCTTGAGAAATATATATATGATTCAAATTCAGATTTGAAAAATAGTGAGTAGAGCTTGTGTGTAGAAGTGCAGAAGTATCTCTTGTGTGAGCCTAAAAGAAGAGCATACATCACAATGTCACATAGAAGGGATAGATTGAAGCATGAAGCAGATCTATTGAAAGATCTCATTTTACATTTGAAATTTTCAGTCAAGAAAGTCAAGGTTGGTGCCTTGCAAGAAGCAGTTGGTGCTCCTTGTGGGTTGGTGCTCCTTGTAGGTTGGTGCCTTTAGTAGGTTGGTGCCTACTACCATTGTAAACCTATTTTATTATAAAGTACATAATTTTGTACTGTGATTTTCTCCTATAAGGGTTTCCACATAAAATCTTGGTGTCAGCTTGTTCATATTGTTATAATCTTGCATAGTTGTTATTGTGTTAAGAGTTTAAAGTTGATAAAAGTTGAGAGGGTAAAAAATTGAAATATACTGATTCACCCCCTACCCCCCCCTATCCCCCTAGCCCTCCCCACCTCCTCGCCCGACCCCTCTCAGTATATTTGTGTGCTCATCAATTGGTATCAGAGTAGGCCCTTGTAATGTTCCCATTTTTACAACATCCTCTTTCAGTTGGGATGATTCAGGCACACTTACTAAAAATAGTAAGTGTTATTTTTGGTGGGGGGTTTGGTGCGGTGTTTCGGTCTTTGGAGAGCCCTTTCGAGCATTTCAGCTTCTCTTCGGTTCAAACTTTAGGGCACAATTTACTGTTTTTAGTACTTTCTAAAAATAGTAAGTCAACTTGGGTCAACGGTCCCAGTCAGGCGGGTCACTACAACACAAAATTCAGTTGATATAAAGTTACTAAAGCTAAATCAATTTAATATTTGATTTATGCTTTGAAAAAAGGTTTAATATAAAGTAACTTTATATTTTATCATTGAGGGTCCCGAGGGGACATAAGAGTACCATGGCGCCTAGTTCAATGGCTTAAAGTCATTTTAAAGTGCTTTTAAAGTATTTAATATTGCAAAAAGGGGATGGATGCCTAAATAATAAAAGAAGTTAATTTTATTTAAAAAGGCTAAAGTTTGAGTTGATATTAAAAGATTTATTTTAATACCTCCTCTTTGGGCACCCAAGTTGAAGAAGGATTTAAAATTAAATTAAATGAAAAGGTTTTTGGAAATGGGTGCTTTTTAGGATTGCTAGAGAAAATTATAAAACTTCTTTTGAAGTCATTTTCAGCTTATGGATGTTTGAGTTTTTATGGGGGACTGGCTGGGCGCTTGGCTCTGGCTTGGATTTTGACTTGCTAAGACGAAAACCTCTGCAGGGACACCTTCCCGTGCGTGAAAGACCGTATCAAGAAGGAATTTTGGAGGCTTCATTTGAGCTTACAAGATTGAGGTTACAGAGTTTTGGATGAAGATTTTTTATCATGTTTTGAAAAGGACTGTGTGATTTTGGCAAGTGAAGATATTACATCGAATTGGGTGAAGTTTGGTTGCCTTTGGGTGATGATTATTATGCATTTTGGGGCACTTCTAGTTTTGGGACTGAAATGGTTTTTTACTCATATCTCAAAGATTAAAAAAAGTTTTCAAAATGGGTGTTTGCTGAATATGTTCCTCCATCAAGAGTGACCCTTCTTGCTGGGTTTCAGATTTTTTGGAGTGGGTTTCAATTTTTTAGAGCAAAATCGCCCTAACAAGGTGGTACAGCCTCTTGGGGATTAGTGAGCAGGGTTTGCAATGATTAAAGGTGCCATCTTCAGTTGAAACCATAGCTCCGAGACTCGCCGCGAGTCTTCCGGATGCGGCGAGTCCCGCGCCGAGTGGCCCTGGCCGCATCCTGGGTGCGCGGACGTGGGCGCTGCCGCGTCCAAGTCTAGACGCGCCAGGCGCGCCGGACGCGGCGAGTCCCGATTGTGGGACGCGGCCGCGGCAGCAACGGCCAAAAAGGCCAAAAACAAATTAAAACATAACATTTTTTTAATCTGTTTTTTGATTTATATCTTCTATTTCGCCCTAAAAGGGCCCTCATTTCATTCATTTGGCAAAATAGGAGAAGAGAGAGTTGTGAAGAAAAATAGGAGGAGAAGAGAGGGCAACCAGCAAGTTGTTGAAGACAAATCCAGGGGCATATATCATTTGGGGAGCTTCATACCAGCAAGGAGGTGCATTGAGAGCTCATTACCAGTGATTGGGAGGAGTTTGTATTGCATTCCAAGCTAAATCTAAGAGGTAAGTTCGATTTTAATTGATTTTTTTGTGTTTTTTTAACAAATAATTCATTGTAATTTGTAAAATGACTATTCTTTTGAGTTTGCATATTTTTTTTACAAACCCTACTTGCAACTTTAATAATTTTAGAAACCCTATTTTGTGCAGCCACATTCATTTGCAAATCATCACAATGTCTCATACCCCAGTCAGAAAAGACCCTGCTTGGAAACATGCTGAAATCTTTCCTGGAATGAACAAAGGAGACGCCAAATGTTTCTATTGCAAAACAATATATCATGGAGGCATAAATCAATTAAAATATCATCTTGCACGCATACCCGCCCATGATGCAGTGGGTTGCCCTATAGCACCTCCTGAGGTTGTTTGTGAAGTGCAGGTGCAATTAGAAACTTTTGAAATGCAAAAAGAAATGAAAAAGAAACAGAAGCAGGAGTTGCTGAGTGTTGGAGTTGGACAGGGACTTGGTGTTGTTGGAGATGCTTCTTCCATGCCTCCATACCGTCCTAGTGCTAGTGCTTGTGGTAGTGCTTTTGTTTCTGCATCAGCAATGCCTATGCGTACTCCTAGTGCTGGTGGTGCTGCTACTGCTAGTGGTAGTGGCAGTGTTAGCATTGGCCCTAGAGTTCGTAAATCTAGGGTGGACTCATATTTTGTACCACGCACTACCCCTGGTTCCCAACCGTCGCTTGAGAGCATGGGATGGAACAAGGACGCACATGATGCAGCCAAAAAGGCAATTGCAGACTTTTGGTACTACTGCACCATTCCCTTCCATGTAGCCAGGTAATTCTTTTTCGTTTAATTGTTTTAAAATTTATATTTAAATTTTAGAATCTAGATGTATCTCATTATCTCATTATCGAATTCAAATTTTACAATACTTATGTAACTTATCAATTTATTTATGACATGTTATAGGTCACCTTTCTGGCAAAACATGGTTGATGCGATAACCATATGTGGGGCGGGGTTCAAAGCCCCTAGTGAAGATGAATTAAAGGGCCCACTTTTGACTCAAAAGGTGGCAGATGTGAAAGCACAATTAGAGGAGCAGCGCAAGCAGTGGAGCATGATTGGTTGCACCATCATGACTGATGGTTGGACTGATAGGAGAAATAGGACGTTGCTTAATTTCCTAGTTTCCTCCGGAGGTAATTGTACTTCCTTCAATGCATTGGAATTTGAATTTTATTTAGTGAATCACATAATTTAATATGGCTGATTTATGTTTTTTAATTTATTGAATAATTGGTTTTGCTTATTTTTTCAGGTGACACCGTCTTCATTAAGTCCATTGATGCTTCTGCCCAAATAAAAAATGCCACATACTTGTGTGAGGCTATAGAGGAGATGATAGCTGATGTGGGGGAAGAAAATGTAGTGCAAGTGGTGATAGACAATGCAGCAAATTATGTTGCTGCTGGTAGATTATTGATGGAGAGGCACCCTACTATATTTTGGACTCCATGTGCCACCCATTGCATTGACCTCATGTTGGAGGATCTTGGGAAGCTCCCATGGATCAAAACATGTGTGGAAGCAGCAAAAAACGTTTGCAAATTTGTATACAACCACACATGGGTGCTTAACCCTATGAGGCAATACACGGGGTTGAGGGAGTTGTCTCGTCCTGGCATCACTAGGTTTGCAACAAATTTTATCACGATGCAATCATTGATTCGGTCAAGGGCAGCTTTGAGGCGCATGTTTACTAGTGAGGAGTGGTCTTCCTCATCCTTTTCTACAAGCACTGCAGGGATTGCTGTGGCTGATTGCATTTTTGATGAGCAAGGTTTTTGGACACCAATGGACGAGATTGTGAAGGTAAAATTTAATTCTTTATTATGTTCTAATTTTTAATCATATCTTACTTTTATTTGTTTATTTTCATTCACACTTATTTGTGCAACATGTTTGCACTTTGCAGTTTATTGAGCCCTTGCTAGTTCTCCTACGAGTTGCAGATGGGGAGAAGCCCGCAATGGGCTACATATATGAGGGCATGGATAGGGCCAAAGAGGCCATCAGATCAGTCTATGGTGGAGTTGAGGAGAAGTATCGTCCCATTTGGGATATCATTGATAGGAGATGGCAAAACCAACTTCATAGGCCCATCCATGCAGCCGCATGTTTCCTGAATCCGGCCTTCCACTTCCACCGTGATCTCCGTGCAGATAGAGAAATTCTTAGTGGGCTCTACACGACATTGGAGCGGATGTTGCCTGCTGTTACTACACAGGTGGTGCAGGAGATAGATGCTTTCACTAAGGCACAAGGAGCCTTCTTTGCACGTCAAATGTGCAAAGATAATAGGACAACATTACTACCAAGTAAAAATATATTTAAGGGCATAATTTTCATCTATATTATAATTTATTATTAAATGTTGAACTTGAACTTGAAACTTGAAATGAGATTGATTTTGTTTCTTTTTCTCATCTCAGATAGCTGGTGGAATATGTTTGGTTCTGATACACCGAACCTGCAAAATATTGCCATTCGTATATTGAGCCAGCCATGCAGTTCATCTGGTTGTGAGCGCAATTGGAGTATGTTTGAGCACATACACTCCAAGAAGCACAATAGATTGACAGTGGAGAGGATGAATGACTTGGTATATGTTCATTACAATCTTCGGCTCAGATACAGGAAGCTTTTTGACCATGACAAAACCCCGATCAATTTAGAGGAGGTTGATCCACAGTCTGAGTGGACCATTGAGGCTACAGATGCAGTCTTTAGTGACGAGGACCTTGATTGGGTGGACCAGGCAGAGAGAGAGGCCGAGGTTGTAGCCATGGCTGAGGAGGAGGCTAGAGCACGAGGAGGCATAGATGCTGTTGGTGAGCGTGGCATGGAGAGTCAGACACAGGCAGAGACTATGGCTGCAGCTGCAACATCATCCAGGCCCTTTAGACGCCTTCGTAGGAAGGATGCTGGCTCCACTATGCCATAGGGCATAGAGTCATAGAACATTTTGATTTGATGTCATATTTCATATTTCATATTTGTATGGAACATTTGATGTCATGGATTTCATATTCCATGAGTTTTGTATACATTTGACTAATTTTATATATCTAAATATGTTATTCCTTCAGCAACGCAACTACAATTTGTGTACTTTATACTTATGTAATCGTTGTATACTTGTGCATGTGATCAAATTTGCTTTTATTTGTGTTGTATTCAATAAAGGGTGCTTGAAACAAGTTTTAAATCCTTAAAAATCTCTAAATTTCTAGGGTTTTCAACTTTTTTTCATTTTGCCGCGTCTGCGCCGCGTCCGCATCTGGAGTTGCCGAGTCGCCCTCGCCGAGTCTGAGCCGCGTCCGCGTCTCGTTACTATGGTTGAAACGCATACCCCTTTAAGCCTTTTTGGACACCATACAGCCAACAGACAGAGTTGGGAAACTTGAGTGGTAGCGTTGTTATTAAGAAGGTCTTGCTACTGCTGTTTACTACTTGTCTCCAGGTCTGAAATAACTCTTAAATCTGGGTACTGTTATTGCTGTTAAAAAACTGGAAACAAATCAGATTTTGGATGAGCTGGGAAGCATCTTTAGACACCTTTGGTGACACACTTCTGAAATTTGGGCACCGTACAGCTGGGAAAGGCTTGGAAGAAGTCAAGGGTGGTGCGCCACTTTCAAGAGGATTCACTTATTGCTGTTTACATGCATATTCCAGGTCTGAGATATTGTTTAAATCTGATTATGTTGCTGTTGAATGTCTAAAACACTCTTGAAAGTAAACAGAATATTATTGCTACTATGGGTGTTGTTTTGAAAGCATATCTATCTATCTTTTAATATTTTGTTTATGTACATCATTATCATTGCATATGCATAGTAAACCCTTAAAAAAAACACTGCATTAATCAATACAAACTCTTCAAGACACTCTCAATCAGCAAAACTGCAGTCAAGGGAAGAAATCAAAAAAAAAAAAAATTATACAAAAGGGGGTAGACCATTACAGTGGTATCAGAGCTAAATCATCCTGCTTGCCAGTGGGTGGAAAAAAAAAAATTGAGCGTTAGAGACTGTGAAAGAAAATATTAAAATAATCATGGGTGATCGTATGTTGCAACTCCTAGAAACATTGGCTAGGGAACAGGATAAAGCATCTCAATTGACACAAGAAACCAATCAGCGCATGGCACAGCTAATACATAAGATGGACAAAATGGGACAAGGCAATGGAGTTGGGCAACACAGAGTTGAAAATCAGCATGAGAGAGTTATGACGAGAACCAGTATGCCTAACTCTCCACCGAGAACAGAAGCTTCAGTAGAACCCACTTTAGTTGAGCGACAGGAACAGTTTAAGAAAGATTGGTTGGCTGCAGGTTCTAGTTTCCAACATGACATGTCACTGCGGGATTATATAGAGCTCAGGGTGAGTCATACGCCCAACAGGGGCCATAGAGGACACCTTAATGATCGTCAATGGAAAGTTGGAGAACTTGGCATTCCTTTCTTTGACGAGTCCAGTGAGATTTCAGTGAGTGCATGGGTTCAGAGGGTGGACACATACTTTGATCATAACCCCATGCTTGAAGAAGAGTCCATAAAATATGCTGCTATGCACCTTGATGGAGCTGCACACAGGTGGTGGTACCATGATATGATCATGTTGGAGCATACTCAGATTGCGTCATATACTAAGTTCACTAAGAGACTCATAGAGAAGTTTGACAAGAAGGAACCAAAAGTACATTCCAGGGAGGTGTCAAAGTTGAGTCCCCAGGCGATCAGTAAAGAGCAGGTGATTGAAGAGATGTTGATAGCAGAAAAATCAGATAAAGTGGCTGATTTGGAGCCTAAGGAAAGTGAAATAGAGCCTCTTGACGATTCTTGGGTCATGCACGAAAGCACTATGGAAAAGGTAATGCATGGGGGAAAAGACACAATGGAAATTTTGGATACTAGTTTAGTCTTATCCAATGATGACTCTAAAATTGATGAATACCTTGATGTCTACAGTGGAGCAGATATTGATGATGTGTTCACTAAGGTACCTTTAGATGATATGCACAGAGAAATAATAAATGATGAAGCTTCCAAAATTACCTTTGATGATCACTCTTTCCTCTTCATTGATGATAACATAGGTGGTTTTGAGTTTGACCTCAAAACTCAAAACCAAACTCAAAACCAAGTCTAGGGAGAGTGATGATTATGATGACTCCAATGTTGATGAGATGGAAAATGACTTATTCAGAAAGGCAACCATTTATGGGGAGCATAAAGATTACTTATCTACTAAACAGAGTGATCAGTCTTTCTTCACATGGGATCCGGGTGTGTTGGCACCTAAGTATGATGAGGATTCACCTTGGGATGGAATTAAATTGGCTGGTAATGATGTCCTTACTTCATTCCAAGAGTCTTGCATAGAAGTTGGCTTTGCAAGAGATGATTTTTACCCTAAAAAGAAATCAGATTTCACTTGTCAGGTTGCTGATTTTGAGCCTAGACCTTGCAGCTTGGTTGATTTGGATTCACGGTTAGCTCTTGGGAATGAAGGGGAAGAGACCCCAGTGCGTTGGGAAATAGGTAAGTTGGCTTATAAGTATGACAAAGGACCGGAATGGGATGAATCCCCTTTTGACTATAGTGCTGCTCTTACTTCAGCTCCACATTTATGCAAGGAAGATATCTTAGATAGCATTGATGAGGTTGTTCATGAACAAAAGATCAAATCAGATTTCACATGGCAAGAAGTTGAATGTGATCAGAGAACTAGTAGCCTTGTTGTTTGGGATTCACAATCCACCTTTGAGAAAGAACATGGAGAGGCTCAAGTAGTTTGGGACGGCGATGGAGACATTGATAGTAAGTATGAAAGTTCTGATTTTTGCAAGTCACAAAACAGCAGTTCATCATTTTCATTTGATCACGACTGGAAAAGACAACTCTTGGTTTCAACTGAGGATGAGATGAACATTTTATCAAGTATGGACAGCAAATATACACATGTGCAAAATTTAATTCACAAAGCTACTAAGGGACAAAGTGAGCTTAATGTTTCATTGGCTGATTTACATGCATTGAAGAGCTCTATGGAGGAGTTTAAAACAGCTTACTTACACATGATGCATGATAAAGATATAGCTACTAAGTTTGCAGATGACACCTTATCTTTGACTAAGCAGTTAAGGGAAGAGGTTAGTGAGCTCACCATTGAGCTAAACTCCACGAAGATTGCTTTGGAAAGTGTCCAGGAGGCACTTCTTGAAGCAAATAATCAGCTTTACGAGACCCAACAGTTGAATGAGCAAGAAGGTAGAGAAATGGCAAGCGAAATCAAATAGGTAATGATGGAGCTTGATCACATCCAGGAGGAATTTGACCTTGCTCAATGCCCAAGAAAATAAGAAAATATGAGTTCGGATCAGCAAGAAGACTGTTTGGAATTGGGAGTTGAGGACAACCTTCGGGCTATTGATAATCCTTTATTTGAGTGGGATGCTGATTTGACTCTTGACAATCCACTTTTTGAGTTGGAAGATGGAGACTTGGGCAAGTCCAGTTATGTGTGTGAGTTGGATAACCAGACTTGGGACCCAGGGGCAATTTCTAGACACGTGGTGTTGTCACGAAATTGGCATGGTGGGGTCTACTTCTGATATTGATACAGCTGTTCATACTTCGACCAGCTTACACATGATTTCGTCATCAGACTCGCAGACGAGTTGGATGGTTCCCTCCGTTCAGCAGTGGAGTAGTTTATGGTTGAGGCTTGACGGCAGAGATGATTTGGTTCCAGAAGATGACATTGTTGATACTTAAATTCGCATCTCCACTCATTTCAGTGGGATTGGTGTTAGTTTATCGCTACCACTATTTCCTCTCGTTGGATGTGACATCATATTTTAGTGAGCAGTTTGATTTTGTGGTTGGACAGGCCTTGGGACAGCTGGCTATGAGCATTCATCCGCACACTATTTACCCATTCATCTTTTCCTTTGCGGTGAATGACTCTCACTGCACTTACTACATGGAGATATTTTGTTTTAATTTGGATGATGTCTTAATTATTGCAATGGGTGGGGTGAGTTGGTGTGCGTCAAACCTTTCTTCTAACCCTCAGAGGTTGAGTGTTAATGTCATGATTTCGGCTAGTTTCAGCATTGGCTTTATTTGGTTGGTTGATTTCAGTGTCATGGGTAGTCTCTTTGGGTTGAGCAGGGTAATTTTCATGGAGGCCAGGGATGTGGTTGGCAGTGAATATATTGATGCATCCATTTCTGAGTTGCTGTGGTGGGACATATTCCATGACATTGATTTCAACTCCTTCAGGTTATTCAGTTTGGGTTTTGATGATCTTGGTCCTCTAGTGGTCTTGGATAGGAGAGTGCAATTTGGTGACAATGGACGGTTCGTTATGATCAGTGTGGTGCAGCTTCAGCATGGAATTATTTTTCTGAGACTCACTTGGAACCCGGGAATCACACTGAGTTTTAGGGCAGCGACCATTTGGGTTGACAGAGCTAGTGTGGTATTTTCCGAGCTTAATCTCGGGCACCCCAACTTGGTTCTCTTGAGGGTCATATTTCTAAGTGGGTTGAGTTTGGGTGGCACTTTATCACTCTTCTTACACGTGACATTCAGGAGACTTCGGGTGTTGGTGCATCGTAGGGCAGGAATTTGAGCAGTTGGGATTACAGGCCACCTAGAATTATTTAGGACCCAGGGATCATTTCGGATTGTGGCATGGATCTAGTTGTGGATTGCAGAGTTTTATTGGCATTGCTTGAGGACAAGCAATCTTTGGGAAGGGCGGATTGTAATGTCCCCATTTTTACGACTTCCTCTTTCAGTTGGGATGATTCAGGCACACTTACTATTTTTAGTAAGTGCTATTTTTGGTGGGAAGTTTGGTGCGGCGTTTCGATCTTTGGAGAGCCCTTTCGAGAATTTCAGCTTCTCTTCGGTTCAAGCTTTAGGGCACAATTTACTATTTTTAGTCTTTCTAAAAATAGTAAGTCAACTTGGGTCAACGGGTCCCAATCAGGCGGGTCACTACAACACAAAATTTAGTTGATATAAAGTTACTAAAGCTAAATCAATGTAATATTTGATTTATGCTTCAAAAAAAGGTTTAATATAAAGTAACTTTATATTTTATCATTGAGGGTTTTCAGGGGACATAAAAGTACCATGGCGCCTAGTTCAATGACTTAAAGTCATTTTAAAGTGCTTTTAAAGTATTTAATATTGCAAAAAGGGGATGGATGCCTAAATAATAAAAGAAGTTAATTTTATTTAAAAAGGCTAAAGTTTGAGTTGATATTAAAAGATTTATTTTAATACCTCCTCTTTGGGCACCCAAGTTGAAGAAGGATTTAAAATTAAATTAAATGAGAAGGTTTTTGGATATGGGTGCTTTTTAGGGTTGCTGGAGAAAATTATAAAACTTCTTTTGAAGTCATTTTTGTTGATGTTGTAGTTGCAGGCTACATACTTCCACCATGTTGTGAACAATAAATTCATATAGCCTAACGGCTATTCATTTATTGCATTAATCAAAGTGAAGAGGCGCTTCACTAGGCAACTATATTATTTTTAATTGGGCTGACCCTCCTTGTAATTCGCACCATTTATTTGTAATTATATTTTCCATATGTGGCCGACCTTGTTCATGAAGAGGTGCGACCTCTTGCTCACATTGTATATATACAAGTTCATTTCATTCATCAGGACCATCAAGTCAAGTTCATCTATCATTCCATCAGCAAGTGTGAATCACTTCTACAGCAATGCGAATTTATTCAAGGAGTGCGAATTATTCAGTTTGTGTGGTGTTGGATATTGGCCTTGTGATTGGCCTCATTGTAAAGAGAATTGTTGCCATTATTTATATATATAAGAGAAATCTTTGTTGCTGGGTTTTTCCCTCAAGTGGAGGGTTTTCCCAGGGTATATGTTGTGTCTATGTGTTTGAATTTGAATTAAAATCTGCTTATTCACATCTGATCATAAAAACTAACATGGTATCAGAGCGGGTTTAAGAAGATCGTGATCATATTTCTATAAGCAGTGCCTTCATCCATTCTTGTTCTCATCTTCTTGCATCTATCTTATCTTTGAAAATGGTGAACAAGCTCAAGATCGAAGATAGACTTGAAGGTGCTTCCAATTTCACATCTTGGAAGTTTAGAGTAATACTAGCATTGGAAGAAAATGAGATTGTTGAGTTCGTGGAGAGCAAAGTTCCCGAACCTTCCAATGAGAATGAGAAGTCTCAATGGAAGAAGAATTGCACCAAGGCGAAGAAGATTTTGGTAGACTCCATGAAGGATCACCTTGTGCCGGTCATCTCCAAGTTGAGGACAGCAAGGGAAATGTTCAAGACCTTGGAGGAAATGTATGAGATCAACAATACAAGTAGAGCTCTTGCATTAAAGCAACAGCTTCATCATATCAAGATGGTGAAAGGAGACTTCGTCATCTCATTCTTCATGAAGATCACCGAATTGAGAGATCAACTCTCTACCATTGGGCATATGGTTAATGATAAGGATT
Organism: Sequoia sempervirens; assembly: GCA_007258455.2. Classification (NCBI taxonomy): domain Eukaryota; kingdom Viridiplantae; phylum Streptophyta; class Pinopsida; order Cupressales; family Cupressaceae; genus Sequoia; species Sequoia sempervirens. The sequence continues at coordinate 352,478,783 of VDFB02075321.1, forward strand.
TGGCTATGTTGGCGCTTAATGGTCTTCCTCAATCTTGGGAGCCATTTATCCAAGGTATTAGTGGGAGATCAAAACTACCTAAGTTTGATCACTTGAGGGAAAATTGCATTCAAGAAGAATCAAGATTGGCTGCAAGAGGCAATGGGCAAAGTTCTACCAATGAAGACATTCATGTACTTGCTGCTCAATCTTCGAAGAAGAAAGGAAGAGAAGGGAAGAAAGGCAACTTCAAGAGGAATAGAGATAAAAGATCAGATGGTGCTCCTGCATCTAAGAAGAAGGACCTCTCCTGCATACAATGCTTCAGATGTGACAAGTTTGGTCACTATGCAAAAGATTGTCCAACCAGACCTAAGCAGCAAGCTTCAATTGCAGATGTGGGTGAGATCTCTCCTCAAAAGGATTCAAGTGGTTTTCTATTCTATTATGCCTTATCAAGCAATGTTCCAACGGATAACATTTGGTTAATTGATAGTGGTGCCTCACGCCATATCACGGGTTTTAGAGAACATCTATCTGATTTGGTGGAAAGAGATTCAAGTGTTCAAGTCATAATTGGAGATGATGCATGTTATTCTGTGAAAGGTGTTGGGACCTCCTCTCTTCACTTAGATTTCAGCATCTCCTTGCAGTTGAGTGATGTACTATTTGTACTAGGCATCAAGCGGAACCTTGTCTCTATTTCAGCCTTGGAGGACAAGGGATATCAAGTTGCATTATCTGAAGGTAAAGTCCTTGCATGGCCGAAGAACTCAAGCATCAAGACTGCCCAAGTGATTGGAGTTCGACATGAGAGTCTATACAGACTTTCCACTCGTCCACTACAAGCTTTGTTGCATGATTCATCAAGTTCGTGTGAGCTTTGGCATAGAAGACTTGCTCACCTTCACTTCAGAGCACTTCCAACCATGGAGAAGATGGTCACGGGCCTTCCTAAACTCAGCCAAGAGCATGAAGGCACTTGTCGAGGATGCGCATTGGGTAAGAATACTAAAGGTCCTTTTCATAGTAGTGAAAGTAGATCTAAATGTATTCTAGATCTTATTCATTATGATTTGTGTGGTCCAATGTCTATTGCTTCTTTGAGTGGTTTCTTGTATTATGTAATTTTCATTGATGACTATTGTAGAAAGACTTGGATTTATTTCTTAAAGACTAAAGAATCTGAAGAAGTCCTTGAGAAATTCAAGGAATTTAAAGCTCAAGTAGAGAACTTGTTCGGGAAGAGGATCAAAGTTCTGAGATCTAACAACGGTGGAGAATACATCTCTGGAAGTTTTCGTAACTTTTGTGTTGAGGCAGGAATTAAGAGGGAGTTTTGTGTTCCCTACAATCCATAGTAGAACAGTGTTGCAGAAAGGAAGAACAGATCTATTGTAGAAGCAACTAAAGCCATGATCCATGATCAAGATCTGCAAACCTTCCTTTGGGCCGAGGCATCTAGGACAGCTGTGTATGTTCAGAATCGGAGCCCTCATCGTATCTTGGAGAAAATGACTCCTGAAGAAGCTTTCACGGGTGTGAAACCTAAAGTAAGTCATTTGAGAATCTTTGGTTGTCCTGTGTATGTTCATGTGCCTAAAGATAAAGAGGACAAAGTTGGAACCATCTGGCAAGAAGGGAATATTTGTGGGCTACAGTGAGTCTTCAAAAGCCTACAGAGTTTACATTCCAGGTCAGAAACTGATAGAGATCAGCAGGGATGTTACATTTGAAGAGAATGTTGCATTCAAGAGATCTAAAGGCTCTCTCATGGAGATAGATAATGAAGACCATGAGTCTCCTCAAGAGATGGAAGTTGACCATACTCCAGAGCTTCAGAGGGAGTCTCCTGAACCAGAAGAAGATGGTGATCCAGTTGAGCCTTTGGAACCTACTGATGGACCTAGAGACATTGTTATTGGTCGAAAGAGACCTCTACGGGCTAGGCAAACAATGCAGGAGGCAGAAAAGTTTGCAGCCCCTAGAGGAACATTCAGTGAAAGAAAAAGACCTCAGAAGTTTTCAAGCTATGTTGCATTGATGAGTCAAATGATTCAATCTGAGCCTTCCAATGTTGAGGAAGCTTCATGTCAGCAAGTATGGAGAGATGCTATGGCTAAAGAGTATCAATCTATTCTCAAGAACGATGTTTGGGATATAGTACCTAGACCAGAAGGAAAATTTGTTGTATCTTCTAAGTGGCTTTTCAAGATCAAGCATGCGGCTGATGGAAGCATTGAGAAGTACAAGGCTAGATTTGTGGCTAGGGGGTTCTCTCAGAAAGAGGGAATAGACTATGAGGAAACATTTGCTCCAATTGCTCGTTATACCTCCATCAGACTATCATTGCTATTGCAGTGGCTAAAGGATGGAAATTACATCAGATGGACGTGAAGACAACATTTCTAAATGGTGTAATTGAAGAAGAGGTATACATTGAGCAACCTGATGGATTTGAGGTTCATGGGAAGGAGTCTCATGTTTGCAGATTGAAGAAGGCTTTGTATGGCCTTAAACAGACTCCTCACGCTTGGTATGAGAGAATTGATATATACCTGCTGAGCTTGGGCTTCTCCAAGAATGATGCTAATTCAAACCTGTATTTCAAGGTAATTAATGGTGAGGCATTGATCTTGGTTCTCTATGTTGATGATCTATTTCTTCCTGGAGAAGAACACCTCATTATCAAATGCAAGAAGGAGTTGGCTTTTGAATTTGAAATGAAGGATCTTAAGTACATGCATTACTTCCTTGGTTTAGAAGTATGGCAGAGGTCTAATGAGATCATTCTAAGTCAAGGGAAGTATACAATAGACATCTTGAAGAGATTTGGTATGATGGATTGCAAATCCATGTCTACACCTATGGAAACCAATTTTCAGAAGCTTAAGGAGGCTGCAGCTAGTTCAAATCTGGTGGATCCTACTGTGTACAGGTAGTTGATTGGATCGTTGATGTATCTAGTCAATACTAGACCAAATATTTGCTATGCAGTGAGTGCACTTAGTCAGTTTATGTGTGAACCAAGGCAAATACATCTAGTTGCAGCAAAGCATATCCTGAGATACTTGCATGGCACAATTGGGTATGGCTTGAGATATTCTTCTGGTGTGGACTTGGAGCTGCATGGATATTTTGATTCTGATTGGGCAGGGTGATTCTACAGTTTGGGGTCTGCTGTGATCTCCTGGTGCAGCACCTCTAGATGAATGATCAAGGAAGCAATCTTCAGTGGCATTGAGCACCGCAGAGGCCGAGTATATTGCAGCTTGTGTGGCAGCTCGAGAAGCAATGTGGCTTTGGAAGCTCCTTGCAGGATTGTTCGGACAATCATTGGAGCCAACTGTCATTCATTGTGATAATCAAAGTTGTGTGAAGCTTTCTATCAATCTTGTGTTTCATGATAGAACAAAACATGTTGAGATCAAATATCACTACATCCGAGATATGGTATTGAGGAAAGCAATCTAGTTGAGATACATTAGCACTGATGAGCAGACAACCGATATTCTCACCAAGCCTCTCTCCAAAATAAAGTTTGTGTACTTTCGAGACAAGCATGGAGTTGTAGAGAATGAAGCCCTAGCAGAGAATGAAGCCCTAGCTGAGAGGGAGACTCAACTTCAGTGATCTTCTGTGATTTTCTTTACTGCATTTCTCTCTGTGAGAGAGATTTGAGGTGCAAGCCCTTGTTAATGCATCTTTCTCTGTGAGAGAAATTTGAGGTGAAAGCCCTTGTTCCACCCTCTGGGAGTAGCCATGGTGGATGTCCTGTTGAGTGAATCCATGACAACATCACTTGTGTTTATCCACCCTCTGGGAGTAGCCATGGTGGACGTCATGATGAGGTGATGACATCATGTTGAGTGATTCCGTGATGGGCACTTGTGCACATATGCCATACATGGGAGTAGCCATGATGGTTGATATCACGTTGAGGTGATATGTTCCTCTCCACATATGGGTGTAGCCATTGCGGGTGTCATGTTGAGAGAGTCCATGACATTGTGTATCGAAAGTATTCCTCCCTAGCTAAGAGGGAGTGTTGATGTTGTAGCTACGGGCTACATACTTCCGCCATGTTGTGAACAATAAATTCATATAGCCTAATGGCTATTCATTTATTTCATTAATCAAATTGAAGAGGCGCTTCACTTGGCAACTATATTATTTTGAATTGGGCCGACTCTCGTAATTCGCACCATTTATTTGTAATTATATTTTCCATATGTGGCCGACCTTGTTCATGAAGAGGTGCGACCTCTTGCTCACATTGTATATATACAAGTTCATTTCATTCATCAGGACCATCAAGTCAAGTTCGTCTATCATTCCATCTACAAGTGCAAATCACTTCTACAGCAGTGCGAATTTATTCAAGGAGTGCGAATTATTCAGTTTGTGTGGCGCTGGATATTGGCCTCATTGTAAAGAGAATTGTTGCCATTATTTATATATATAAGAGAGATCTTTGTTGCTGGGTTTTTCCCTCAAGTGGAGGGTTTTCCCAGGGTATATGCTGTGTCTATGTGTTTGAATTTGAATTAAAATCTGCTTATTCACATCTGATCATAAAAACTAACAATTTTCAGCTTATGGATGTTTGAGTTTTTATGGAGGACTGGCTGGGAGCTTGGCTTTGGCTTGGATTTTGACTTGCTGAGACGAAAACCTCTGCAGGGACATCTTCCCCATGCGTGAAAGACCGTATCAGGAAGGAATTTTGGAGGCTTCATTTCATGAGCTTCATTTGAGCTTACAAGATTGAGGTTACAGAGTTTTGGATGAAGATTTTTTATCATGTTTTGAAAAGGACTGTGATTTTGGCTCATGAAGATATTACATCGAATTGGGTGAAGTTTGGTTGCCTTTGGGTGATGATTATTATGCATTTTGGGGCACTTCTAGTTTTGGGACTGAAATGGTTTTTTACTCATATCTCAGAGATAAAAAAGTTTTCAAAATGGGTGTTTGCTGAATATGTTCCTCCATCAAGGGCGACCCTTCTTGCTGTGTTTCAGATTTTTTGGAGTGGGTTTCAATTTTTTAGAGAAAAATCGCCCTAACGAGGTGGTATGGCCTCTTGGGGATTAGTGAGCAGGGTTTGCAATGATTAAAGGTGCCATCTTCAGTTGAAAACTTGAAACGCATACCCCTTTCAGCCTTTTTGGACACCATACAGCCAGCACACAGAGTTGGGAAACTTGAGTGGTGGCGTTGTTATTAAGAAGGCTTGCTACTGCTGTTTACTACTTGTCTCCAGGTCTGAAATAACTCTTAAATCTGGGTACTGTTATTGCTGGTAAAAAACTGGAAACAAATCAGATTTTGGATGAGCTGGGAAGCATCTTTAGACGCCTTTGGTGACACACTTCTGAAATTTGGGCACCGTACAGCTGGGAAAGGCTTGGAAGAAGTCAAGGGTGGTGCGCCACTTTCAAGAGGATTCACTTATTGCTGTTTACATGCATATTCCAGGTCTGAGATATTGTTTTAAATCTGATTTGGTTGCTGTTGAATGTCTGAAACACTCTTGAAAATAAACAGAATATTATTACTACTATGGGTGTTGTTTTGAAAGCATATATATCTATCTTTTAATATTCTGTTTATGTACATCATTATCATTGCATATGCATAGTAACCCCCTAAAAAAAAACACTGCATTAATCAATACAAACTCTTCAAGACACTCTCAATCAGCAAAACTGCAGTCAAGGGAAGAAATAAAATAAAATAAAAAATTATACAAAAGGGGGTAGACCATTACAGCCCTTCAAATAAGTTTAACAAACTTGAAGGGAGATCTATACTGCACACATCATGAGTGGAGAAGGATTCTCTTCCAACAAGGCTCCATTGTTTGATGGGACAAATTATGCATTTTGGAGTATGAGAATGGAGGCCTATATAAATGCTATAGGATTTGACGTTTGGCAATCAGTAGTGAATGGATATAAAGCTCCTTCAACACCTCCAATAGATTTAGCAGGAAAGAAGGCAAGTGAAAATAATGCTAGAGCCAAGAATGCAATCCTATGTGGATTAAATGAATCTAAACTTGTGAAGATAATGCATTGCAAATCTGCCAAAGACATTTGGGACAAGTTGAAGCAAACTTATGAAGGAGACAAGAAAGTAAAGGGAGCCAAACTGCAAACACATAGAAGCAATTTTGAAAGTCTTAGAATGGGTGAGGAAGAAAATATTGCTGAATTTTTCTTGCGTGTGGATGAAGTTGTCAACACCATTCGAGGCCTTGGAGAAGAAGTAAAGGAACCAGCAGCAGTGCAAAAAGTATTGAGATCCCTTACACCAAGATTTGACCCCAAAGTATCGGCAATAGAGGAAATGAAGGACCTGGACACCTTAACCATGGATGAACTACATGGAATCTTAACAACCTAGGAGATGAGAACCGGACGATATACTTCACTACAAAAGGAGGCTACATTCAAAGCATCCAAGAAATCAAAAGGGAAGAAAGTGGAATATAATAGTACAACAGATGAGGAAGAAGCAAATTTTGTAAGGAAACTAAAAAGAGGGTCAAGAAAATACAAGGGTAAACTACCCTTCAAATGCTTTACATGTGGTAAGATTGGACATTATGCAAAAGCATGTCCTTATTCTTATAGCACTGATAGTGAAGAAGAAGATTACAAGCCAAAGAAAGGAAGCAAAAACAATAAGTATCACAAACACAACAAAAGGGAAAATTTCAAGAAGAGCTTATACTCATATAGAAATAAATATTCTTCAAGTGACCATAATGTGGAAAGCTGTGAAGATGAAATGTTGTTCATGGCTGAAGTAATAGAAGATAATGAAGACAAGGATGAAAATCAAGAAGAGGAGATAGATCTTGATCCAGAAGATTTGGAAGAAGAATTAGAATTTGCTATAAGTGAGATTGAGAGGCTGAAAAGAAAAGGTCTAAGAAGAAAAACTAGATTTGAAGAGGAAAGGAAGAAGTTTATAGAAATTGAAAAATTAATTTCAGATCTAAAGCTTCAAGTTGAGGAAAGCAAAATGATAGAAGATCTAACCAAAGCCCAATTTGAAGAAAAAGAAAAAGAATGTGAAAGGTTGAAGTGTGAGATTGTCACACTAAGAAAAGAGTTAGAAAAGACATCAAACAAAAAGGGGCATGACAATCTACCAATCGGGCATGATCAAAATTTACATATTATTATTTGTCATTTTAGCATTGATTGATTCTATTAGTTTAATATTGTTTGTAATTTGGTTGGCTAGCCACCAATAAGTTGTTGGTTATATTATTTGTCCCCATTTCAGTTTTTGTATGCTCTTATCTTGCTCACATAAGAAACTTGGTGATAAAAAACAGTTAGGAATTGAATTGATTGTTAAAGTTTGGTGGATTTGAGATAACCCATTCTACCAAGGACATTACATGTTAATATAGGGTTGACTTTATTGTCCCAAATTTTTCCCAAATATTTTGAAATTCTCCTATGCCCTAAGTTTGACCCATGGTCCCCAAAAAGAGCCAATTGTTGGTACCCCTACCAAATATTGCTTTCAATTAAGTTTGTAATCAATTACCATGCCATTCTTGCCATGTTTATAATGTCAACTAAGTTAACCTTCTTTCAAATTACAAAGCTCATCAAATATTGTCTAGTTTGTCCACTAACAATGTTTGCAAATTGCTCATGAATGAGGAATGATGAACAAAGATGATCAAGTTCTTCATAGATTGATAGCTCCAACACAAAACAAAAGGGAATTAGTGTTGAAGACTTCAATTTGAATGCAAGATTGGTAAATGATAAAGAGAAATTGCTGTTAGTTTTATGATCAGATTAGAGACACATGTTGTACCCCAAAATTAAAATTTTTGTTACACTTAGACATTTTGAAGAAATGAGTAAAAGTCTTGTTAAATCAGTCAAAAATGTCAGAATTTGGGTGTGCACGTCTTGCATGAGGGGTCAAAACACAAAATTTTCAATTTCTGACGATCCGGGTCTGCTAAGAACAGCTTAACCTACAAAACCCAGATCTCAGTTTTTCATCCCTAAATTTTAGGAAAACTGCTATTTTTAGAAATTTTCTCGAAATAGTAACATTTTCTGGGTTTTTCTGGGTTTCTTTCAAAATGGATACTGGCAAAATTTTCTAAAAATAGAAAGTTGGTCCTCCGACAGGGTCCAAACTGATTTTGATTGGCTCAAAAAAAAAACGTCCATATCAGGCTGATGCAGTCAGAATCTCAAAATAGTCAGTTTTGCCCTACTGGGTCTATTCTGCTTTTTCAGAAGCATGTATGGAGCTCCGAGGTCATCAATGGAGGTCAGCCGGATGTCAGGCGTCAGATCCAACGTTCGAGACATTCGACTGAAGATGAAATGATGAACATACACGAAGAACGAGAAAGAAAATTGGAAAATCATGAAAATTTTCTAACACTGGCAAGTTTGGGCGCCCCTATTGAAGAAAGTCGCCCATCTTTTTAGGGCACCAAATTTCAAAATTAGGGTTTGGACCTCCAATGGAAGTTGCTCAGTATTCAGTCAGCTTCGCGATGGATATCCTCGTCAGAGTGTTTGACAATCCAGTCTCCGGAAAATTTGAGTCAAAGTGGAAGGTATAGAATGAAGATTTGAAACTCGAAGGACATGAATAAAATGAAAAAATTTCTAAGTCTGGAGAAACTGGGCGCCCCAGTTGAAGAAAGGCACCCAACTTTTCAAGGGCTCAAACAGATAAATTTGCAGTCAAAGTTATAACGAGATGTCTTCAGAATGCAACAGACTTTCCAATGAGCTATCCAGCACGACAAACGGAGCTCGCAGTCATCAGATTCAAAGAGCTGAACAGAGGGTTTGATGAGAGTTGAAAGGGGAAATTCGAAAGCAAAGGTGAAAAATGTGAAAAATAAACTAACTTTGGTGAAACTGGGCGCCCTAGTTGAAGAAAGGTGCCCAAGCTTTTGAGGACCTGAAATCCACTTTTTGGCAGAAGTGTTTCCAGAAGACCCCTCCTGAAATCTTCTCAGCTTCGCAACGAGCCCGACCATTCATCAAACTGACGCCCGAAACTCCGGATTCAACAAGATCACCTGTAGGAGTGAAAGACATGAATAAAATTGAAAATTTTCTAAGTCTGGAAGAAGTGGGCGCCCTTGTTGAGGAAGGGCGCCCAAACTTTTGAAGCTCATAATGGTGGATTTTGCAAAAGTAGCATCCTAGAATGCCTCACCAAAATCAGTTTGGCTATCCAACGAAATATTTAGACAGTCAGTCGGATCTACACAGCTCCCGGAATCGAAGATTCATCAGAAGATCAAAGGGAGAAGGAAGAACTTGGAAATCATGAAAATGGCTCTCTAGAAGAAATGGGCGCCCCTGGAAGGAAAAGGTTCGCATGAATTCGGAGGTTGAAATGAAGTCTTTCGCCGGAGGTGCCTCCAGAACTTCTTTCTCAAAATCAGTCAAGCTCTGCCGTGAATCATTCAGCTCGCCTGTCGGGTCAATCTGTCAACAGGAAATCAGAGGCGAAGTAGCATGTCAAAATGAAAGAAATTTGAAAATATCAAAATTTTAACTAACACTGAAGGAAGTGGGCGCCCCAGTTGAAGAAAGGCGCCCAAATGTTCATGCCTTAGAGAATATTTTCGAAGTTTTCAAAAGTTTCAAAATTGCCAAGCAAAGAGAGGGGCGTCCAAGTTCAATGAATTGAAGATTTAGGGTTTTTGAAACAAAAGAAAGCAAAGCAAAAACAAAACCCTAAGTCTATTTAACATCATTCTTTCATGTTATTTTCATTATTTTTGCAGGTAGCCTTCAAAGGAGAAAGTTGGAGCAGCAAGTTTAAAGAAGTTTTGTGATTCAAGAATCCATCTTTGCTGGTTTTACATCAGAATTTTCAGGCCAGCAAGCATAAACCCTTGATTTTTCAAGCTGAAGGCTAAGGCTTTCCATTTTTCAGTCATCTGGGTCTTTTTGCCTTAATCTTCTGAAGAAATTTTCAAGAACTTCATCAAGTTGCAGCAAGTGCTTTTATTTTGCATGTCAGTGAAAACCTCAGTGCATTCAAATTTCAACCATCTGGGTCCTTTTCAATCAGTCTTCTGAAGAAAACCCATATCGCAGCTTTTTTCAAGAAAATTTCAAAACCTAGAGTTGGCTGCTTTTTCGATCAAACGTCAGGGTTTTGCAAATCTAATCAACTGGGTCCATTTCTAATCTTGTTCTGAACAAAACCCAGGTGCCAGCTTTTTTCGGAAAAAATTGAAGAAATTAGGATTTGCTGCTTTTTTAGGAAAAATTCAAAATTTTCAAAAACGGACGATTTGGGTTGTCTTGCATCGAAATTCTGAGCAAAACCCATACCTCGGAAAATTTCTCAAAAATTTGTCCGTTGGAGCGTAAAAAATCAGCATTCTAAAAATAGAAATTGCTCAAAACTTGTCAGAACCAAGGCGAGTTTACAGTCATTCTTCAAGTTTTCTGAAATAGAGTACACTCCCAATGTTTTCAAGACTGAATCAGCTCTCTTTCACAATTACATCAAAACAGCTGAGATAGACTTGCATCATATCAAGCCGATGTTCGATTTACATGTCTTGGAGAGAGCAGGCAACACTTCAATCAAGAACCTAGGACATTCCGGACTCCTCGCAGCAGCGTCATTACCTATATCAGTCCAGAGTCTTGAGTTCGTAATCGCTTGCATTAAGCATTACAACCCGGCTACTAGGGAGATCCAGTCAGCAGATGGTAGATTGATTTGCAGTATAAAGCCTGATATGATCAAGAAGTGTTTTTCCATTCCACTGTGGCCTGAAAGCGTTACTCTCTCAAAGGGTGAATGCGAAAGGATATGGAATATGCATAAAGATAAATTTAGTAAGAAGATTGCACAGATGTGGATGAAGGAAAAACATAAGACATTGCCAAAGAATGTCGGGCTTGAGGAAGTGCAAGTTCAGTTTCAGAGTGTTGTTCATAGTTGCAGTCCAGTTGGCGGAAGGATAGGCCATATTTCAGTGATGTCAGCAAAGTTCGATAAAGCGGCCAATGAGGTCGAAGATTTCCTGAGATCTATTGCAGATGTTGAAGATATTCTTGAAAAGTGGTGTTTTGCTGTTGATGGTATAGATGCACCGAACCGGGACACAATCTCAAACTTCCTAGCGGATGTGATCGAGCTTTAAAGCAGCTTTCTTCTAGAAGCTTTCTTTCCCGCTTTATTTCTATTCTTGGAATGATCCTTATCCATTCTTTGAGGATAGAAAGAGGATAAGATGTAATAGTTGGCGTTTCCCGCTTTTTCTGCTTTTTTGGGTTTTAGATGTTATCTTCTTTCTAGATTTAGTAATAAAGCTTGCTTGCCGAGCAAGCCCTAGATTGTGAAAGCAAGGAGATTTTAGGGTTCCCTACTCCTCTGCTTCTCTATAAATAAGAGTCTTTGCTCATTAGTTTCTTTAGCGGTTACTGTGTTAGCAAATTGCGAGCCTGTATTGTAGCAAGTTGTTATTCAGTTTCAGTTCACTTTGTGTTGGAACCGTGCTAGTGAGAACAAAAACGCTGAGCCTATTGTGCCTTCTATTTGTTGCTCAAGTATTGTTCATTTGTGTTGTGATAAGCAAATTGTTGAGCCTCTTTAGCCAACAAGGAGTTAGTGTGATTGTTGTTTTCTATTGTGTTAAGAATAAGTTTGCAAGCCTCCTTAGCTGCAATTTCTTGTTCAAGGCATGTTAGAAGTGAGCTTTGTTTCAGAGATTTGAGTAATAAAATCATGAGCCTCTTTTGCCTTGGTCTAAAATCTCAGATTTTCGTTCTACTTTTATGATCTTTATTTCAGCTTGCAGTGAAGTGTGTAGGTGTTCGTTGAAAGAGAGATTATTGAAGTACTTTTGTCAGAAAATCTACCTTGTTAATTTCTAACTTCTCTTGCTCTGCTATTACTTGAGAGGTTAGGAACGTCTTTAGTTTAAGTTAGTCGTAGTTGAACTTCTTACATCAGAAAATCTCAGCTGCGGTGTTTGTGTTTAATAAACCTTGTGCTCTAAGCTGATAAAAAAGATAGGCAACTTAGTTTAGTTTACTTTCTTTCAACACCATCAGCAAGAGGGAGCTTCCCCTCCTAATTTGAAGAGCAATTTATCTGTGCATAGCTGTCCATTTTCAAATCCGCATACCAGAGGTGCGAATTTAAATGCCAACAACACAGAAATTTAATTCAAAATAATCACACAATAACACAGCAGATACCCTGGGAAAACCCTCCACTTGAGGGAGAAAAACCCAGCAACAATATATCACTTATATATTGAATCACAATGAGAAACTCCTTATCACAAAATCAATCACATGTAATATGCTACTGATGAACTACAACCTTCATCAATATCGAACTGCTCTTATGTAGAACTTGCACTTGAGACAAATGAGAATGGAAAAGTCAATGATGTGTATAAATGAAATGAGGAACAATGGAATGCATTGAACATATATATACAAGTGAGTGGAAGGACGTGACCCTTCAAAGAACAAGAAGTCGGCCTTATCCAAAAATCGTGCCTCTTACACAAGAGGTCGGCTCCCTAGAAGATCGCGCCATTTCAAGAATTTGAATCTTCACAATAAATAATAAAATATTATTTAGAATGGACGTGCCTCTTCAACCAATCACTATCATATAAATTAAATAGCCCCAGGCTATTATTTAATTTATTAATCATGACATAAGGAGATCGGCTGGAAGTGGAGACCGACGCTGCAAACATCAACAATTGCAACACGCCATCTCAGTGATAATATTAGGATAAGATGAATGAAGGATAGATTAAAAGAGAGATATTGGATTCATAGAAACAAGTGCTACTTTTCAGTAGCTTAACCATGACAAATTCATGCCTATGATCCCCAAGTGGCAAACTCAATACACAAACATGCCTTGGGTTGAAAACCAAATTAGTAAATCTGGCAAAACTTGCCAATGGCTTAAGCTAGGCAAAGATGTGCATATGTCAAAAAATGGCAGGGACAAATCTAAATTATGCCTAGCAAGCAAGTTGAAACGAATATCATGATCAACATGCTTTTACATTGGCCTAACCAATGAAAAATGGTGTTCAAATGATGGCGAAGCAGTTTGTAATTTGCACCCAAGCTAAGAACATAAAATAACTCTTCTTAAGAACACTTTTGCAACGCCCAAGCCACTTGAAACTTCCACCCACTTTCAAAAAAAGATAGCAAACTGATGATGAAACCATGCCAACCACTTAAGTCATATTAAAATCACATTGAGATGCTTTTTCCAACATCCCACCACCAAACATTGCAAAGGAAAGTTTTCTTGATGGTGCAGCCAAGGAGAAACAATGCACAAGATAAAATCAGCAAGTTATAAACCATTATGACACTTTTGACATGGCTAAATGAAAGGGAAATAGCACTCACTTAAAACAAGTCATCCAAGTTTAAAATTCGGGGCCTAAAATTAGAGGTTAGACCAACAACAAAAAATAGTCTAAAAGATTGAACATGCAGTGGTGTTCAAAAGAGTGTTTTCAGATTTTGACAATCACAAATGAAGCAAGGATTTTTTTGTTGTTCATATGTCAGTCAAGCTTGACCTTTGTCATGAGGGTTTCAGCTTCTCCAAGCAGTGGATAGGACAGCACCCCAAGTAGGCCCAAATCACAGCCTTCAAGACCACACGAACCTTCAAATTCATGAGTTTTTAACAAATTTTTCAACATGTTGAAGGAGCAAGAGTGGAATTTTTTTTGTGAAAATCACCTGAAAATGTGTTGAAGGAGTGATGATCTTTTCAATATGTGAAGGAGTGTGAGCATAAAGGAAAATTGTGAAAAATTACCTTTAAAAATGAAGTGATCTCAAGTTTTTTCTGGCTGTGTGGTCAGTTTTTGTTACAATTGAGTTTTACTGTTGATCTTGCAATTTTATGGCAAGTTTTCAGCATCAAACTCACCAATTTTCTAGAAAGATTTGCCCCCGAGTTAACTCAGGAGCAGTTTTGATTTGCAAGAACTCCCAAGTTAGGTTAGCTTTTTGTAAGTTCTTAACCTATGGGCAAGAGTATCAGTTAAGGAAGATATTTTTTGTTGAATGTGAAGTCTGAAGTCCACTGTAAGACTTCATTGAATAATATCATAATTATGATGGCTATATAACATAAGATCTGAAGTCCAAGGTGTTGCATGAACTTGTCAATGAAGAAGCATGTATAGTAAAAAGAGGTTATGAATCTTATAATAAGTTGTGTTGGAAGTTGGACTCCTACATCTGTTAAGTAGAGTTAGTTGCACTCCTTTAATAGATTAAGATAAAGAAGAAAGTGGACGTAAAGGAAAATCAAACTGAATTTCTTACTCATAAGAAAGAAAAAAAACTACATCTGGATTTAAGGGACATTACATTTTGGCATGGACTCAACTATATGATTCTTAATAGATTCATGGCTCAAAGCACAAATCACAAATGAATGGGATGGCAAATGATCAATCAATATGTCTTTTCAGCTTATTTTTTCCTGGATGGCTGAAAGAGAGTGTAGTTCGTTCTCCCTTTTCAATTTGGAGGCTCTCCAGCAACCCCTTTCTATCCAGAGTGAACAACAACCATAAATATTAATACCTACTACCTCGTCAATGGCCCTAGTACATAAAGCAGTCCATTATATGTTTGAAATATATCCAGTTTCACTTTCAACTCCATTGCCAATGATGTTAATCCATCCAATATTAAATTTTAAATGGAGCAGGTATGAGAAAAATAAAGGTAAAATATATAAAAATAAGTCTATCAGTATTATTGAAAGAAAATCTCTACTTCCATGTATTGAAATATATACAAGCAACATTTGAATTTATCAAGTTAAAGGCATTCTTTTCAATTTCTATATCAATCAAATTAGATCATGAACTGGAAGTAACTTTTCATACTATAGCCTTCAAATTGTAGGGTTTTCATATGTTCCTTCTACACACCATAGTGATGCAAATTTGTGCAATAAGGTACTTCAGATGAAATTTAAAATGCTAAAGTAGATTTTTCGAAACACAATATATTTTATTATATCATATCCACAACTCAAGAAAGCCTAAGGAACAAAAACAGTAAATTTAAAAGATGATTCACTTGCAATTTGCAAACTATGAGTCTCCAAAAACATAAGAATAAAAGTAAAAAGATAGAACAAATACTATAGTTTACCCATTTGAGTGTTGGGTTGACTATCTTTTCTGTGCATGTGAACATTAGAGAGAGAGAGAGAGAGATTGAACCTGCTCACTTGAAACAACCTTAACAGGTCCAATGTTTACTGACACATACTTTCCTCTAGATGATACTTTATGTGTCACCGTACCCTGTTAAAAAATTGACAATTGTAAGCAGATATTGAAATTAGATGATTCAGAAAACAAGTCTAATGCAATAAAGAGCACACAACATCTCATGTATTCATATAGATTCCATTACAGACTTGCAAGCATTGTAGAAACTCATTAAATAAACAATATGTGTGTATCTGTGTGCACAAACATACAAATATAATTATGTGAATCATTTCTACACCTAACACATTAAAATCTGTTAGTGTGTTGTCTCTCAGATCTCCCCAGCCCCATATCAAATGTCTTCTACAGAAGGTATTCAAAATTTCTACTTTTAGTAAACAAAAATCTAGCTTCACCATTGGCTTTGATAGCTCCAAAAATATTATATTCACATAAGCACACCTATACTCAAGGTGTTGGAAGAATGAATGCATAAAGTTTGAAATAATTGGATAGTGTTGTTGCTAGAATATGCCCTAGCCTGATTCAAACTAGGGGTCCCTATTTTGAATCTTTCCTTGCCTTGCTTTTCTTATTTCCCTTGGTTATTTCAGATTTTGATATACAAATCAATGCAACTGCTTGGTTTGTCTCTGCAATGTTTCTCCTTTATTATCCCAATATGTGTTCTTGGCCTGCCCCTCTGGTTTAGTTTGGTTTGTTGCCTAAATTGGGGATATCCATTTGAGATAGACTAGAGAAAAGGTAGTCTTTTTTAACTAAGGTCCACTAAAACCTTTTTGAATGTTTTGTTGTGTCTAGTCATAGTTACAGGGCTCACTTGGACTTGCCAAGATCAAGACCCAGGCACCCGACGAGTCCCACAAGGTAGACTCAGCCACGGCAGGTTGAACTTAAAATTTAAAAAAGGCAATTAAAAAAACATAAACTCTTAAAAAAAAAACACTTAAAATCATCTCCTACACCCTAAAAAACATTAATTTTGTTTTCAAACCCAAGGAGAGAAATACTAGGTTTTGAGCAAAAAATGTCATTGGAGAGAAAACCAGCTCATTGGTTGAAGAAAAAATAATGATTGAAGATCATTTGGGCAGGTTTGTAGCAGCCTTGATGTATCCAAAGGAGCTTAAGAAGGATTTGGAAGAGCCCGCCATTGATTTGGAGCCGTCTACAATCATTTTGGAGAAAATTTGAAGAGGTAAGTTTGTATTTTGAAGTTTTTTTTTTGTTTTACTATTTTCAAATTTTCTTTGTGTTCTACATTTGTTTTTAAATTTTTTTATTTTAGGTTAATGGAAAAAAGAACAAACCCTAGCTATCAAATAATCAAACCTTAGATGTTTTTTGTATTTTTTCTTAATTCTTTAGCTACCTAATTGTTCTTAGTTTTTTATTTTAATTTAATTAGAAACTATAAATGTTAAATCATTTTCCATTTATATCTTATTGCAGCATACTATACATTTATAAAGTGTTCCAAAATTTCAAGCATAGTGTCAACCCCAGTTAGAAGGGATCCTTGTTGGAAACATGCCATACCTAGGCAAAAAAGGGGCGATCACATGTATCCATTGCAAAGTACAAATGCTTGGGGGAGGTAATAATTGGTTGAAGTATGACCTTGCACACATACCGTGTCGTGATGCTAAACCATGCCCAAGAGCATCTTCTAAAGTTATACATGAAGTGCAAAGTCAACTAGAGACTTTTGAGCAGAAAAAAGAATTAAAAAGAGGCAAAGAGAAGAAATGGAAGCCATTGGTGGAGAGAGTTCTTTAGTTCTTCCATTTCTTGGATCTAAGTAGTGGTAGTGGCAATAGTAGTGTAAGTATTGGGCCTAGAATTTGTGGATCTTCATCCAATTTAGATTCATATTTTGTTCCACGTACTACTCCAAGTTCCCAACCATCACTTGAGAACAATGGTGCAAAACTTGGCGATTACTCGTGCACCATGACTGGCGGCACGTCACTCGCCAATTAACTCGACCCCGCGCAATATGTAAACTCGCAAGGAGTTAAACCCTAAAAATCAAAAAAAATACCAAAAATCGCAGGATATACACAAAAAACTTGGCGTCGGTGATTAACAAGACGCAAATAAGGGTTTTCTTGTGATGGCATTAGGATTAATGTCCAAAACTTTGTTAACAGAAACGCAACTGCAAGGATTTGCTTCTCATTTTAATAGATGGAATGTCGTTTCCGTTAGAAATGACCATTTCTAACCATGTCATAATGTTTTTCCTTGTGTTTCATCCATTAAATGTCGCGTTTTCTCATCCATTTTGTGTTTTCCCAAACATTTTCAATAGGGTTTGTTAATTTCTTGTCGCGTTTTGCTTTCGTTTACCCTATTTTGAGTAATTTGCAAGTATCGTTGAAAATTGTAGAATATTACGCCCATTATCACATCATTCACTGTCTGCAAAAGCATGTCACCAAAATAAGTAGGGCATGATGAACGAGTTAGAAAGAGTAGATATGAAATGAGGGTAAGATGAAAAAATTTAAGATCGTTTTGAACTTCTTTAATTGCTTTAGTTTTTTAAATGACATTTTAACATTGTTAAATATTTTAATTTTTTTATAAATTTAGAATATGTCAATGTTAAATATATAGTTATTTTTGAATATTTTTAAATTTTTTAAAATTATTTATAGAATTTTTTTTTCAATATATATATATATGATGAAATCAGTAATATGTTCTACAAATTATGTATTTTTGAAGAATATTTTAAAAAATTATGTATTTTCAAATGTTCGATAAATTTGTCAAGTTATTGCCGAGATTTTCCCGAGTCTTGAGTTTTTAAATTTTTTGGCCTGCCGAGTTATTGCCGAGTCCGAGTTTTTCAACTATGCTTGAGAGCATGGGTTGGAACAAGGGCAAGCATGAAGTTGCCAGAAGTGCAATTGGAGACTTCCGAATTGCACCACTCCATTTCATGCAGCCAAGTAATTATTATTGTTTTTGTTTTAAAATACATAGTTTGATTTCTATGTCTATTGAATTTTTTGCATTTAGGGGAATGTAGCATAGAAGATTTTAAAGTTAAAACTCTCAATTTAAAACACTTATTTTGTTTATTTTATTCAATTTAGGTCTCCTTATTGGCAAAATTTGATAGATCATTATTGTTCGTGGTGTGAGGTTCAAAGCCCCTAATGACGAGGAGATAAAGGGCTCCATTTTGAGTCAAAAGGTGGCTGATATAAAAGCCAGAATTGATGAGCAGCGTGACATACAAAAGAAGAAGGGTTGGACCGATAGAAGAAATAGAACATTGTTGAATTTTCTTATTTTTTCCTCAAGTAATTGTACTTTGTGAAACCCATTGATTTAGTAATTAAATTTTTTTATTTCTAATTTACTGAATTGCTGATTTTGTTTCTTTCTCAAATAGCACAGTGTTCTTAAAGTCAATTGATGCTTCAAGAAACACAAAAAATCTTGAATTCTTTTGTGAGGCTTTGGAGGGAGACTTTGATTGAGGTAGGTGAAGAGAATGTAGTACAAATACTTATAGATAATGCAGCAAATTATGTTGCTACAAGTAGACTTCTCATGGATAGGCAGCCCTCCTTGTTTTGGACTCTTTGTGATACACATTGCCTTAACATCATATTGGAGGATCTTAGCAAATTTCTATGGATCAAAACATGTATAGAGTATGCAAAAAATATTTGTAAATATATATATAATCATACATGGGTCTTCAACCTAATGAAGAAATTCACAAATAAGAAAGAGTTGGCTCGTCCTGGAATAACCCACTTTGCATCCAATTTTATCACATTGCAATCCTTGCTTCAATCAAAGGCCATTTTGAAGCACATGTTTGTTAGTGAAGAGTGGTCTACATAATCATATGCAAAGACCAATGCAGGGGTTGACATATTGATCGGATCTTTGATGAGAATAGGCTTTGGCAACTAGTCAAGTACATTGTAAAGGTAAATTTCCATCATATTTTTGTTCATATTTCCATTTCATTTTCTTATTTTTTGTTCACTTATGTTAATGTTTCACAATGATTGTGGTTGTAATGTCCCCTTCTCAGCGGTGATCGTTTCGGTTGACCGTTGGCCTATTCCAGAGACCCGTAGGCTATGCGGATGGTGAAATTAGGGTTTCCTAGTTTTGAGGAGGTTGTTGCTTGAAGTTTGGGATTCTGATTGCGGTTTCTTTATGGGTTTTCAGAGAGCTTCGCAGTGGTGTGTTCAGTTTGGCATTCCGGGCAACTTCACGAATTTACTATTTTTAGTAAATTCTATTTTTAGCAGTGGACAGGTTGGGTTCAGTTCAGCTGGTCATCTTCTTCGGTTGTTTCAGTTGGCACTTCAATTCTTGGCCTTGGGCGCATTTTTCTTGGAGAGATAAGTATTTTCATTATAATATTATATTTTTAATATTATACCCCTTGCCTAGCAGTACAACTTTAAGTTGTTTTTAAAAAGGGGAACTTTGAGGGTCCAGGCGTCATGGAGAGATAAGTTATATCTTTTAAATGTCAAATATTGAGATGAAGAAAGAGACGTCTAATTGAGAGATTTGATTTTATTTTAAAAAGTGAAATATTTCAATGGTGAAAAAGGACGCCATTCCTTGGAGGGAAAAGGTGAATTTGAAATTAGGGTTTGGGGCGCCTTCTGGAAGCTTCTAGATGTTTCTCTCTTGTCTATTTAATCAGGCCTCAGCTCTTCATTTGGGATCCTTTGTCTTCTACACCGTTATGCTGCTGAATTGTCTTCAGGCACTCGCTTCGAGGAAAGCACACCTCCTAGCATGGGCTCTTCTTCTTGCTTGAAAGATAGCAACTAGTTGAGAAGGTTAGCTTGTAATAGGTTTGAATTGCATTTCCAGTTGAGTAATTGCATTTTGGAGATCTAGTTGCATTTTCTGTCATATTTTGATGTTGCTGAATGTCATTGAGGAATGTAAGATTTACTCATAGCTCATGAAATAAAAATGCTATCATTCTGGGTATTGAATCTATCTATCTGTTTATGAGGGGCGACCATTCTAGCCAATTTCTAGATTTTATTTGTGTCTCTTTGATTTTATAGAACAAATTCACCCTTGCAGCTGGGTCGTACTCAACATGACGTCCACCATGGTTCTTGTCTTAACTTGGGCGCCATCTTTCTTAGAGCTTGTTGCAACTTATATCAGGTCATTTGGTTGAGTTATGATCGAGTTATGTGCTTTTAGATGAGTTTTTGCTGTTGCTGTTTGCTCATTTCAGTCACTGGTCTGTCATAGCAGTCATAAGTAATTGCAGATTTGGGAGTAATTGAGTCTTGTAAGGTTGGTTAAGCATTGTGAAAAGTCTTCTAGATGATTGCAGCATTATAGAACTTGAAATAGTGGGCTCTGGCAAAGCATTCTGAATACTATTGTAAGCTGTTAGTAGTACTAATAGCAATTCTTCTTCTTATCTTCCATCTACTTATTGTAATACCCGTTGCATAAGTGGAAGAGGCTGGCTTGCCACCTATTTATTTCCAGTTAATTAGTTTAGGGACCCTCTGACCATATGCTCGCCTTCACACGGCGCCATTCTTGGTTAGGGTTACTTCAGTTCATCATGCATTGATCCTCTGACCATATGCTCGCCGTCACTCGGCGCCATTCTTGGTTAGAGTTCCTTCAGTTTTGCATTGCATAGATCCTCTGACCAATGCTCACACCTTGCCCACATCGGGATCCTGGTGTACATTCTGGTTAGAGTTACTTTCCGCATCGTTTTGGTTTGTGCTAACCTTAACGGGTGCGTGTTGCATTGTAATCAATTGTGAAAAATTAAAAAAAAAATTGGTCCGGCTCATTACAGTGGTATCAGAGCCATGATTCTGCCAACCTGTGCCCAACAGTGATTCAGTGGTCAGATGAGTGACAATGAGTGCAGATACTACACCAGAGGTCAGGCCAGAAGACATCAGACACAGCTTCCGCCAGTGCCAGAAGCAGATACTCTCTCAGAAGTTTTGGGAGAAACAGAAACAGCAGTGGATAAGGGTAAAACAGTTGAGAACATGTCAGACAATCTTAGGCAGGCCATAGATGAGAAAGATGCAAGGATGGAAAAGAAGTTTGATGGAATGATTGAGATGATGTCTCGGTTACTTGCTCGAATGGACCAGCAAACTTCTCAGAACCATACTCCGAATCAAAACCATGCTACAGGAGAAAGCAGTGGAGTCAATGGAAACAAGGGGAATAATGGGAACAATGGTAATGGAGGCAGTAGAACCATTGGACAGCATGATGCCATCTCTAGCGGATCAGCCTCTAGACCGCTCTTTCCTACATTCACTCCGAGGGAAGAACAGCAAATTGAAGCTACCATTCCTTTGGTAGATGATGCCAGGCAAGCCTACATGGAGTATGCTACCCTACCTCCTGATCTTAGAGACCAATGGTCCTTTGATCAATTCTTGAATCAGAGAAACAGAAGACACGGAGGAAGAGTTGATAACCGAGCTTATATGGCTCCTAGAACTGATTTCCATCAAGCCTTGGGGAAGGTAACATTGGCTCACTTCGATGGAAGTGATAAGTGTTCAGCAAGATCGTGGGTTCAGAAGTTAGACAACTATCTTTCACTTCGTCCCATGCCAGAAGAAGATGCCATCAAGTTTGCAACACTTCATTTAGAGGGAGCTGCTCATGAGTGGTGGTACCATGGTTTGGTCACACTCGGCCATAACCTTATTCGAACCTATGGAGAATTCACAGACAAGCTGATTGAAAGGTTCGACACTAAGGATCCTGAAGTAAGATTTCGTGAGCTTGCACAACTGAAGCAGCATGGCTCCTTGGATTCTTACATTGCTGATTTCCAGAGACTTTCTGTGATGGTGCCCAACATCACTGAAAGAAGATTGGTTGTTTTGTTTTCCGAAGGTTTGGTTGAACCCCTGAAAGGGTGGGTGAAAGCTTTCGATCCACCAAGTCTTGATGAGGCAATCAAGAAGGCTCGTAGTATGGAGTTATCAGCCCCTAGGCCTAAATTTCCACCTAAGCCTTTTGGCCATAAGAAGGATAAGAGACATTCTTCTAATCAGCACAAGAAGTTCCCACCTAAGTTGACTGAAGAGCAACGTGAACAGCTCAGAAAGGAAGGCAAATGTTACACATGCTTAGAGCCTTGGACTAAAGGCCATAGATGTCCTGGAAGAGGGCTTTATAATCAAATGGGGACCTATTCTGATTATGAATCAGCATCTGATATGTCTGATCAACAGTCTTATTTTGGGGACAGCGAAGATGAAAGAGCCACAGAAGAGTCCGATCATGAGCAAGGAGTTGGGGGCCCTATTGCCCAACTCTCTAGTTTCCAAAAGAACGAATCTTTCAAGGTTCGTGGTGGAGTTGGAGGTCATCGTATTGTGGCATTAATTGATACTGGTGCAACGCATAACTTCATTGATGAAGATGTGGTTGCAAAGAGAGGTCTCAAAACTGAAGAATTTGAAGGCTTCAAAGTCATGGTGGCTGATGGGTTTCATATTTCTTGCACCCGAAGAGTTCCTAACGTGTCTTTGCAGTTGGGAAACTATGAAGTCAAAGATGACTTCTATGTGGTTACTATTGGTGACACAGATGCAGTTTTGGGCATACAATGGTTACATTCACTTGGTGAAATCTCTCTCAATCTACAAACAATGGAGCTCAAGTTCCAATCTGATGGCAAGAGGGTTGTATTGAGAGGAATGTCCAATGGTGGTCCTCGAATAGTTTCATTCAAAAGGATGGAGAGGCTGATTAGACATGACCAAGTGGAGTGGGCTGCGGAATGCATGGTTCTTCCAGCTAGTCCAGTTGAGACAAAGAGGGAATATCCTCCAGATATTCAGTCAATACTCACCAAGAGGAGTAAGGTGTTTGCTGATCTACCTCCTGGGCCACCACCTGAAAGAGGAGCTGAGCATGTCATTGAGCTCAAAGAAGGGGCCAAACTAGTCATCACAACTCCTTATCGATATCCTAAGAAGCAGAAGGATGAAATTGAGAAGAACATAAAGGAACTTCTGGAGATGGGCTTCATTCGCCCTAGCAAGAGTCCCTTTGCTTCAGCTGTGGTTCTGGTGAAGAAGGACGGCACCATCCGCATGTGTGTGGATTACAGTGCCTTGAATCAAAGCACAATAAAGAATCAGTATCCTATTCCTCGGATCGATGAGCTCATTGATGAGCTATATGGTGCTAAATTCTTCACAAAAATTGATTTGAGATCGGGTTACTATCAAATCCGGATGAGGGGTTCAGATGTTGAGAAGACGACATTCAGATGCCACTATGGTCATTTTGAGTTCTTAGTCATGCCCTTTGGCTTGACTAATGCTCCAGCCACTTTCCAGTCTTGTATGAACCGAGTTTTCCAGAAACAGTTGAGGAAATTCGTGTTGATCTTCTTTGACGATATTCTCATCTTCAGCAAGACATGGGAAGAACACCTCAAGCACTTGGAGGAAGTGCTTAGCATTCTTGAATCAGAAAGTTTGTTTGCGAAAGAATCCAAATGTGAATTTGGGATGAAGGAGCTGCTCTACCTTGGTCATATAATCAGCGCTGATGGGGTGAAGGTTGATCCAGAAAAGATCAAGGCTATAGTAGATTGGCCACCTCTAGAAAATTTGACTCATTTGAAGGGATTCTTGGGTCTTTGTGGCTTCTACAGAAGATTCGTAAAGGGTTACTCCCAAAGTGCTGCTCCTCTTACTGACCTCACTAAAAAGGGGGCTTTCATGTGGTCAGAGAAGGCTCAAAGTGTGTTTGATAAGTTCAAGAAAATCATGAGTTCTTGTCCAGTATTGGCCATACCAGATTTCTCCAAACCCTTCGAGTTTCAGTGCGATGCATCAGGGGAAGGTATTGGGGCTGTTTTGATGCAAGATAAGCATCCTATTGTGTTTGAAAGCAGAAAATTAAGGGGGGTTGAAAGAACCTATTCTATCTATGACAAACAAATGCTTGCAATCATGCATGCATTAGCCAAGTTCAGACAATATCTGGTGGGGAGCAAATTCGTGGTCAAGACTGATCACAACAGTCTCAAGCACTTCATGCATCAGAAAGATTTGAATGAAAGACAGCAGAAGTGGGTGAGTAAGCTTCAAGCTTACGATTTTGACATCGAGCATGTCAAAGGGAAGAAGAACATTGTGGCTGATGCTTTGTCCAGAAGGCCTCATTTGAGCTCATTGTGTGAGCTTACTGCTGATTGGAAGGAGTTGTTGCTTGCTGATTATGCCAAAAATCAGTTTGCAACCAGCGTTATTGAAGGTACTTTTCATGATGAAAGGTACAAGGTAGTTTATGGGTTGATACACTACAAGGGAAGAATCTTCTTGGTGGCTGATTCTAAACTTAAGAAGAAGATTTTGATGACTTTTCATGACATCCCACTTGCTGGTCATCAAGGTTACTTCAAGACATATAGGCAGATTCGAGAGAGGTTCTCTTGGAAGGGGTTGAAAGATGATGTTCAGCGTTACATCAAGGAGTGTAGCACTCTCTTCCAGCTGGTCTACTGCAGCCACTTCCCATTCCAAATCAAAAATGGGAGAGCATCTCGATGGATTTCATCACCGGATTGCCTAGGGCTCAAGGCAAAGACTGTATTTATGTTGTAGTAGACAGACTGACCAAGTTCGCTCATTTTTTTGCCATCACTAGCACATTTTCAGCAGCTCAAGTTGCAGATTTGTTCTTCCATGAAGTGTTTAGATTGCATGGGTTGCCTAAAAACATTGTGAGTGATAGAGACAGCAAGTTCCTAAGCACCTTTTGGCAAGAAATTTTTAGGACGAGTGGTACAGTGCTTACTCCAAGCACTAGCTATCACCCACAAACAGATGGTCAAACTGAGATTGTGAACAAATGGTTGGAGGGCTATCTCAGGAATTATGTCTCAGAGCAGCAAAGAGCATGGGTGAAATGGCTCCACTTGGGAGAATATTGCTACAACTCATCTTTCCACATGTGAATAAAAATGTCTCCATTCATGGCCCTCTATGGTTACGAGGCTCCTAGTTTTGCTGACTTGGTGTTTGGCGATAGCAAAGCTCCTCAAGCCAAGGATTGGTTGCAACAGAGCCAAGATGTTTTGAAATCCTTGAAGGACAACCTTCAAATGGCACAAAATCAGCAGAAAATGTACGCTGATCAGCAGCGTGTTGAGCGCTCATTTGAGGTTGGTGACATGGTTTATCTTCGGCTTCAGCCTTACAGACAGTCCACTCTTAAGAAGAGTGGAGCTGAGAAGCTTAAACCGTGCTTCTATGGGCCATTCAAAGTTGTTAGAAAGGTTGGTGCAGTGGCTTATGAGTTGGAACTACCCTCGAATAGTAAGGTCCATAACGTTTTCCATGTGTCTCGCCTCAAAAAGGCACTTGGACACAATGTAGTGGCTTCTTCACAGTTGCCTCCTTTGGATGAAGAAGGGCAGTTGACTTTGGTCCCAGAAGAGATTATTGATTCCAGAGAGCGTTCCTTGAGAAGGAGAACAATCAAAGAGTATTTGGTAAAATGGAGGAATTTACCATTGGAGGATGCTACTTGGGAGAATGAGGAGATTCTACAGCATCCAGACTTGCGATTGCTTGAAGGCAAGCAATCTTGGGGAGGGCAGACTGTAATGTCCCCTTCTCAGCGGTGATCGTTTCAGTTGACTGTTGGCCTATTCCGGAGACCCGTAGGCTACGCGGATGGTGAAATTAGGGTTTCCTAGTTTTGAGGAGGTTGTTGCTTGAAGTTTGGGATTCTGATTGCGGTTTCTTTATGGGTTTTCAGAGAGCTTCGCAGTGGTGTGTTCAGTTTGGCATTCCGGGCAACTTCACGAATTTACTATTTTTAGTAAATTCTATTTTTAGCAGTGGACAGGTTGGGTTCAGTTCAGCTGGTCATCTTCTTCGGTTGTTTCAGTTGGCACTTCAATTCTTGGCCTTGGGCGCATTTTTCTTGGAGAGATAAGTATTTTCATTATAATATTATATTTTTAATATTATACCCCTTGCCTAGCAGTACAACTTTAAGTTGTTTTTAAAAAGGGGAACTTTGAGGGTCCAGGCGTCATGGAGAGATAAGTTATATCTTTTAAATGTCAAATATTGAGAT
This sequence comes from Sequoia sempervirens, assembly GCA_007258455.2. Taxonomy (NCBI): domain Eukaryota; kingdom Viridiplantae; phylum Streptophyta; class Pinopsida; order Cupressales; family Cupressaceae; genus Sequoia; species Sequoia sempervirens. The sequence continues at coordinate 352,505,196 of VDFB02075321.1, forward strand.
GAAGAAAGGGACGCCTAATTGAGAGATTTGATTTTATTTTAAAAAGTGAAATATTTCAATGGTGAAAAAGGACGCCATTCCTCGGAGGGAAAAGGTGAATTTGAAATTAGGGTTTGGGGCGCCTTCTAGAAGATTCTAGATGTTTCTCTCTTGTCTATTTAATCAGGCCTCAGCTCTTCATTTGGGATCCTTTGTCTTCTACACCGTTATGCTGCTGAATTGTCTTCAGGCACTCGCGTCGAGGAAAGCACACCTCCTAGCATGGGCTCTTCTTCTTGCTTGAAAGATAGCAACTAGTTGAGAAGGTTAGCTTGTAATAGGTTTGAATTGCATTTCCAGTTGAGTAATTGCATTTTGGAGATCTAGTTGCATTTTCTGTCATATTTTGATGTTGCTGAATGTCATTGAGGAATGTAAGATTTACTCATAGCTCATGAAATAAAAATGCTATCATTCTGGGTATTGAATCTATCTATCTGTTTATGAGGGGCGACCATTCTAGCCAATTTCTAGATTTTATTTGTGTCTCTTTGATTTTATAGAACAAATTCGCCCTTGCAGCTGGGTCGTACCATCTGGATGAGCATTGGGTTCCGTGCAAAAATAAATAGAGGTATTTTGGGGTGTGTTTCTTGTCTTAACTTGGGCGCCATCTTCTTAGAGCTTGTTGCAACTTATATCAGGTCATTTGGTTGAGTTATGATCGAGTTATGTGCTTTTAGATGAGTTTTTGCTGTTGCTGTTTGCTCATTTCAGTCACTGGTCTGTCATAGCAGTCATAAGTAATTGCAGATTTGGGAGTAATTGAGTCTTGTAAGGTTGGTTAAGCATTGTGAAAAGTCTTCTAGATGATTGCAGCATTATAGAACTTGAAATAGTGGGCTCTGGCAAAGCATTCTGAACACTATTGTAAGCTGTTAGTAGTACTAACAGCAATTCTTCTTCTTATCTTCCATCTACTTATTGTAATACCCGCTGCATAAGTGGAAGAGGCTGGCTTGCCGCCTATTTATTTCCAGTTAATTAGTTTAGGGACCCTCTAACCATATGCTCGCCTTCACACGGCGCCATTCTTGGTTAGGGTTACTTCAGTTCATCATGCATTGATCCTCTGACCATATGCTCGCCGTCACTCGGCGCCATTCTTGGTTAGATTTCCTTCAGTTTTGCATTGCGTAGATTCTTTGACCAATGCTCACACCTTGCCCACATCGGGATCCTGGTGTACATTCTGGTTAGAGTTACTTTCCGCATTGTTTTGGTTTGTGCTAACCTTAACGGGTGCGTGTTGCATTGTAATCAATTGTGAAAAATAAAAAAAAATTGGTCCGGCTCATTACAGTGGTTCATGGAGCCTTTAATTGTTCTCCTACGAGTTGTTGATGGAGAGGAGTCCACAATGGGCTACATATATGAGGGCACAGATAGGCGAAGGAGGCTGCTAGGTCTGTTTATTTAGGGGTTGACATCCTATATGGGAGATCATTGATCGACGATGGCACCTTCAGCTTCACAAGCCTTTACATGCAGCTGCCTATTTCCTCAATCCAGCATTCCAATTTTGCCCAGATTTCAATGTTGATGAGGTCTTGAGTGGGCTCTACATAGTCATAGAGCAAATGGCACCTAATATTTTGGTTGGAGCAAAGATAATTAAGATAGAGATTCCAGGCTTGCACAAAGAGACCTCTTTGCACGAGACATATGCAATGCAACTCGGACAACATTGCAGCCAGGTAAAAATCTATTAGAGGCATAATTTAAATATAAAAATTAAAACTTTTATCTTTTACATTAATAACTTAATATTGAAAGTGAGACTCAAATTTACACAATCTATTTCTTCTCATTTTAGATGCATGATGGGAAAGGTTTAGTGCTAAGGTGCCAAATCTTCAAAGAATTGTTGTTCATGTCTTGACCCAACCATGCAGTGCTTCAAGATGTGAGCACAATTGGAGTATGTTTGAGCACATACAATCCAAGAAGTACAATAGGTTGTGAGTGCAAAGGTTGAATGATCTTGTGTATGTTCATTACAACCTTCACCTCTATCATAAACAAATCTTGGGATTGACTTATCTCCTATCAGTCTAGAGGAGGTTGATCCACAATTAGATTGGATCACCGAGGTTGATGATTCTATCTTCAACGATGAGGACTTGGATGGATTGATCAGGTGGATCGAGAGGCAAAGGAGGATAGAGCATGAGGAGACCCCTTGGATGTTGGTGTCACTAAACTAAGACACAGGCAGATAACATGGCTACATCATCATCCAAGACCTATCTTAAACACCAGCCAAGACCTATCTTAAACACCAACATAGGACTTGCCATGATGTTAGGATGAGTGATGCAAGCTCCTCTGAGCCAAACTTATATTTTCAATTTTATTATTTGTTTTGATGCCATGGATTTCATAATTCATGAGATTTGTATACATTTGACAATATTTTATAATTTTATATATCTAACAATGTTGTTTCCTTCAACTAAAAATTAAAATTCGTTTTTATACTCATGCGATTGATGTATACTTGTGTATATGGTTAAAGTAGCTTCTATTTGATTAGTTTATTGTGTCTTCAAAGTTTATTTATTAAAGGGTGCATGAAACAAGTTTTAAATCCTTAAAAATCTCTATATTTCATGGTTTTTTCAATTTGTCGAGACTGGACGCTGAGTCCAAGTCCGAGTCAAAAATCAGCTTGTCAAGTTCAAGGCTAGTCCAAGTCTTGTAACATTATGTTTAGTCACCTTCTCATAACCTTTTCTATACTTTTCCAATTTTTAGTCTCAATGGTCATGATAGTATAAGGTGGATCCCAAGATATTATTTCTTTATTTAAGACTTGAGTGCACGTCTTTATGATTTTGGGATTTTAAATCTTTCTAGGTTATATTCTATTAATCCCTCCCATTTAGGTTCATTCTCATGGTCTATTCATTCCGAAATATGCCTTTTTCCTCTAATGGACTTGTGGAACTAACAAAAGTATATACGATTTGGTTTATCAATCCATCATGTTAAGATTCCTTACTTATGGTCTTTTCTCACTTTTCCAAGTTTTCCATCACAACAGCTTTATGGATCCAACAAAGATTATTAAAACCAAGATAACTTTTCTATCATGTCTAAATGGGATATTACATATTTTGGTTTCTCCAAATTAATTTTTCCTCCTAATAAGTCCAAAAACTCAATGAACTTCAAATTCATTTATTATTCAATTGCATTTGATTCTTTATCCGGCCTAGTTTCAAAGGTTTCCTTACCTTTTAATATCAATGGCACAATAGGTCCAATAAGCCCAAAGGATTCAAGGAAGGGTCATATCCACACAACAATCAATTTTTGTGACTTAATATTTTAATGAACCTAGTTAAATAAACTCATTGCATCTGATTTATTTATCTCAGGGTATCTTCATGAAAATATTACATAAGTTTTCAAGAAATAAACTACCAGGAAAATATTACGTAAGTTTTCAAGAAATAAGCTACCAGATTACAACCCCTAGTGAAATGAAGGGATTGCTACTTTTCCCAACCCATTAATGGCTTTGTCTAGTTAGTTTGTTCCTTTCTATCCATCAGTAGGTAGGAGTCTTGTTTCTTGCATTCATCATGTTGTAATGTTTTTCCCTTTCATGTAATGCATTTATTTATTGTTCTATTTTAGGTTAGATGTTGGAATATGCTTGACTCCGTTGCCCATATATAAGACATTGATTGCTTGTTTTAGCAAAAATTCTGAAGTTCTCTCACAGCCCAAGTTTGTCCAATGGTCCCTAAAAAGAGTCAATTGTTGGTAACCTTTAATGTCCCCTATCCTGATTTGCCCTAGAATTCACCTATTGATCACAAATTGCAACAAATTAGGGTTAGGGTTTCACTTTATTAAATAAATCTCTTTAATGATGTAATCTTGGATTGGAATCCTGCATTCACCACATGAACAATATATGTAAATATGTATTTATGCTTGTTACGGTTAGACAATTGCATCACATCCATAGATTATCAACAATGCAAACATATTAGGAATTTGGGAGAAGGGACATGATGGGTCCACCTAAAGCCATATGCCAAGTCTAAGAGGGTGTATACGACAACCCTCCCCATTGGCGACTTGTACCTGCTTTCCCCATCACTGTCTCAACCCCTAAAGACACTTGCCACCTTGGGGAGTTGGGCGGGGTAAGTAGGTAACTTGGCTCTTTGTGTAGAGCCCTATGGTTGGCTACCTACTAGCCTCGTTTACCCCTTTTACTTACACCCTAGGCCCTTCCTACAAGGTGGGTTCCAAGCAGTCAAACATATCTTCTATTCTATCATAAGAAATCACACATTAAATATTCCTCTATTATGCATGGCAATATTTATACAGATGTAAGATAATATTGTCAACCTGCTATGGCAAATTGGACAGGTTCCTTGTGATCGCTGGTCTGATCCCTCTTTGTGTAACTGATGTGTATCTGTTTCTCTCCCCTAAATCGATATATTCTTAATACTCAAGAGATGTTGTTAGTGTAAATCAATGCATAAGAATCTATTATTCATATTAACATAACTTATAAGGCTCAATAATTGTTGCAAGTATCATTATTGCATAATCGAATATAATTCATATAAACATTTATATCTATAACTATTGTTAATTAGTCTGATTACCTTTGTATGTATATATATATATATATATATATATATATATATATACACTTATTCATACATATGTTATTTGCATATATATATATATATATATATATATATATTTTCATACATATGTCCTTTGCATATATATATATATATATATGTTCATATATATTATATACATATTTATATTCATTTATTGATAATTATATTGTTTCCTTCCAAACCTGTTATTTACTCCTTTAATATCTGTCTATATCTCATGTTCTGCATATTTTCCCTGTGTATTAATTACTGATTATATATCCTTTTTTTGGTCTGTCCCAATCCGTTCTTATATGCAAATACGTTCTTGGATCCCCTCTATATCCGATTCCTCCTTGCTCAAATGCCATTTATATCTTATCATTTAAATGAGGAGACACATCCCTTTGCAAGGTGGCATCCTTTTGAATGGACACAACCCCAAACTGATCGCTGCCTTATATTAATTACTCATGGACTAATCGCTGTCTAACATATGACTGTTAACTTAATTATTGTCTTGCCGTATGTGTGATTGCAGCCTTGCTTACTTCCAGTCCCTATTAATCGCTGCTGTCTTTTCTTAAATAAAATCATTAACCGTTATTTTGTCTTATTCACAAATCAGCACCCCTTTTTTGTCATATTCATTATCTTTGGCTGCTCCAATATAATCGCTGCCATTTATACATTTATATCAATGTTTATTATTTTTATATTAGTTTTCTTTATATATATTTATAATATTTATTATATTATAATAATTATAATAATAAATTAAATTATATTATATTGTTATTTATTTTATTATTATTTTTTTATTTGCATTTTAACACTTGCAATTTCAGAGGCATGACATAACCCCTGCGAATTTTTGCCCACAATCAAATTTGTAGCCTTAAATCAAGTCTTTCTTGCCAAATTATCAATGTCAACTAAATTCAAAGATGTAGTTGGTTTTTTCAACTAACATTTGATGCAAATTGTTCAAGGTTGCACAATGCCAAGTGAAAGATGATGAAGTTCCTAATTATTGGAGGCTCAAGAATAAAAAAGAAGAGAAAAAGACGTCAAAGGCTTCAATCTGAAGACAAGGTTAGGGAATAGTTTATGAAACTCCTTTGGTACTCCATTCAAATGGCACATTGGCATAAGGCAAATCAAGGACAAGTCTTAGAAGGGTGCATTTTTCAAGTGGCAATGCCAAGGTGAAACTCGATCCCATCCTCAAACTGGGAGAGAGCATATGAAACTCTGCCAAACTAAGAAAGAAAGTCTAAGTGAAACTGGTGCATAATATAAAGGGAAAAGCCAATTCAAAATGGAAATTACAACACCAAAGAGATGAAGAAACCTTGCCAATAAGGAAAGCATCAAAATGGCACTCTTTGTTGTTAGTTTTAGGATCAGAAATGAAATGAGCAGAAATACAACAACACATAGAACAATGAACACAGCAGATACCCTGGGAAAACCTCATACTCGAGGGAGAAAAACCCAGCAAAAAATATATCTCATATATATATTAGATAGAAGTGTAGAATGCTGCATACAGAGTCTGGCCTTACACAAGGCTGAATAAATACAATGAATAATAGCATCACTCCTTGATGCAAAAATACAAGTGAAACTGATCTACTACTAAGTCTGAATTCCTCCTTGAAAGAATGTTAATTGAATATGAGAATGACTTGATGATTTGATTGAATGGTCTCCACCTTGTATATATACAAAACAAGGTGACTCTTCACTTAGGTCGGCCTCCTTTTAAGAAATAATATAATTTGTGATTAAGGCCGACTTGCCTTATTAATTATTTATTATTTAAATTTTTACTTAGGAGAAAATATCTCCCTAAGCTACAAACACTAACACTCCCTCTTAGCTAGGGAGGTATTTTCCAGATATCCTTGTCATGGAGTTTCTCAACATGACACCCACAATGGCTACACCCATTTGTGGAAAGTAGTTCATCACGGAATCTCTCAATGTGATATCGTCATGGAGTCACTCAACATGACGTCCACCATGGCTACTCCCATGTGTGGAAAGAAACACATGTACAAGTGTCCATCATGGAGTCTCTCAACATGACGTCCACCATGGCTACTCCCATGTGTGGAAAAACACAAGTACAAAGGGTTCATCACGGAGTCTCTCAATGTGATGTTGTCATGGAGTCTCTCAACATGACATCTCATCTCAGTCTCAGAGATGAACAAGGGCTCGCACCTCATATTTCTCCGTCTCAGAGAAATATACACTATAAGGTCTTTCACCTCATATTTCTCCGTCTCAGAGAAATATACACTACAAGGGCTTTCACCTCATATTTCTCTGTCTCAGAGAAATATACATTACACAAATCTTCATGATGATGTGACTCCCTCTGAAGCTCCAAGTACTTGCATCAACCTCCTGACCTCCACGTCCAAGGTTCCCTCTGTTGGTTTGTCAGACTCCCTCTGAATGTTATTTCCTCCTCTTTGAAGAAACTGATCACATTTTGTATAAGTTCTTCCTCTTCGAGAGATGTCTCTAGAGAAGTTAAGTGCCACCCCAACTCAGTGCTAGTTTTATGATCAGATGTAAAACTCAGAAATTTAATTCAAAATCAGACACAATAACACAACATATACCCTGGGAAAACCCTCCACTTGAGAGAAAAAACCTAGCAACAAAGATCTCTCTTATATATATAAATAATGGCAACAATTCTCTTTACAATGAGGCCAATCACAAGGCCAAGATACAACACCACCTCTAGATGCAATAACAGATAATGATCTGCACTTCCTTAATATTGAAATCTGTACTTGAAGAAATTCACAATCTGCTCTTGATGAAATTTGCACTTGAATGAAGGAAAGAATCAAACTTGCTTGATGGATGAATGAATGGAAATGACCTTGTATAAATACAAAATGTGAGAGAGGTCGCACCTCTTCATGTACAAGGTCGGCCACAATACAAAAATATAATTACAAATAAAAGATGCGAATTACAAGGAAGGTCGGCCTAATTAGAAATTATATTGTTGCCAAGTGAAGTGCCTCTTCACTTTAATTTTCTCAATAAAATAAATAGCTGATAGCTATATGCAATTTTATGTCTTGACTTGTGGCTGGAAGGATGAGCCCGAAGCTGCTATAACATCAACACTCCCTCTCAGCTAGGGAGGAATACTTCCAACTGTACAAGACACATCACCTCATCGCGATGTCAACCATCATGGCTACTCCCATATGTGGAAAAAGAACATATCACCTCATCGTGATATCAACCATCATGGCTACTCCCATGTATGGTAAATGTGCACAAGTGCCGATCACAGAATCACTCAACGTGATGTCGTCACCTCATCGTGACGTTCACCGTGGCTACTCCCAGAGGGTGAAAAGCACAAGTACAAGAAAATCATCACGGACTCTCTCACGTGATGTATGTCATGGAGTCACACACATGGCATCCACCATGGCTACTCTCAAAGGGTGGAAACAAGGGCTTTCACCTCAAATCTCTCTCATAGAGAGAAATGCATTAACAAGGGCTTACACCTCAAATCTCTCTCACAAAGAGAAATGTATTAAAAAAGATGATGCTGAGACTCCCTCTTAGCTAGGGCTTCATTCCCACCATACCAAGCTTGTCTCGAAAGTACACATCTTGGAGAGAGGCTTGGTGAGAATATCCGTCGTCTGCTCATCAGTGCTGATATACTTCAACTCGATCGCTTTCCTCAATACCATATCTCTGATATAGTGGTATTTGATCTCAACATGTTTAGTTTTGTCATGAAACATTGGATTGACAGAAAGCTTCACATAGCTTTGATTATCACAATGACTAACAATCGGCTCCAATCATTGTCCAAACAATCCTGCAAGGAGCTTCCGAAGCCACACTGCTTCTCGAGCTGCCACACAAGCTGCAATATACTCGGCCTCTACAGTGCTTAATGCCACAAAAGACTGCTTCCTGCTACACTAGGATATCATAGCAGACCCCAAACTGAAGCAACATCCAAAGGTGCTCTTCCGATCAGTAACACACCCTGCCCAATCAGAATCAAAATATCCATGCAGCTCCAAGTCCACATTAGAAGAATATCTCAAGCCATACCCAACCGTGCCACGCAAGTATCTCAGGATATGCTTTGTTGCAACTAGATGTATTTGCCTTGGTTCACACATGAACTGACTAAGTGCACTCACTGCATAGCAAACATCTAGTCTAGTATTGACTAGATACATCAATGATCCAATCAACTTCCTATACATCGTGGGATCCACCAGATCTGAACTAGCTGCAGCCTCTTTTAGCTTCTAGAAGTTAGATTCCATAGGCGTAGACATGGATTTACAATCCATCATGCCAAATCTCTTCAGAATGTCAATTGTATACTTCCCTTGACTTAGAATGATCTCATTTGGCTTCTGCCATACTTCTAAACCAAGGAAGTAGTGCATGAGACTAAGATCCTTCATTTTAAATTCAGAAGCTAACTCCTTGCATTTGATAATGAGGTGATCTTCTCTAGTAAGAATTAAATCATCAACATAAAGAACCAAGATTAATGTTTTACCATCAATTACCTTGAAGTATAGGTTTGAATCAACATCATTCTTGGAGAAGCCCAAGCTCACCAGGTATCGATCAATTCTTTCGTACCAAGCACGAGGAGCCTGCTCAAGGCCATACAAAGCCTTCTTCAGCCTCCAAACATGAGACTCCTTCCCATGAACCTCAAAGCCATCAGGTTGCTCAATATATACCTCTTCCTCGATTACACCATTTAGAAATGTTGTGTTCACGTCCATCTGGTGTATCTTCCATCCTTTAGATGCTACAATAGCAATGATGGTCTTGATGGATGTATAATGAGCAACTGGAGCAAAGATTTCCTCATAGTCTACTCCCTCTTTCTGAGAGAATCCACTAGCCACGAACCTAGCCTTGTATTTCTCAATGCTCCCATCAACTGCATTCTTGATCTTGAAGAGCCACTTAGAAGAAACAACAGATTTTCCTTCAGGTCTAGGTACGATGTCCCAAACATCATTCTTGAGGATGGATTGATACTCTTCAGCCATAGCATCTCTCCATACTTGCTGACTAGTAGCTTCCTCAACACTAGAAGGCTCAAACTCAATGATTTGACTCATCAATGCAACATAGCTTGAAAACTTGTGAGGTCTCTTGCTTTCTCCGAATGTTCCTCTCGGAGCTGCAAACTTCTCTGCCTCCTGCATAGTTTTCCTAGCCCAAAGAGGTCTCTTGCGACCAATCAGGATGTCTATAGGCCCATCAGTAGGTTCCAAAGGCTCAACTGGATCATCATCTTCTTTAGGATCAGTAGCCTCCCTCTAAATCTTAGGACTATGGTCAACTTCCATATGCTAAGGAGACTCTTGGTCTTCATTGTCTATCTCCATATGAGTGCCCTTAGATCTCTTGAATGCAACATCTTCTTCAAATGTACCATCCCTGCTGATCTCAATCAACTTCTGACCTGGAATATACACTCTGTAGGCTTTTGAAGACTCACTGTAGCCCACAAATATTCCCTTCTTGCCAGATGGTTCCAATTTTGTCCTTTTATCTTTAGGCACATGAACATATATAGGACAACCAAAGATTCTGAAATGACTTACTTCCGGCTTCACCCCTGTGAATGCTTCTTCGGGAGTCATGTTCTCCAAAATGCAGTGAGGGCTTCTATTCTAAACATAAACAGTTGTCCTAGATGCTTCAGCCCAAAGGAAGGTTTGCAGATCTTGGTCATGAATCATGGCTTTGGCTGCTTCTACAATAGATCTGTTCTTCCTTTCTGCAACACCATTATGTTGAGGATTGTAAGGGACACAGAACTCCCTCTTAATCCCTGCTTCAATGCAAAAGTTACGGAAGCTTCCAGAGATGTACCCTCCTCCGTTGTCAGATCTCAGAACTTTGATCCTCTTCCTGGATAAGTTCTCTACCTGAGCTTTAAATTCTTTGAACCTCTCAAGTACTTCCTCAGATTCTTTAGATTTCAAGAAATAAATCCAAGTCTTTCTAGAGTAGTCATCAATGAAAATAATGTAATACAAGAAACCACTCAAAAAAGCAATAGACATTGGACCACATAAATTAGAATGAATAAGATCTAGAATACATTTAGAACTACTTTCACTATTATGAAATGGACCTTTAGTATTCTTACCCAATGCACAACCTCTGCAAGTGCCTTCATGCTCTTGGTTCAGTTTCGGAAGGCCCATGACCATCTTCTCCATGGTTGGTAGTACTCGAAAGTGAAGGTGAGCCAATCTTCTATGCCAAAGTTCACAAGAACTTGATGAATCATGCAACAAAGCCTGAAGTGGACAAGTGCAAAGTCTGTAGAGACTCTCATGTCAAACTCCAATCACCCGAGCAGTCTTGATATTTGAGTTCTTCGGCCATGCAAGAACTTTACCTTCTAAGAATGCAACTTGGCACCCCTTTTCCTCCAAGGTTGAGATAGAAACAAGGTTCCGCTTAATACCCGAAACAAATAGGGCATCACCTAACTACAAGGAAATGCCGGAATCCAAGTGAAGAGAGGAGGTCCCAACTCCTTTCACAGAATAACTAGAATCATCTCCAATAATGACTTGAACACTAGAATCTCTCTCCACCAAATCAGATAGATGCTCTCTGAATCTGGAGATGTGGTGAGAGGCACCACTATCAATCAACCAAGTATTGTTGTCGGTAGGCACATTGCTTGATAGGGCAAAATAGAATAGAAAACCACTTGAATCCTTCTGCGGAGAGATCTCATCCACATCTACAATAGTAGCCTATTGCTTAGGTCGGGTTGGACAATCCTTTGCATAGTGACCAAACTTGTCACATCTAAAACATTGAATGTAGGAGAGGTCCTTCTTCGATGCAGGAGCACCATCTGATCATTTATCTCTATTCCTCTTGAAGAATCCTTTCGTCCCTTCTTTTCCTTTCTTCTTCAAGGATTGAGCGGCAAGAACATGAATATCTCATTTGTAGAGCTTTGGCCAATGCCTCTCGCAACCAACCTTGATTCTTCTTGAATACCATCTGCTCTCAATCGATCAAACTTAGGAAGTTTTGATCTCGCACTAATTCCTTGAATGAATGACTCCCAAGATGAAGGAAGACCATTAAGAGCCAACATAGTCAAATCCTTGTCATCAACAATATGTCCAATAGTAGAGAGTTGATCTCTCAACTCGGTAATCTTCATGAAGTATGAGATGATGGATTCTCCTTTCGCCATCTTGATATGATGAAGTTGTTGTTTTAATGCAAGAGCTCAACTTGTGTTGTTGATCTCATACATCTCTTCCAAAGTCTTGAACATCTCTCTTGCAGATTTTAACTTGGAGATAATTGGCACAATGTGGTCTTTCATGGAATCAACCAACATCTTTTTCGCCTTAGTGCCATTTTTCTTCCATTGAGGCTTCTCATTCTCATCGGTTGGTTCGGGAACTTCGCCCTCCACGAACTCAGCTAACTCATTTTCTTCCAAAGCTAGCATGACTTAAAACCTCCAAGATGTGAAGTTTGATGCACCCTCAAGTCTATCTTCGATCTTGAGCCCATTCACCATCTTGACAATAAGATAGATGCAATCAAAGATGAGAATAAGAAAGGAGGATAACGCTGCTTGATTAAATCTGATCACGATCTTTCTTATAACCTGGCTCTGATACCATGTTAGTTTTATGATCAGATGTAAAACTCAGAAATTTAATTCAAAATCAGACACAATAACACAGCATATACCCTGGGAAAACCCTCCACTTGAGGGAGAAAATCCCAGCAACAAAGATCTCCCTTATATATATAAGTAATGGCAACAATTCTCTTTACAATGAGGCCAATCACAAGGCCAAGATATAGCACCACCTCTAGATGCAATAACAAATAATGATCTGCACTTCCTTAATATTGAAATTTGCACTTGAAGAAATTCGCAATCTGTTCTTGATGAAATTCGCACTTGAATGAAGGAAAGAATCGAACTTGCTTGATGGATGAATGAATGGAAATGACCTTGTATAAATACAAAATGTGAGATAGGTCGCACCTCTTCATGTACAAGGTCGGCCACAACACAAAAATATAATTACAAATAAAAGATGCGAATTACAAGGTCGGCCCAATTAGAAATTATATTGTTGCCAAGTGAAGCGCCTCTTCACTTTAATTTTCTCAATAAAATAAATAGCCGATAGGCTATATGCAATTTTATGTCTTGACTCGTGGCTAGAAGGCTGAGCCCGAAGCTGCTATAACATCAACACTCAGTCCCATGGCTGCAAGCTATGACTCCATGCTTGTTCATTTCTCCAGTCAGCATGACTTCCTCACAGGATGCCTCAAGCTCTTCCTCTCTTTGCATTCCTTATGCAATCTGTCATCATCCTTTTGCTCCTCGATCTGTCCTGGAAGCATTTTAGAGAGATAACTAATAGTTCATAGAATTAAACTATCCCAAAGAGAAATACCAATGCATACATGATTCACTATTCCCAATGTTATTGCATGAATTAATAACTACATAAGAAATTCATGAACATTATTCAAGGGTATGAAATACTTATCTCTTTATTGATTAATCTTCCTCACAATCCACCAATTTTTCTTCCCGATCTTTGCACTTAAAGATTCAGATCTGCTGCAATAGAATAATTCAAAGTTGTCTACAACTTCAGAAAAACGTCTTCATGCAGCAGATACGTGGACACAAGACCTCCAGATACGCCTAGATTTGTTCTTCACAGTTGTACAGTAGATACCGGTGACTTTTATCCATTCCACAGATGGCATGGCTCTGTATAATGTTGCAGCAGTAGGAAATGGATGGCAACTCACAAAGAAGATCACACCCAACCTACAAGACACACGTACAACTCCAGGATATGATAGAAAGTTCCCAGGACATGTCGCTTAGCTCACAATTCCTGATATGTCCCTCATAGAAGGGTGTTTTTGCTTCAGACATCTCACGTCTAGCACCTAAGTAACATGTTGACCCTTCTAAGTGTAGTGACTCACTCTAGAAACTTCACGCCATCATCTAGAAATGCAATATGTCCTTTAGAAATGGGTTGCTGATATAAAACGAGGCCCACGACTTCCCAGGAGCTCCCTACAATCTTCCAAAAATGACCACGTTTCACTTCAACATCAATTAAACTCATGAATATGCCACGTTTTGAATCTTCAAGAGCTCCTTGCTTGTCTATTGGCCCCCTTTAAATAATTCCTATAGCCATGTATGAACCGAATCTAGACTTTAGCGGCAGTCTCAAATCTTTGTCTTATTTTCGATTGTCTACATCCACCAGCTAGGATCATCTATTTGTCTTTTTTTTGCATCTGCAATTCGACCTATCTGCATGTAGACTTTCCAAGGTCCATGATTCTCAGAAGGCTGTGAATATTTCCAGCAAGACTTAATCAAGAACAAGTCTCAAACCTCGCACGGGTTATACTCCTGAAGTTGCACTCATTGCCAGATGAAATCCCCTTAAAGTCGTCCTCCTGATAGACGCCTTGTCAGTTGCTCTCTTTTCCAGCAATTAACTCGACCATACAAAGATGATACAAGTGCGCCTCAAATAATAAGTTCGATGCCCAGATTATATCTCCTTCAGATTGCTTAAACAATTCTGATCAGATCTTTTCTTAGACCCACTCTAATACCATGTTAGTTTTAGGATCAGAAATGAAATAAGCAGAAATACAACACATAGAACAATGAACACAGCAGATACCCTAGGAAAACCCCCTACTCAAGGGAGAAAAACCCAGCAAAAAATATATCTCATATATATATATATATATATATATATATATATCAGATAGAAGTGCAGAATGCTGCATACAAAGTCTGGCCTTACACAAGGCTAAATAAATACAATGAATAATAGCATCACTCCTTGATGCAAAAATACAAGTGAAATTGATTTGCTGCTAAGTCCAAATTCCTTCTTGAAAGAATGCCAATTGAATATGAGAATGACTTGATGATTTGATTGAATGGTCTCCACCTTGTATATATACAAAACAAGGTGACTCTTCACTTAGGTCGGCCTCCTTTTAAGAAATAATATAATTTGTGATTAAGGCCGACTTGCCTTATTAATTATTTATTATTTAAATTTTTACTTAGGAGAAAATATCTCTCTAAGCTACAAACACTAACATTTGTTAGTGGCTAAGCCAATATAAAATTCTATCCAAAGTTGCAACTATCTAATCAAATTGTGTAGTTTCAAAGGAGAACAAGACAAGCTAAAAAACCTTCTCAAAAAATGGCAAAACATTCGCGCCTAAATGACATTTTAAATTTTTGCCTAAAGTTATTGCACTGTGACAAAAGCAAGACAGCCACCTTAAAAGAAAACGCAAAAGACTTAAGTGATTCACACCATTTTGGGGTTACAAGGCCAATGCAAAGTTCCACCTAAGAAGTGGCAAATGGCTTATGAAAATGCGCTCAAGGAGTAGGAGTGTTAATGATCCATGGCCAAGCTTAGTCACTTGGAAAACATAAAGTGAGATGCACATTTTAGGCGGCTAAGGTGCACATTTTAGGTGGCTAAGCCACCCAAAAGTTCAACTAAGTTAGAAAAGGTGGTGAATGGCTCATAGAAGCAAGACAAACATTTGAGAGGAAATAAAGTGAGGTGCACTTTCGAGGTGGCAAAGCCACTCAAAAATTTTGCCTATGAATGGCAATAAATTAAGTGATCTCCGCCCAAGGTTAAAATCATGCTTATGTGATGCCTTGCAACCTTTTTAATATGAGGCACACTTTGTGATGAATTCACTATCCAAAAGTTCCTACAATCATGCTTTTCAATTGGCTTTGCCATAATAAGACTTCTCAATATGCAAAAAAAATCAAATTTGAATGTTGGGCATAATCACATGGTCAAGGTTTCAATGTTCAATAAACAATCCATCCAATTTTTGAAACACTTCTATTTTTAGAAACTACTATTTTAGTAGGCATGCTTTTTCAATGAATGCTAAGAAGAGCCCAAAAATGTAACTATTTATTTTTAGAAAGTTCATTTTTCAAACAATTGTTTGTTTTAGAGGTAGTCATTAGCTTCTCATAGAAGGATTTAAGAATTTTCGCTGGCTCCAAAAAAAGTTTGCCATATTTTTGGGACTCCAAAAGATAAAGTTTGCAAGTCAATGTTATTTTCTTATTTTTGATAATAATCTAAGTGGCAAAAGCTGTATTTTCCAGAAGAAATAGATGAATCTATTATTAGGATTTTATTTGATTAATTGTTTTAGAATTAAATTGCTTTAAAGTAGTTGTTTTTCCTCTTTTCAATACATAGGGATAGGATTGCTTCAACTGGCACTATTATGGGAAAATCAACTATTATTATATCCCTTAAAGCTGCCTCTTTATGGCTTATGAATCAATGCCTTGAGCACAAAATTTGTAATAAGAATTGATGCTAGACTTATGTTGTAGAAACTATTGTCCAGAACAGTTTATTGTTTTCTCATATTTTGTGCTTTAACAAAGTAAATAGATTGCTGACATACGATTTACACAGTCCATAATATTATAGTCTGTAGTTTTTGGTTTTGATTATGTGAATTTTCCTTTTCCTTGACGTTTCGGATCAAACTCCACAATCCATCACCAGGAAGATAGCAAGACAAGAGAGTGGAATTGTATGATTGTTAGCAGACCAAGCAAGATAAAAGGGGAAGGAGGTGGGTGCGCGGGGGAAGGTGGGGTTGTTAGGTGCAAGAACCAAGAAGACAATGAAAGAAGGATAAAAAAATTCATTTATTTATGAATTCTAATAAAAGAATAATAATAAATGCTTAATAAGAAGAGAGAGGAGAAAAAATTAAGAATAATAAAGTGAAAGAAAAAAGGTAGAGAAAAAAATAAATATACAATATATATATATGGTTTGAGTATATATATTGCATACATGAAAAATTAAAACTTATATGAATAAGCATTTATTATTATTATTTATATTATTCTGCTATTATAATTCATAAATAAATAATAATTTTTTATCCTTCTTTCATTGTCTTCTTGGTTCTCTGTAATGTCCCATTTTTTACTTCATGGAGAAATATACTATTATTTTAATTATTTAATATTTTCCTCCAATTGTTAATTCAAAAGGAAATGTTATTAATTAAATAATATTATATTTATGTGACTTATTAAATGCAAATTTTAAAATTAAGTCACAAGTGAAAATTAAAAGGGAAAAGAAATTTGAAGAGTCAGCAAGCAAAAAGCCAGGAGTCAAGGCCAAAAATATAAAAGTTTACTTGTGGAGCAAATTGGGTAGGCTGGATTTGGTTTTGTGAAACAGGTATTTGGTTGGAGTTCATCCAAAACTTTGTGAAGGAATCCTTCTCACAGAGAAAATCATCTTCGGTGTTGGAAGATACACCCTGGATGGTGCTGACAGTCCTACTTCAGGGATTGTGTTGGGATTAATTGTGGTAAATTTAATGAAGTTTGTGAAGCTTTATTGTAGACATTTCAAAATTTGCAGTATTGAACAAATTGTTTCCAAATAGTGTTGGAGGTTTAGCAAAAGATTTGTGATGGAGTTTTTGAGTATAAATGGAAATTGAATTATCCATGTTCATTCTATTCCTTTGTTGTGTTAACTTAAATAAATTTGTGGTTGTATTTCAAGGCATATTTCTTGTAATTGATATCGCAAGAAAATAGTCTTAAAATTCAATTGTCAGTTTATATTCAAGGGTGCCGCTAAGAAGAAAATCTGGATTGCTGAGAGAAAATCGATTCAGGGCCTAGAAAGATTCAAGAAACCGTTACTTATGAGGAGTCAATTACCTTAGGAAAAGCCGATAAAGGTTCTCAGGACGATTGCTGGCATTAATTTATATCAATATTCACAAGTAGATGGGCCAATATGAAGGAGACGTGTTTGTGAAGTTATGGAACATGAAACAATGCAAAAAATTCTAAAGCTTCTTCTTTATTGGCATCAAGCACAGTTTGTTACTGATCCACATCTGAATCGTGAGCTATGGATTGAGGCAGTTTAAGATGAATCGTCAAAAACTTCATTCCTAGTCGCATACAAAGGAACACATCATCGTGGAGGAGTTGGCATACAAAGGGACACGAGCAGTGAATTTATCGACACCTGATGGGGACGGTATCTATTGGAAGGTCGTAGAAGCAAATTAAAAGAAAACTGGGTGTTTGAATTGTATATGCTCTGGTGATGGAAGAAGGTGGAGCTCCAAACACCACTTCAATTAAATTATCGGAGGCACAATCATAATTAAGTCGACTATGTATGGGGTTGTTAATTGAAACAAGGAGGCTCGAAACAACAAAAGCAACAGTTAATATATTTGAAGAATTTGTGGCAGCTTGTAATCATCGCAAGTGAAGTGAGGCTTCAGCTATTCAAAAAGTTCGATATGGAATGAGCTGGGTGTCGTGGGAAACTCCGAGCATCATCCTAGTAGCTGTCTGCAAAGAAGCGGATTTCTTCAAATAAGCCGATATCATTAAGTCGCTAGTCTTTTGGAAACGCACAGAGAACGCCTTTGAGGATATAGGAGTGATAATGCATATTAAGGAGGCGTTTTTTAAAATAAATTAGCTAGGCCTGATAGTATTGAGCTAGTGTGGCCATAGTGGAGAAGGCTACGTGTGAGTTTAAAAGCGGTCGAATATTACAAGAGCATTAAATCAAGAAAACAGGTTGCCAGCGATACTAGAAGTATAAAATAACATTCAATAGTGGTTGTAGAATCCTTGGCGTCATTTATTTGAGAATGTCAATGCTATGAAGTCATCACATCAAAACATTGTGAATAAGGAAATGAAGGAGACCCTCTGCTAGTTCACAACAGGTTGGCATGTTTGAAGTTTATGTATCTGGTAGTGTGTGGAGATTTACCTGATGTATCCATGTAAATGAGCCGCTACACTCTTTTAAGGGTGCTACAATTCAACTTATGGCTTCTATGCTTCATGTAAATGCTTTTGGACCAATTGTAGAATTGTAAACTTATACTTCCCTCAAATCTTAAGTCAGAATATATTTTCTGTTATCTTTATCAACAATTGCTGGTGGTTATTGTGAAATAAGCCTGAAGTGAATTTATGTGAGAAACCCTCCTGTTCTCCAAATACTGAATGCTATGCAATTGATATATTTTTGTTTTGTTTTTGAATAATATTTGATTTTTTTGTAATTTTTCAATAAAGATGCCAGGAAATTCAAATGAATGCACTAATGCAAGCTAAGGCAAATCAAACTATAATGGATGCAAAAAATATAATTTTATATATACTAACTCTTGAATACTTTGCATATATTAAATCAGATCTCTAATGAAAGCTTTTTACACATATATTCCATACCCAGCAGTGCTAATAGATTTCTTTGTAATTCTGGAATTTGTGACAGCAACAGCTATGAGCTCTTTAGTTGGTCGATTAGCAGCCAAAATGGAATTTCTCCAAACTTAAACCCTTGTATATGCTGCAGCTGACTTGGACACCCAATTGAGATGTGATATCAATGCTAGAAGCCAAGCAATTTGGCAAGAATAGAACACGTCCAGCCCTGGTGATGGTACGGCTGGCTGTGATATGCTGAGTACAGCCTCTAAATACAAAAGTACGGGTGGGAATGAATGCTCTCAGCTGTAATAAAGGCAGCAATAAATGTTCTTCAGATCTGCAACTGTAAACCCTTCCAATCTGCTCAAAAACTTGTATAATCTTTCACCATTAAGATCAAACTTGACCTCTGGATGAAGCCAGCAATTTGGCAATCCTTCAAAAGATTATTCACAACCTCAAGAATGCAGAAATCAAAGAGAGTATTCATTCTAAATGATCAAATTGTGCAGAAAACTTAGCACTTCTTCTCTCCACAGCAAATCACAAAAAGGCATAAGTATAAAATGACTGAATAAATACCAAATAACTTTGGTTGATGCTTTATATATTTTTTCCAAGAAGAGGTTGATCCTCTAGAAGGCTCTTTTCAATCATTTAAAATAATATTAAATGTGCATTTTATAACTTTATAATAATTCCTCATAAATGGGCGCCCAAATCAAAATATCATTTAATGTACTTTAAGTCATTAAATGGTCCCCTTTAGACATAAAGTTATAATATAACTTTATGATGCACCTTTTGAATAAAAAATTAATTATTAACTTTAATAATAATTAAAAATATCATATCTCCCTTCATAAACATCTATTTTCCATGCCGTCTGAACTAGGGGGTCGAATACTGCATCCACAACACGTTCAGGTGCCTTTCCATAAATAGCAATACTGGACTTCAACCTCGAGGTGACTTACTATAAATAGTAAGTGTGTACAACTGAGCCTTGAAACACCAAACGAAGGTCAATCCTGAACCACACTATGCTCGGGAGATGAAAAACACTTTGATATCTACCAAACAAGACTCTCAAACCACCTGCATTAGCCTACGAGGATCAAGTAATAGGTTAATCCACCAAAAATGGCAACGAGCTAAAAATGGGACATTACAATTTATCAATTATGGATTAACACTATTATCACATTATGGTGTGTTTGGAAGTTGTGAATTTTATGTGAAAGGAATGTATTGTAACATCCCCTTCTCAGCAGTAGGTAGTGCAGTGGCCTGTCAGCCTATTTCGGATGCCCGTAGGCTCGTTGGAGGTAAAATTAGGGTTCCAGCTATTTGGAGATTTTTGGCGTTTTTGGGGGTTTGCATGTTGGAGTTTTGGAATTTGGATTATGGATTCTTTCTGGTTTTTCAAAGAGCTTCGCAGTGATATGACATGCAAATGCAATGGGCAACTTTTTTGAACTTACTATTTTTAGTAAGTTCTATTTCTGGCAGTGCTCAGGTTGGCAGCAGTCCAGTGTGCTTTTCTATTTCTAGCAAGGCAATTGAGTATTTTTGGTTTTGGCTTTTGAGGTGCATTTTGGAGAAATGAATTATTTAAGTCATTTAATTATTATAATGTTATTTTGACCCCTTGGCCTAGCATGATGACTTGATGTTGTTTTAAAAGGGGGACTATGAGGGTGGACGCCTCATTAAGAGGAATTATATTATTTCAAAGGTTGAATATTGGTCCTAGTGCCTTGGACGCCTAAATGGAGGGGGAATCAGTGTTTTTTAAAATTAAAATATTTCAAAAGTGGCTTGGGCATCCCTTTTGGAAGGAAATGATGGAATTCGAAGAGTCACCTTAAAGCTCTATTTAAGAAGGCCTTTGCTCATTCATTTGGTATCCATTGCTTATCTTAACGAAGTGTTGCCGAATTGATTTCAAAACTTTTGGCTTCGAGGAACGCATACCTCCTAGCAAGTATTCAATTTTGTGTTTGAAAGACAATACCTAGCTGAATTGAGACTACTTCTCATCCAGAGATTGCAGATTGAGCATCATTGTTGCAAGTTTTGAAGTTATTTCCGATTTTTAGGTTGCTAGTTCATGTATGGCTATAGGTAGTTTTCATTCATAACTTCTTGGAGGAAATTTTGTTGGTTATGGGTGTTTGCTCTATTTGTTCCTATGCCTTTGGCGCCCCTTTCCTTCATGTTTCAGAATTTTTGGTGAAGAGGCTGAATTACTAGGCAAGGTCGACCTTCCTCATAGGCCGTCCCTTGCTCATGCTTGCCTTGGATCTTGTGTTGGGCATTTGGAGCTATTTTGTGACTTGCTAATTGATGTTTCTTGGTTGCCTAGCATTAGAGAAGGTGTGCTTTCAGTTTCATATGATTTGGTGAAGTGTGGTTAAAGTTTTGAACAATTTAGTGTGATCGTAACTTGTTGGTCTGAGTTTCAATTTACTGGTTTTTTCATATCCGACCTGGTTATTCCAGCTTTATGCAATATTTCTTAATGTTCTCATTCATAAATGTAATAAGGAATATTGTGTAATCATTGTATTGAAGTTGGAGCAGATTTCATTGAAAAATCATTGTAAAAAGGCATATTGTAATTGCTGGTTTCAGTAGTACTAAATCAACCTTTATTTTCCAGCTTATTTCATTTTGTATCTTCTACTCCCGCTAAATAAGTGGTTGAGTATTTTATATTTCAGTTTTGCTTACTCCCGCTGAATAAGTGGTTGAGTATTTTTGTTTAAATAATTGTAATAATCGCTCCTACTGAATAAGTGGTAGAACTTTCATGATAATTGTAATTGTAAGATGAGTAAAACATGTCTTTTGATGATTCTGACTTGACCAATGTGATCGTGAAGCCTTTTAATCCTATCAAAATCATTTTCAATCATTTCTGGGAAGGTCCTATTTTCGGGGGTTTCCTTGAAAATAGGGGCGAAAAAAAATGATTTTCAAATTTTCAGAATTTTGCACGTGTGTTCTTTGACAGAAACCCACCAAGATTCTATGGTTGGTTTGACCTAAAACTTACTTAAAATGGCATTTTAACAAGATTTAGCTCAATTTATATAGAATGCCAAAAAATTTATTTTGGGTACAAGTATTTTATATTTCAGTTTTGCTTACTCCCGCTGAATAAGTGGTTGAGTATTTTAGTTTAAATAATTGTAATAATCGCTCCTCTATATAAGTGGTAGAACTTTCATGGTCGGTTATCCGCCAACATTTACATTACTAGCATTTATTTTCAGTATTTTAGTCTAAATAAGTGGTTGAGTATTTTATATTTCAGTTTTGCTTACTCCCACTGAATAAGTGGTTGAGTATTTTATATTTCAAGTTTGCTTACTCCCGCTAAATAAGTGGTTGAGTATTTTTGTTGGCGTTTAAATTAGCACCTCTGGAGTGCTGATTGTAAACGTTCAGCTATTTCAAATGTTTTGCAACACTTCTTCGTTATTTAAAGAGAAGTCCCTCTCTGCTGGGAGCAATGCGTAAGGAAGGGAAATGTAAACTAAAGTTCCTATCTTTTTATGCTTCAGCGGCAGGACACAAGGGTGCACAAACACAATGCGCCGTAGCTAAGCTTTTTCTCTGGTTTCTGCAGATCTCAACTACGACTAATCTAGCTTCTATCTATCCAATACCTTCAAGGTAAACAGAGCATGAGGGTAAAGGAGCGAGAATGGGTAGGTTGGATCACCTGAATTCGCCGTCTCCTGAGAATATGACCGAAGCTCTGAACTCTTGGGTATACACCAAGATAAGGTTGGTACAAGCAAACACCCTATACGGTAAACTAGATCTGAGACCTGCCAAGGAGGAGGGACTCCTATCCGAGGTATGGGCTAGGAAATAGTTCACGAGAAACAACAATTTTACGATGCCTTGGCCAACGAGCTTGCTAAGGAGGAGGGACTCCTATCCGAAGTATAGCTTGGAAGTCAACACATTAAACAACAACAAACGATAACTTGTCAATAACAAATGTCAAAGGAGGAGGGACTCCTATCCGAGGAGGGAAATGAAACAACGAGCTATTAAACACAAGACGTGGACACAACTCAAAAAGATTGACCAAAATGCAAGCGCCTTCTGATATTCTCCTTCAAAGCTTCATCAACGAATTACAAAGGTTGGGAAAGCAAAGGCACGAAATCATGCACAATTACAATCAACCAACAAACTCTCATCCAAGAGTGAACAAGTATCCGCTTTCAAAGCTGTTGGCAACAATGGCGCAGCAATTTTGCATAGCAGTAAAAATTAAACAAATAATGAGCCCAAAGCTCTTATTTATAGAACTCAAAGGAGTGGGCAACCCCAAAATCTCCTTGAGTTAACAATGAGTTCTTGCCAAACAATTAGCAAGATTTATTCCTAAAAAGGGGGAACAAGCAGTTAACTGGAAAACTACTTCAGTTAACTGAAAGCAAACAAAGAGTCAACTGAAAACCACTTCAGTTGACTGAAAGTAAACTAAAGGTGAACTTTAATGTAAGTATCCCTCCAAAATAGACATCCACATTTAGTGGAGATCTAAGATCCACAAATCATGGAAGCCAATTAGACATCCTTAATCAGTGGGATCTGACAATGCATGATTTAAGGAAAGTGGAGTTAAACTTGGAAAGAAGCATCAAGTTAACTCCAACTACATTTAATAGCATCTTGAGTTGACTTGGAAAGAAGCATCAAGTCAAACTCAAGTCTCATAAATGCCACTTGGAGGGTGTATGGCGTCCTTCTTTGGTGTCTAACACCTCATCATCACTTCCAGTCAACAGCTCCTTGATCTGTGTTGACTTCTTCCATTTTCGGATAGTCAATGTTTTGATGACACGCCATCTCCTCTTCTTGTGAAAGTTGTTGCTCTTGGTAACTTTTGGCGACTCCATGCTTGGAATGACCTCTTCGCATCTGGCAAGCCAAGGTGCTTACTGCCACGCAAGAGGTGGTAATATTGGTCTTTTGCTGCAAGATCAGTCTTTCTTTCTTCTTCGTCCAGAGTAATTGCTGCAGGTCTCCACTGAGCAGGACATGTATTCTTTTCAAAGATAAAGATCCGTAGACTGTTGATGATGTCCGTTTGCTCTCCAACAATGTGTGTAAGATCTGGTTGGAGAGTTGCTGGTGCAAGGTCTAGTTGTTCAATTGGAGTCCAAAGACGCCAAATTGTCATTCTGTGAAGAAGAACTTGCCTGTTGACTGTAAACACGGACGTGTTCAGACAACTTCTAAAAACCCCCTGAAAATAGCACCCTACCAAGAAGTATTTTTCAGGAAAAAATCTGGCACATGAGATTTGTTCGTGCTTCAATGCTGAACAAGCCCAGTTCCTCAGATTTTTTATTCTGAAACTTTTTTGGAAAACCCCCCAAAAATAGGGGCAGCAAGTATGCTGATTTTCAGAAATTTGACGAGATGGGTTTCTCTGGAAAATTATGTTGGATCTACCTAGTTGATTTGATCTGATGTAGCCTGCCACCTTTTTGAAATGTGCAAGAAAACCTAAGACCAGAAGAGAGGAAATAGACAGAAGATGGATTGGAAGTTTTATCTGATTCCCTGAAAAATCTATCTCTGGGTCCAATCCTTAAAATAGCAATCCTCTTCTGCTTCAGATCTGCAAGAAAAATTGAAGAACGGATGAAAACCTTGTTCAGATCTATCAATGGCGTCCTTGAGAGCTTGTGGTTGTTCTTGATCTTTTATCTTGCAATGAAATACTAAAATGGGACGCCTTCACCTTGAATATATATGTTTAAGCTTCAGATCCACAAGTTTGGGGACCTAACTCAAGCTCAAAAGGTGATTTTGGCTTGATCTAAAGTTAAAAAGGCGATTTCCACCGATCGTGGAGCCTTTTAGCCAACTTTAACTCAAAAGCTCGACTTTAGTCAACAAATTGACCCTTGACTTCTTTTAGGCGTCCCTTTTGGTTTCTTGCAAGCTTTTAAATATTTTCTCTCCTGAAAGCCCTCTATTTGATCTTGAATCTAGCGTTATTTGTTGATCCTGAGATGTTGCGAACACATTCACTACGGAGCTGGATCCAAACTGAAAAGAAGTGCCTGGGAGACATGATGATGAAAAGCTGAGTTTAGGGCTTCAAAAGGATGGGCGCCTTTTCCAAGAAAAGGCGCCTTTGCTAATGCCTTGGTGAATTTTCAAACCTCGTTCTTCAGCCTTTTGAAATGACCTCACGTGCTTTGATCTGGATTTCTCGTTGATCAGAGAGTCAGATGATTTCGCTTGATGTCTCATCAGGTACCCAGCCCTGTTCTGCCAAGAATGACTGACTTCAGAAAACCTGGATCTTATTTTAGGGTTCCTTTATTCAAGGGTGCCCCTCCTTGAAAAGGGCGCTTTTACCTTTTGGCCTGATCCTCTTCATCTGAAAAGTTGCCTACTTTGATCTGGATTATCCGTTGAATGCTTCGTCAGATGTTGATGCTTGCAGTTGCGTTTCCGAGATCTACTTGAGTTGAGAAGGTTATCCTGAGAAGCCTTGTGTCATTTATCAGCATCTGGAGGTCAAGAAAGAAGGGCGCCTTTCTTTTGGAAAGGCTCTTTTTTTTAGAATTCTGCCGTTAACTGTGGTTTCCTGATATTTCCTCAACTGCCTCTTTTTGCTTTGTCAGCGGCTGCTTGTGATCTATTCATCGGATGATCTAGATGTTTGTTTCACTGTCGAGCCAGCAATCAAACATCAAGAATGACTGCTTTGGATGATCTTACTGACTGCATTTGACCTTCAAAGATCATGGGCGCCCCAGCTTAAAAAGGCTCTTTTCAGCATTTTGAGTTTTCTCCTTCGTAACGTTTCCAGAGTTAGTCAAATTTTGACCTTTTTCACTTTCAGGAATCTCCTTCATCAAACAGCATCATTTTTGACCTTTTCCGCCATGGTTGTGTCGTTGAAGCTTTTGAAGCTTAGCTTTCAGCACCTGGTACTGGCCAATCTGCCATTAATGGCTGCAGAGGTTCTAACTTTGTTCCTGAAAAATAGAAATAGACCCACCAGAGTAAAACATGTCTTTTGATGATTCTGACTTGACCAATGTGATCGTGAAGCCTTTTAATCCTATCAAAATCATTTTCAATCATTTCTGGGAAGGTCCTATTTTCAGGGGTTTCCTTGAAAATAGGGGCGAAAAAAAATGATTTTCAAATTTTCAGAATTTTGCACGTGTGTTCTTTGACAGAAACCCAC
This sequence comes from Sequoia sempervirens, assembly GCA_007258455.2. Lineage (NCBI taxonomy): Eukaryota > Viridiplantae > Streptophyta > Pinopsida > Cupressales > Cupressaceae > Sequoia > Sequoia sempervirens. The sequence continues at coordinate 352,531,540 of VDFB02075321.1, forward strand.
CAAGATTCTATGGTTGGTTTGACCTAAAACTTACTTAAAATGGCATTTTAACAAGATTTAGCTCAATTTATATAGAATGCCAAAAAAATTATTTTGGGTACAACAAGTATTTTATATTTTAGTTTTGCTTACTCCCACTGAATAAGTGGTTGAGTATTTTAGTTTAAATAATTGTAATAATCGCTCCTGCTGAATAAGTGGTAGAACTTTCATGGTCGGTTATCCGCCTACATTTACATTACTAGCATTTTACTTTCAAAATGGTCGGCTAGCCGCCTACAACACTGTACTTTCAATTTCAGTTTATTGCTAACGATCCCCTTGCATCGTATGTTCTCACCTCGCCCACATCGGGATCTTGGTGATCCGAAAGTGGAGGGTTCCCATTCAGCTGGTTTTGATTATTGGGCTAACCTTAACGGGTGCATTATTGTTTGGAAAATTTCAAAAAAAAACTAAGGGGGATATTTCAGTGGTATCAGAGCCAGGTTCCTGCCATGCTATGAAGAACAGAGCTCAGTTGTCAGATGAGTGACAGAGAAGTCAGATACTACAGCAAAGGTCAGGCCAGAGTTCAATATCAGAATCCACCAATTCCAGAAGCAAAGATATTTTCAGATGCTTTGAAAGATAGCAGAAAAGCAGTTGAGACCATGTCAAAAGGTGGTAGACTTTCAATGGAAGAAAGGGACGCTAGAGCTGAAAATAAGTTTGATACTATGTTAGATATGATGTTACGTTTGCTAGCAAAGATGGATCAGCATGTGACTCAAAATCAGTCCCAACCTCAACAAAATCATGTTGGAGAAAACAACGGCTCAGAGAAAAATGGAAGAGACTGAACTGTGGGTCAACATGTTGCAACCACTAGAGGATCAGCCTCTAGACCTCTCATTCCCAACTTCATTCCAAGAGAAGAACCACAAGCAGAAGCTGAGATGCCTTTGGTGGATGAAGTTAGAAACAGCTACATGGAGTATGCTTCACTTCCAGTAGAGATTCATGATGCCATATCACTGGATCAATATATGAATGAAAAGAAGAGAAGAGGAGGCAGTAGGAATGAATATCGTGCTCCTATTGTTCCTAGAACGGACTATCATCAAGCCCTTGGTAAAGTTACCTTGGCACATTTTGATGGGAGCGATAAGTGTTCAGCCAGGTCGTGGGTGCAAAAGCTAGACAACTATCTTTCACTTAGACCAATGCCTGAAGAGGACACCATCAAATTCGCCACCTTACATTTGGATGGAGCTGCTCACAAATGGTGGTATCATGGGTTGGTCACACTTGGCCATAACCTCATTCAAACCTATGATGAGTTCACCAACAAGTTGATAGAAAGATTTGATACCTAGGATCCAGCAGTAAGATTCCGTGAATTGGCACAGCTGAAGCAACATGGCTCATTAGATTCATATGTTGTTGATTTTCAAAGGTTGTCAGTAATGGTGCCCAACATTACTGAAAGGAGGCTTGTAGTGTTGTTTACTGAAGGATTGATGGAACCATTGAAGGGTTGGGTCAAAGCCTTTGATCCACCAACTCTTGATGAAGCAATCAAGAAATCAAGGAGCATGGAGTTGGCTGCCCCAAAGCCAAAATTTCAATCCAAATCCTTTGGTCACAAGAAGGATAAGAAGCATTCATCAAATCAACCTAAGATGTTTCCACAAAAGTTGATTGATGAGCTCCGTGAGCAGTTAAGAAAAGATGGAGTTAGTTATAACAAGGGTCACAAATGCTATGGAAAAGGCAAAGCACATCACATGGAGGCATATTCTGATTCTGGATCAGAATCTGATATGTTTGATCAGCAGTATGAATTAGCAGGTAGTGAAGGAGAAGAAGCTCCAGAAGAGGAACTGAAAGACATTAGAGGAGGGAGTGCTTTGGCACAACTCTCGAGCTTTCAAAAGAATGAGTGTTTTCGAGTTCGTGGAGTGATTGGTTCGCAGTGAATTGTTGCTCTAATTGATACTGGAGCAACTCATAACTTCATAGATGAAGGCTTGGTGGCAAAAAGAAGTTTGAAGACAGAAGAGTTTGAAGGCTTCAAGGTGATGGTGGCTAATGGCTTCACATTGTCTTGCACTAGAAAGATTCCCAACCTCTCCATGCAGTTGGGAAATTATGAAATGAAGGATGATTTTTATGTTGTAGGCATTGGTGATACCGATGCGGTGCTTGGGATACAATGGCTGCAGTCTCTTGGAGAGATCACATCGAATTTGCAAACAATGGAATTGAAGTTCCAATCTGATGGAAAGAAGATTGTGTTGAGAGGGATGTCAAATGGAGGCCCTCGTATTGTGTCTTTCAGAAGAATGGAAAGGCTGATTCGCCATGATCAAGTAGAGTGGGCAACGGAATGCATGATCTTACCAGCTGATCCAATGGAAGAAAAGAGGCATTATCATCCTGATATTCAAGCCTTGATCACTAAGAAGAGCAAAGTCTTTGGTAGTATACCTCCTGGGAGACCTCCTGAAAGAGGTTGTGAGCATGTGATAGAGCTTGAAGAAGGTGCAAAGCTGGTCATCACAACACCCTACCGCTATCCCAAGAAGCAAAAGGATGAAATTGAGAAGGCCATCAAAGAGCTCTTGGAGATGGGTCACATTCGGCCAAGCAAGAGCCCCTTCGCTTCAGTAGTGGTGTTGGTCAAAAAGAAAGATGGTACATTGCACATGTGTGTGGATTACCGTGCGCTAAATTAGAAGACAATTAAGAACCGGTACCCAATCCCCAAGATAGATGAGCTCATTGATGAGCTGCATGGTGCCATGTACTTTTTGAAGATTGATCTCAGATCGGGTTATCATCAGATAAGAATGAGGGAGTCGGGTATTGAGAAAATTGGCTTTAGATGTCATTTTGGGCATTATGAATTCCTTGTCATGCCATTCGGTTTGACGAATGCTCTAGGAACTTTCCAATCCTACATGAATAAGATCTTTAGGCAGTAGTTGAGGAAGTTTGTGCTCATTTTCTTTAACGACATTCTCATATTCAACAAGTCATGGGAGGAGCACCTTAAGCACTTGGAGGAAGTGCTTAGTATTTTGGAAGCAAAATGTTTGTATGCAAAAGAGTCAAAGTGCAAATTTGGGATGATGGAGCTGCTCTATCTTGGCCACATTATCAGCTCAAAGGGTGTTAGAGTTGATCTAGAAAAGATCAAAGCAATCCTAGATTGGCCACCTCCGAAGAATGTGTCTCATTTGAAGGGGTTTTTGGGATTGTGTGGCTTTTACAGAAGGTTCGTGAAAGGGTATTCTCATATGGCAGCCCCCCTCACTAATCTTACCAAGAAGGGAGCTTTCTTGTGGATAGATAAGGGACAAGTTGTGTTTGACAAGTTCAAACAAATCATGAGTTCATGTCCACTGTTAGCTTTACCTGACTTCACCAAGCCATTTGAATTGTAGTGTGATGCTTCAAGAGTTGGGGTTGTTCTCATGCAAGACAAACATCCCATTGTCTTCGAGAGCAGAAAATTGGGAGGAGCTGAAAGAACATATTCAATCTATGATAAGGAGATGCTTGCAATCATGCACGCATTGGCCAAGTTCAGACAAATCTTGGTGGGAAGCAAGTTCGTGAGGAAGACTGATCACAATAGTCTCAAGCACTTCACGCACCAGAAAGATTTGAATGAAAGGCAACAGAAGTGGGTGAGTAAGCTCCAAGCTTGCGACTTTGACATTGAGTATGTCAAAGGGAAGAACAACATAGTGGCTAATGCTCTTTCCTAAAGGCCACATTTGAACTCTTTGGTTGAGCTTACTGCAGATTGGAAGGAGCAAATTGTTATCGATTATGCAAAAAATCAGTTCACAACCAGCATTGTAGAGGGTCATTTGCAAGATGAAAGATATCAGTTGGTTGATGGATTGATTCAGTATAAAGGTAGAATCTTCTTGGTGCTTGAATCCAAGCTTAAGAAGAAGATTTTGTAGTCTTTTCATGACATTCCTCTTGCTGGTCATCAGGGGTATTTCAAGACTTACAAGCAGATCCGTGAAAGATTTTCATGGAAGGGGATGAAAGAAGAAGTTTTGCGCTACATAAGGGAGTATCCAACTTGTCAGATGAACAAGAACGAGCATTCTTTTCCAACTGGTTTGTTGCAACTCCTACCCATTCCTAATAAAAAATGGGAAAGCATTACGATGGATTTCATCATGGGGTTGGCAAAGGTGCAAGGGAAAGATTGCATTTATGTTGTGGTGGATAGATTGACCAAGTTTTCTCACTTCTTTGCGATTACAAGTTCATTTATAGCAACTCAAGTAGCTGAGTTGCTCTTTAGAGAAGTGTTCCGATTGCATGGATTGTCTTGTAACATTTTCAGTGATAGGGACAGCAAGTCCCTCGGTGCTTTTTGGCAAGATATTTTCAGATTGAGTGGTACAGTGCTCACTCCAAGCACTAGTTATCACCCGCAAACGAATGGCCAAAAGAGATAGTAAATAAATGGTTGGAAGGCTACCTCAGAAACTGTGTCGGGGCAGGAAAGAGCATGGGTGAAATGGCTTCATTTGGGAGAGTGTTGTTACAACTCTTCCTATCATATGCCAATAAAGATGTCTCCATTCATGGCTCTCTATGGTTATGAAGCTCCTAGCTTCATAGATTTGGTGTTTGGTGACAGTAGAGCTCCACAAGCGAAGGATATGTTGCAGCAAAGTCAAGATATTTTGAGATCATTGAAGAATAATCTTCACCGTGCTCAGAGTCAACAGAAGCTATACATTGACCAGCAGCGTGTTGAGTGTTCATTTGAGGTGGGAGATATGGTATATTTGAGGTGGGAGACCCTACAGACAGTCTACTCTCAAGAAGAGTGGAGCAGAAAAGTTCAAGCCACGTTTCTATGGCCCTTTTAGAGTCATCAGGAGGATTGGTGAAGTGGCGTATGAATTGGAGCTTCCAGCTAGTAGCAAGGTGCATAATGTTTTTCATGTGCCACCTCTCAAGAAGGCGCTTGGGCACAATGTGGTTGCTACTTCAAAGTTACCTCCATTGGATGAAGAAGGACAGTTGGTGTTGATTCCAAAAGAGATCATTGATGTTAGAGAGCGCTCTTTGAGGAGAAGAACAATCAAAGAGAACTTGGTGAAATGGGGGAACTTGCCAATTGAGGATGCAACGTGGGAAGGTGAACAAATTTTGCAACATCCAGACTTGCAGTTGCTTGAAAACAAGCAATCTCAAGGAGGGCGGACTGTAACATCCCCTTCTCAACAGTAGGCAGTGCAGTGGCCCATCAGCCTATTCTGGATGCTTGTAGGCTCGTCGCAGGTAAAATTAGGGTTTCCAGTTGTTTGGAGTTTTTGGCATTTCTGGGGGTTTGCATGTTGGAGTTTTAGAATTTGAATTTTGGATTCTTTCTGGGTTTTTAGAAAGCTTTGCAGTGATATGACATGCAAATGCAACGGGCAACTTTTCCGAACTTACTATTTTTAGTAAGTTCTATTTCTGGCAATGCTCAGGTTGGCAACAATTCAATGTGCTTTTCTATTTCTGGCAAGGCAATTGAGTATTTTTGGTTTTGGCTTTTGAGGTGCATTTTGGAGAAATGAATTATTTAAGTCATTTAATTATTATAATGTTATTTTGACCCCTTGGCCTAGCACGATGACTTGATGTTGTTTTAAAAGGGGGACTATGAGGGTGGACGCCTCATTAAGAGGAATTTTATTATTTCAAAGGTTGAATATTGGTCCTAGTGCCTTGGACGCCTAAATGGAGGGGGAATAACTGTTTTTAAAAATTAAAATATTTCAAAAGTGGCTTGGGCGTCCCTTTTGAAGGGAAATGATGGAATTTGAAGAGTCACCTTAAAGCTCTATTTAAGAAGGCCTTTGCTCATTCATTTGGTATCCATTGCTTATCTTAACAAAGTGATGTCGAATTGATTTCAGGCTTTTGGCTTCGAGGAATGCATACCTGCTAGCAAGTATTCAATTTCGTGTTTGAAAGACAAGTATCCAATTTTGTGTTTGAAAAGACAACAGCTAGCTGAATTGAGACTACTTCTCATCCAGAGATTGCAGATTGAGCATCATTGTTACAATTTGAAGTTACTTTTGATTTTTAGGTTGCTAGTTCATGTATGGTTGTAGATAGTTTTCATTCATAACTTCTTGGAGTAAATTTTGCTGGTTATGGGTGTTTGCTCTATTTGTTCCTATGCCTTTGGTGCCACTTTCCTTCATGTTTCAGAATTTTTGGTGAAGAGGCTAAATTACTAGGCAAGGTCAACCTTCCTCATAGGCCGTCCCTTGCTCATGCTTGCCTTGGATCTTGTGTTGGGCATTTGGAGCTATTTTGTGACTTGCTAATTGATGTTTCTTGGTTGCCTAGCATTAGAGAAGGTGTGCTTTCAGTTTCATATGATTTGGTGAAGTGTGGTTAAAGTTTTGAACAATTTAGTGTGATCATAGTTTGCTGGTTTTTTCATATCCCGCCTGTTTATTCCAGCTTTATGCAATATTTCTTAATGTTCTCATTCATATATGTAATAAGGAATATTGTGTAATCATTGTATTGAAGTTGGAGCAGATTTCATTGAAAAATCATTGTAAAAAGGCATATTGTAATTGTTGGTTTCAGTAGTACTGAATCAACCTTTATTTTCCAGCTTATTTTATTTGTATCTTCTACTCCCGCTGAATAAGTGGCTGAGTATTATATATTTCAGTTTTGCTTACTCCCGCTGAATGAGTTATTGAGTATTTAAATAATTGTAATAATTGCTCCCGCTGAATAAGTGGTAGAGCTCTCATGGTCGGTTATCCGCCTACATTCACATTACTAGCATTTTACTTTCAAAATGGTCGGCTAGCCGCCTCTAGCACTATACTTTCAACTTCAGTTTATTGCTAACGATCCCCTTGCACCGTATGCTCTCACCTCGCCCACATCGGGATCTTGGTGATTAGAAAGTGGAGGGTTCCCATTCAGCTGGTTTTGATTATTGGGCTAACCTTAACGGGTGCATTGTTGTTTGGAAAAATTCTTTTAAAACTAAGGGGGATATTTCATGTATCTTGCATTATTTATTGACACCTAATTAAAAACAAATTGAAAGAACAAGTTCTAATCAGTAGAGAAGAAACTGCTTAACGAAATGTCTGATCAGCATAATTGGTGAAAGCAGAAAAAAAAAACTATATGCAGTTTAGAATAGCATCTTGCATTGGTATCAAAGCTCAGAGAATTCTGCCATCCTGTTGAGTAATCCAATGATTGCCATCTTCAAATTGAATTATGGCTTCTGATGAAGAACTAAGTGTGGCAAGGACACTTACATTTCAGGAAAGAGGCTCAATAAAGAATTTCAATCAAGGGAAGATGAAGTGAACATACTTCATTTGCTAGAACAATGTTTGAGTCGGGTGAAGCAATCACCTTCTAAGGTGATGCAGTTGGCATTAACACCTGCAATGACCTCTTTGAATCATCCCTATTGGCTGAGGCATCCTAATGAAGAAACCAAGTTGTTGGTTACTTCTTGCTTCAGTGAAGTGATGAGAATCGTGGTACCCGAGGTGTTCTATGATGATGATACTATGAAGAAAATACTACACATGATTGTGGAAAGCTTTCAAGATCTTGATGAAACTGATAGCAGTCAGTAGAAGAGCTACTATATTGAAGGCATTTTCAGAAATCAAAACAAGTATATTGCTCATAGATTGGGGTATGCAAGATCAAATATACAATTTGTTCCATTACCTCTTCAATTCAACTTGGAGTGAACAAGAGAAGGATGTAGTTGCAGCCATAAGGTAGTTCTAACTATCAAAGAGGTTGATGACATTCCTCAACCCGTCCTATCTCTTTTACTGGATGTTTATGAACAGGAAGGAAAGATTTCTTCAACTAATGATAAGTTGATCAAAGATTTGTTCAATCAATGTGAGGGAAAATTGAAGCCTTACTTGAAGAAGGCAGTGCAGATAAATGAGGAGATACCTTTAGACACGCATTTGTCTATGCATATTAAGGATGAGTGCAATGAGGCATCAACAGTTCTGGATACATTTGAGGAAGTCACAAGTGCAGAACCAGTGGAGATTATTAATATGTCTGTTGATAATAATCTTCAATCGGCTAATGATTTGCTCTTTCATTTCAACAATTCGGGCAGATTTTGGTTTGAATTCCAAACCGAACATTTGAGGGAAGAAGCTAAAAATTCTTCCATTACTAATGCTGATTTGATTATTTCTCAGGAGTCATGCATTGAGGAAGACACTAGGGAAGTTGGTTCTAGTGGTCACAAATCTGATTTCTCCTTGCTTGAAACTGATTTGAAGCAAAGAGCTAGTGACCTTGAGCATACCATTGTTGAGATGAGGAGAGAAGCACAACAAATTTGTGACAGTCTTGGGAGCACAGTTGAGAAGAATTCTGATTTCATTTCACCTCATAGCAGCACTTTGCCAACACCTCTAGGTCATGATTGGAGCAATCAAAATTCCAAAATTTGTTATCTGCAGAAAAGGAAGTTCAAGCTTTGTCTAAACTTGATGACACATATAGGTATGTGGGAAATTTGATTTATAATGTGTCAAGGAATCAAGATGTGTGTAACATTTCCCTTACTGATTTGAAATCAATTAAGAATGTTATGGAGGAAACCAAAGCAGATTTTTTGCATGTAGTTCATGATAGAGACAGGGCTACTAAAGCTGTTGATGAGGCTTTGGAATTGAACAAGCAAACAAAGGCTGAATTGTTTGTTGTTCAAAAGTCTTTAAGAGAAGCTGAAAATCAGATTACCACTGCTCATTTTTTCAAGGAACACGAAAACAAAGAAAGAGCTGAGGAGATTCAAGAGGTCATTGAAGAGCTTGATTACATACAAGACTTATAACTTGGATCATTGGCTTGAAAGAACAAAGAATTTAAATTTTCATCAGCATGATTTTCATATTTTTGATTATCCCTTATTTGAAGTTGGTGCAAATGTGTTCTATGAAAATTTATTCTTCGAGTTAGATGAAGGAATTTCTTCATATGCTAGTGATGAAAAGTGGGATTCAGATGCTTCTTCCAGCAGTGGAATATTGATGCAAGATCTGGATTGTGATAATGTTACTGCTGTCCATTGTCCATTCACTCTACATGAAATGGAAAATCAAAGTATGCATATAAATGAGGTTCTCATTCCTGACTGGCAACAAAGAATTGACTGGGTAAGTCAGTTGGATAGAGCAGATTGGCAGTTTGATGCTGAGTTTTTTCAATCATTGTTACGATTGATTGTGAGGATTTTGTTAGATTCTATTCATGCATCAATGTTTCCAAGCTCAGCTAATTTCAGAATTGAGTTTGATAATGAAGTGAATTTCCTTGAATTGTTTTGGCAATTCTTGTTCCATGGTATTAGTTTCAGTATTTTTATGGATTTTAGATTTGATGAGCACTTCTTGGAGTTTCAGGAAGAATTGATATAGTTTGGGCATGCAAATCAGATGATTTTAATCAGAGTAGCACAGCATTTGTGTGGTGGTTTTTTCCTGCAACTCTCTTGGAATCTTGGAATCACGTGGGATTCAGTGAATGTTGAAGAAGAGTTTATTGATTTCATTCAATTGATTTTCAGAATGTCTGATAGGAACAATATGGTGATAATAATATCAAACATCGCTTTTAGCAGAGATTCATGGCAACCTCCAATATCGATTTGGGATCTTGGTATTCAGTTTGGCTTGCAGATGCAAATTGCTTGAGGGCAAGCAATCTTCGAAATAGGAGGAATTGCAATGTCCCATTTTTGACTTCATGGAGAAATATAATATTATTTTAATTATTTAATATTTTCCTCCAATTTTTAATTCAAAAGGAAATATTATTAATTAACTAATATTATATTTATGTGACTTATTAAATGCAAATTTTAAAATTAAGTCACAATTGAAAATTAAAAGGGAAAAGAAATTTGAAGAGTCAGCAAGCAGAAAGCCAAGGGTCAGGGCCAAAGTTATAAAAGTTTATTTGTGGAGCAAATTGGGTAGGCTGGATTTGGTTTTGTGAAATAGGTATTTGGCTGGAGTTCATCCAAAACTTTGTGAGGATGGAATCCTGCTCACAGAGAAAATCATCTTCGGTGTTGGAAGATACACCCTAGATGGTGCTAAGAGTCCTACTTCGAGGGCTGTGCTAGGATTAATTGTGGTAAATTTAATGAATTTTGTGAAGCTTTATTGTAGACATTTCAAAATTTTCAATATTGAATAAATTGTTTCCAGACAGTGTTGGAGGTTTAGCAGAAGATTTATGATGGAATTTTTGAGTATAAATGGAAATTGAATTACCCATGTTCATTATGTTCCTTTGTTGTGTTAACTTGAATAAATCTGTGGTTGTATTTCAAGGCATATTTCTTGTAATTGATATCGCAAGAATATAGTCTTAAAATTCTATTGTCAGTTTATATTCAAGGGTGCCGCTGAGAAGAAAATCTGGATTGCTGAGAGAAAATCAATTAAGGGCCTAGAAAGATTCAAGAAACCATTACTTATGAGTCAATTATCTTAGGAAAAGCCGATAAAGGTTCTCAGGACGATTGCTAGCATTAATATCAATATTCACAAGTATATGGGTCGATATGAAGGAGATGTGTCTGTGAAGTTATGGAACATGAAACGATGCAAAAAATTCTAAAGCTTCTTTATTGGCATCAAGCACAGTTTGTTACTGATCCACATCTGAATTGTGAGCTATGGATTGAGGCAGTTTAAGATGAATCATCAAAAATTTCATTCCCAGTCGCATACAAAGGAACACATCACTGTGGAGTTGGCATACAAAGGGACATGGGCAGTGAATATATCAACACCTTATGGGGACGGTATCTATTGGAAGGTCGTAGAAGCAAATTAAAAGAAAATTGGGTGTTTGAATTGTATATGCTATGGCGATGGAAGAAGGCGGAGCTCCAGACACCACTTCAATTAAATTATCGGAGGCACAGTCATAATTAAGTTGACTATGTATGGGGTCGTTAATTGAAATAAGGAGACTCGAACCAACAAAAGCAACAGTTAATATATCTGAAGAATTTGTGGCAACTTATAATCATCGCAGGTGAATTGAGGCTTCGGCTATTCAAAAAGTTCGATATGGAATGAGTTGGGTGTCATAGGAAACTTCAAGCATCATCCTGGTAGCCATCTGCAAAGAAGCGGATGTCTTCAAATAAGCCGATATCATTAAGCCGCTATTCTTTTGGAAATGCACAAAGAACGCCTTTGAGGATATAGAAGGAGCGATGATGCATATTAAGGAAGCATGTTTTAAAATAAATCAGCCATGCCTGATAGTATTGAGCTAGCGTGGCCATAGTGTAAAAGGCTACGTGTGAGTTTAGAAGTGGTCGAATATTAAAAGAGCATTAAATCAAGAAAACGGGTTGCCAGCAATACTAGAAGTATAAAATAACATTCAATATTGGTTGTAGAATCCTTGGCACCGTTTGTTCGAGAATTTCAATGCTATGAAGTCGTCACATCAGAACATTGCGAATAAGGAAATTAAGGAGACCCTCTGCTAGTTCACAACAGGTCAGTATGTTTGAAGTTTATGTATTTGGTAGTGTATGGAGATTTACCTGCTGTATCCATGTAAATGAGCCGCCGCATTCCTTTAAGGGTGCTACAATTCTACTTATGGCTTCTATGCTTCATGTAAATGCTGTTGGACCAGTTGCAGAATTGTAAACTTATACTTCCCTCAAATCTCAGGTCAGAATATATTTTCTGTTATCTTTATCAACAATTGCTGGTGGTTATTGTAAAATAAGCCTGAAGTGAATTTATCAGTTGTGGATTAACACTATTAGTTAAATCACATTATGGTGTGTTTGGAAGTTGTGAATTTTATGTAAAAGGAATGTATCTTGCGTTATTTATTGACACCTCATTAAAAACAAATTGAAAGAACAAGTTCTGATCAGTAGAGAAGAAATTGTTTGACGAAATGTCTAATCAGCATAATTGGTGAAAGCCGAAAAAAAAAACTATATGCAGTTTGGGGTAGCATCTTACATTCTCGCACCTAACAACCCCACCCTCCTTCCCCATTTATCTTACTTGGTATGCTAACAATCATACAATTCTGCTCTCTTGTCTTGCTATCTTCCTGATGATGGATGATGGAGTTTGATCCAAAACGTCAAGGAAAGGAAAAATTCACAGAGCCAAAACCAGAAACTACACACTATAAAGTAAATTGAATTGAGTAACTTTCCAAACTTCAAATTGATGTATACTTCTTAGCAATTTATTTATAGTATTCATGTGATGTTCGTCCGCTTAACTATTTCTTGTTGATGTATATCTGCTAGCCTCTATTTTAGCTACTAGTAAGCATCCATCTATGTTTTTTTGTGAGCATTTAGCTGTGCTATTCCTTCAAATCTTTGTTTGCATCCAAATAGTGGTTTTTGTTTTAGCCAGTAGCTAGTTATCTCGGTTTTTTCTTGAATTTGTTTACCCTTTTACATTTAAAAATATTACTGCAAGTCTTGATTATTGACAATCCAACACTTGCATCTAAGGCAAAAACATAGTCAGTTAGATATTTACATTTAATACAAAACCCTATTGAAATCATACATAGTGTGCACACTTGTAAATTCTATTTATAATTTTAGGTTTTAGGCTTGGCTAGATCTCAGAGAGCTTCTCCTCATAATTTGAAGAATGGTTAAACCATATGTGCTGTTACATTTTGTGTTGTCTAGTAACAGACAAATTCAAACGCTAACAAAGTAGAAGGCGATTCAAAAGCAGTCATTGATTGTATGAATTCTGAGAACTACAATTCCTAGATTTTTGAGAATGTACTCTCTAAAGAAAGATAATTTCCTACCAAGTTTGAAATTGTTTTTTTCAAGCATTTAAAGAGGAAAGGCAACTTTGTGGCTGATAGGGCAGCCAAAAAAGCAGTGGCTCTTGTCCAAAGGAAGAATTTTCAGAGGTAGATTTGGGATCAAACTTCCTTATTGCTGCTCAAGCTTAATTGGTTAAAGATGTACAAGGCTTTGTGGACACCCAATAAGGAATCTGAAGTGGACAGTTGAATGGGATTTTGAACTGGCTTGGTGAGCTAGAGTGGTAATACTTTTTTATTAAGTTGCATGCCTTGGAAACAGAGGTGGCAGTAGGAGAATTATGCGTTTTATAGGCTTTCAGCAGGTAGCAAGTGATTGGATTCTTTCCTTGTGGAGACAGCTGGGACTTAAAAGACGGTTATGGCATTTGATGTGTGCACCATGTCAAATGTTTTTTACCATGAAGAAAGTGTATAATAGTGTTGGCGTAACAACTAACACCTCTGGAGTAGAAGTTGTTATGAACAACCTATGTACACTACGTAATGAGTGCTCTTCAAATTATGGAGGGGAAGCTCCCTCGTTGTGCTTTGACAAATATACTTGCAAAGGAAAATAAGCTAAAACTATGTCCTGTCTTTTTGTTTCAGCTGCTAGAGGCACAAGGCTTTCTTGAAAGAACCTATACGTTGCAGCTGAGTTTTCTCTGGTTTTGCAGATCTACTAACTACAACTTATATCTATCCAATCTCCTCAGGAAAACAGAGCAAGAGGAAACGGAGCAAGGTTTGACTATCGGACGATAAACGGGTTTAAATTCTCTACTTGAGGGCAAGGTGGCACAACTATCATCTCAATCTAAACCAGCTTATTAGGCACAAAACAGATTTAAGGATTTACTATGGCAATCTTATGGAACCCTGTGTGGCATAACACTTGATTGAAATAGCAAAGTCTTCACAAAACAGCCTTTATCATCACAATCTCACAAAACCCTATGTGGCATAACCTTTGATTATATTGATAAAGATTCACAAAACAGATTTATCACTGCAACTTCTCGAAACCCTATGTGGCATAACGATTGATCACAATGGTAAATTTACATAAAGCAGATTTATCATCTCAATCTCTTGAAACCCTATGTGGCATAACAATTGATCTCAATGGTAAATATGCAAAACAGATTTATCTAATTTATGGAAAGAATTCACCACTACAATCTCTTGAAACCCTATGCGGCATAACAATTAATTGCAATAGTGAAAACACATGAACAAATACCAAAAGAGCAATATTGAGGGCAAGGTAGGCGCAGCATATATTTCTCTCTCAAGCAAAAGTTATTTACAAATGAGCATAAGCTCTTATTTATATACATCAAGGTGTAGGGAACCCTAAAATCACCTTGTGTCATCTACATTCAATGCATGCAAGCTATGCGCCAAACCCTAATTAAGTAAACTACATCAACTGGGAAACTACCCTCGTTTAACTGAAACATCTAATCTAAAATGGACAACTGGCGAGCATGCACGTCCTTATTGAAAGCGAGTTAACTGGAAGACTACCATCAGTTAACGAAAACCCTAAAATAAAACTCCAAGTGTGAAAGGCGAGTCTCAGAATAGATATGCATGTGATGACAACATCGAGTTAACCTGAAAGGGTAACAGCAAGTTCAACTCGTGTGTGTAATGTCTATCCTGAGAGGTGGGAACTGAAGTTTACTATGTGTGATCTCGAGCAATCAATCCCTCAACGAGATTGTTAACTGCATCACTGTCTGGAGCTATGAGACTCTGACGAAGAACACTATGTCGATGTAGCATATCCTCACCAGCTGTGATCTGAGACTGAAGTTCGCCCCTATTCCTTGTTGCCTCATCAAACAATGCTGACATGACTGTAAGCTGAGTAACCTTACAGCCAACTGTCTCCCCACTGAAAATGGTATGAATGAGTGCCTGGAGTTCTGACTGAACATCGGTAAGCTCCACGTAGGCACCACCCTCGATCTGGTAACGGCACAGTAAGCGAGATGCTAGAGTTCTCACAAACCGGAGTGCACTAGTGACGTGCTCTCTACTCTCAGCCAACTCTGATGCTAAACTGTCCTCTATCTTTGCCCTGAAAACCAACTGTGTCTTCCAAGAGTAGATAGCTTCTCTGTCTTCTGCATCTGTGACTGTGTCATAAGCCAAACTCAGGTGAGCAATCATAATTTCATCCCTAGGTTTGCTAATAGCCATATCCCGTTCCTCATCCTGAAGACGAATACGGAGCTCTCGTGCATTGTACCGCAACTGATATAACTCTGTAAGCATAGCACGGCCTCTAGCAACGAACTCTTCCTCCCATTCCTCCAAACGCTTGCCATATGCAACTAAGCGATTGAGCTGACTTTGCTCTACTAGAGGCTCAAGCATCGGTGGGAGTATATTAATGGCATCGGGTCTATGAACAAGGCTAGAAATATACTAACGAAGCTGTCTGATTTCGGCCTTGAGGGCTGCCTTATCTTCTCCGTCCTTCAGTATTCTATCCCTGGCACTGTCTGTAGCAACTTGTAGAAGATCAACCTGAGTCTGGCATGTGCTGCGACCAAGGTTGACTGTGATAACCTCGAAATCCTGAGATTCTAATTCAGCCAAGTTCTTCCCTTGAGGAGGTACAGCAGTCTCGATAACGATCTCCATGTCAGTGTTTCTTTCTACGTGAACCATATTCTTGACCCTCTTATCAGGGGCATCCTGGTAAATGTCATCAAAATCAGAATGATTGAGAACATAAGATGGCTGCCTCCTCTTCCTTCCTAGCTGAGCTTCGATCCAAGATTGATCTCGGCTAATGCTACTAGAAGGGTCTGCACTAGCGACAGGAGAGTGCGATGAGAGTGAGTGTGTAGAAGACCCACTGCGAGGTGGAGAGTCTAAGTCCAATTCAATGTGAATTGGACTGGTGACTCTGGCCTGATATAGGAACTTGGGCTGAACCTCAGTCTGGCGGGCCTTCTGATCTACGGCTGTAGGCTCCTGTAGGCTCCATATGTGGCAAGCGCCTTGCCCTTTGAATTGTTTGGCGCTTGTACTTTCTTGGGAGGGTTACTCCTCTTTTTCTTGTTAGGTTTTGACGAAGAAGGTAGCGAAGGATTCACCACTACTAGTGGCTCTGCTCTGGGAACACTTACCCTTCTTGTCTTCTTGCTGTCGAGGAAAAGTATACTGTTCTGAATGACTCTACTTGACCTCTCCTTGACCGTTGCATATTCTTTGGCGTACCAATCAACTGCTGGCAACGGTTGTGTATCGACCTGCTCTCTGAAAAACTGAGGAAGAATCTCTCCCTCATCATCTGATAAACCTCCCACATCTTGACAAAGAAAACAGAAATCGTGAGAGAGAGCGGCCGTAATCGCATCTGCGAACCTCAAGTCATCTGCGCAATTTGCCCGGTAATCCTCCATAGAGGCCTCGTGATATGTGCCTCCAACGAGGCTGTATAATGACCTGAAAGGTCATAGGCACATGCTTCAACAAGATACTTAAGATGATATTTCTCAAGCTCTCCTGCCCGATCTTGGCATCAATTGCCGACTTGCACCAATACATTCCAAACTGAAAAGGAAAGTTGAGTGATGGTCTGTGCCTGCGGCGTAGAAGACGATGAACATCATGCATCTGTCTAAGGAACTCCTGAAAGATTGTCTTATCCGAAGGATAACGTGGAAGCATAGCTGGATTTCCTGTGAAGCCGTATACTCGGATGTAGGTGTATGTTGGGAACTGAATAAACCAATCTGCCCATCCATCCATTGCTGCCCTAGCAACTGCCGAGATATGAACATGCAACTCCCGGTCCAAATTCCTCACTGTGTAAGTCAAGAAAGCCGTGAACACGCTTGAATGGCGTTCAGCTCTGGTGAACTCAAGCTGATCATAATCTGATAAACTTACGAGCGGTGAGAATGCCCACGGTGTTAAGTCCTGAAATGACCGATAAGCAATCAAATTACGAGATAAGAACACATGTGAAACTCATGGGCAACTAGGAAACCGGTGATGCACTGTGGAGAATATCGCTGATGAAGGATGCCTAGTCACAATGCTCCTGCCAGAGATGATGCGACCAATAATGTAATACATCCAAGGCTGGAAAACATTTGCATGTGCTTGACCTGAGACACGATTCAAGAGTGTGATTAGAATCGCGTACTCATCCTTGTACTCACCACGACCCACATTGTTTGGCAATCTGTTCTTTGCTTGTTTTAACCATCTTTCTGCCATCTTCTTCTGACATTTGTCCACATCAGCATCAAATGCACACAGAAATAGAAATCACCAAACTGTTCTGGTGCTGAGGAATGCCAAAACTCCTCTCGATGTCCAAAGGTTTGAGACTGCAAATGACCCGTCCGTCAACTGACGCTATCTCACGAGTAGTAGGATTGTAATGCTTAATGCAAGCCATCACAAACTCAACATAGTGAACGGAGATAGGTATGGAAGCGGCCTCTAGTAAACCAGACTGCTCAATATTCTGAATGATTGAACTTCTGATCTTAACTGGGTCTAGCACTGCTTCTGGCAATACTTTGTGAAGATCTGTCTCAACCAACCTGCGGAAATCATGGGTAAGGACGGTTTTGGTCCTGTATTCAGTGAACTGCAAAAACTTGCCTGTTGACTGTGAACTTGACTATGTTTCTGACAAGATTTCTGGAATCTAAAAATAGCCTGCGAGAGTTAAAAATAGCCTTTCGAAGAATTATTTTCAGCGAAAAATCCGAGATATGGGTTTTGTCCAGAAAAGAATTCTAAGACAACCCAGAACGTTAGATTTGCGAAAATTCAACTTCTACTCGATTGTACAAAGATTTTCACTTGAGAAAATTAGCAATTCGAGAACGAATGTTCTGAAGCTAAAATTCGTGAAAAATCAAGCGCACAGTTTCAACTCGAGGAAATGATATGAAAATGATCCAGATATTGAAACTTGCCAAATTCGCCAATTTCAGGAACATGCACAATGTATTTTGTGAGAAATCTGTGATTGAAAGGATGAAAAAGACGTTTTTATTATGTCTTCTTTTGTGAAAATCGCTCAAGATTTCTTTGAAAAACTGATAATTGTGAACTTGAATCTGCAAAAAGACTAGTTAGGTAAAATCGCCTCTGAGAATTGATGTAGATTTTGCCTTTGATCTGGAGGAATTCGCCTTGTTTAGAAAACCACAAATTTTCCTTTCTTGAAATTTGTGCCTTTGGTTATGAAGAAATTCGAATTTCCTCTAAAGAAAATACGAATTTTAATTGAATTTGAGGATTCGCCTTTAATTGTTTAATACGCCTTTGAAAATTGAGATACGCCTTTGAATCTCTGAAGGATTCGCCAAGTGCTATGAGAATTGAGATACGCCTTTGAGAATCAAGGAACTGCGAATTGCTTTGGATTTTGAATTTGCTTTGAAGATATGTGCCTTCTCTTCTGAAGAAATACGAATTTATTTGAATTTGCTTTGAATTTAATAAACTTCGATTTTCCCCTTGAAGATAATGAATTTGCCTTAGAAAATCACGAATTCCACTTAAGATTAAATTGCTCTTAATGAAATACGAATTTTCTCTTTGAAATTTGTGAATAACAATGAAGATGGCGCCATGTATAAATAAGAAGAAATTCGCACTGAATGGTGACTGCAAGAACTCAAAACCCTGACAAGAATAGAAATCCTCTGATTGGTTGCCTTTCAGTTGCACTGCCACTGACTGGAAGTCCAAATTTGAAAATAATAATAAAATATTTATTATCATGCAATGGCGCCAAAAATAGAAAATCGCCATTTATAAGCAAGTATATTTTGAACTTCAGTTGACAACCCGGGTGAAGCTCTGAGATTCATTGTTTGACTTTACTGATTCCGAAAAGTCATCTCTTGAGCATATGGGCGTCCATTTGCTCAAGATACTTCATCTTTAATTAACTCCCTATTTTATAGCTGACAGCACTGTCACGACTGGCCAACTTCGACACTGATTTCCGAATGACCGGGTGATGCTGAGACTGTTCTAAGATATTCATCAGAAAGCCTACTGAACAAGGAAGAAATGTCTGCTGGGAGACATAACTGCAAAATCCATCGTTTAACCCTTTGAAAAATTAGGTGCACCTGATTAAATTGCTTTACGGGTTCCAGACTTAGCCATTTTCCAAACTGCCATCTGACACTTCAAACAACTGCTGCCGGCAAACGGTGAACCCTGCTGATATGAGATGAAGCTCACTGCATGACTGGAGACATTCTACATCTAACGGCTATATGCATGACACCTGAAAGCTGTGTTAAGGGCCTCAAAAATAAAAGCGCCCCTGGCTCATAGTTGCACTGGTGTCATTTTATCGAAAACCAAACTTCCATCCGAGTACCCTACTTTGACCGCTGATAACTGGAGCTGGGATGACCCGATTCAGGCACTATCTGTTTTAACGGACAGCCAGAAGGGCCTACAAGAGAAGTCTCTGGAGATGACGAGGCAAGAAAACTGCTTCTAAGACCTCAAAAACTCCAGTGCGTATTTTAAATAAAATTACCGCTCCCAGACTTTGCCATTTTCTGGACGTCCTCACTTTGTAGTATGACACCAAAGACCTCGCACGCACGAGCGACTGCCAAATCCCGAAGGCTGACGGCTGTGCTCGTTGGAAAGATAAAATGATAATGCTCAATAGTCGTGAAGACTTCGAACGCGAACGAGCTCATCTAACAGACTTAAAGGCTAGGCGCCTCTAGACTGTGAAAATACACTGAAAACCATTTGTTGGTTCGCCCGTAAAATTACATGCTTGGTAGTGTTGATGTATGTTTTATCATTCACCAAACATCAGAATAAAAATGTCCAAAGACACTCTATCCTCTCTTGAAAAACCACCGCATAGGCGATTCCAAGGTTTCTTTAGTCGGGTCTCGACGTGTGGATAAGCTCAATGGTCGTTGTGATTTGCTGGTAATGAACAAGGGGACTTACGTAGAAAGAACTTCATAAGCTCGGGACTTAGGAAATTTATCCTTAAAGGATCTCAATTAGGACTTTCAATTGTGGATCTCAAAAAAAATGGCAAAAGAATAGGGTTCAGAGAATCTAGTCTAAGCCTAAGAACTCAAGAGACAGTAAGGACTCGGTGAAGAGGAATAAACCACACTTTGTTTCGCCTCCTGCAGGACAACATACGCAAAGTGGGTGCAATCTTCAAGGGGTTTGTGAGAATAATTTTCACACCTCGAATGAGGTTGAAGTTAAGCTTCCACGTTTAAGAGCTCAGGCTAACTTTACAAATCGAATGCAAATCATCCATTCGAAAAAAGTATGAGCTACACTTCACCATTGAATCAATACGATCAATCTCTCATTCAATTAACAACTTTTCAAAGCAAATTCTACCTAATCTAACTTTAACTCTAATCTATGGCGGAAGATAATATGTAACCTCGCTTACTATTCAACAATAAGAAGTTATTCAAGGCAAATCATGCTCAAGAGCTTTTATCATTCAAAATAGTCTCAATGCGACAATATACATAATCTGTCTCCACACATTACAAATGAGGGGGCGAGCTCAATTTATAGGCTCCCCAATTACAATTCAATGGCCAAGATTGATTTCAAATCAACGGCCGAGATTACAAAATAAAACCCTAATTAGGGTTTGTCACTTTCGACCAATGAGAAAATTCCATTTAAGAACACTTGTCCTTTTTGCTAAATATAAACCAACAATAAAATAGAAAGTTGTTATATGTTGATTTGGAACAATTTGATTGGTTGGAAGATGACGAGGCACCACCTCAGCGTGCTGGATGTCTTCCTTGGTTGCTTCATTTTTCTTCACGTGCTTGCCTTAGAATATTTTCCCTGCCGATAACTCTGTCCGTTGTGCTTGTTCCTTCCTAACTTTGATCTTGGATTCCTTTCAAGTGTCTAGAATTTGGAGAAGAATGCCTTTGTGCTTTCGCCACAATGGAGGGAATTGGAATTTCCCCTGTGAAGTATTTCCTAGACTTAGCCAAATTTTGGCTATTCAGGTTCATTTTGTAACATCATCTGGATCATTCAACACCATGCTCGAACGAACTTTGCCTGTGGATTGGCCTTCAATTCTGGATTTGGCTTGTACTATGTAGGACAAATTCCATCCTTGGACAAGGATTTTATCCACTTCCTCTTTATTTTCCTCTTCATCCTTCCTGTTTTCTATCCAACACTTAGTGAATTCTTCTCATCCTCTCTTTGGGCGGACTTCACATGAGCTTGGACGTTTTCTCTCTTAGCCTAAGTCGGACTTCAAGCCACTTTGGACAAACCTGTCTAGGGAGAAGTCGAACTTTATCATGCTTGTGCCATTTCTCAGTTGAGCAAAGTCGGATTTGCTAGTGGTTTCACCATCTTTTCTTTATGCTTGGCGAACTTTCTCAACACTTTGCCATTTCTTTTCTTGGTCTAGGTCGGACTTTGCATCATTTTTGCCATTGTACTTGGCGGATCTTATGGATGTCTGGACATACCTTCTCCAAGCAAAGTCGGAAAAGGTTTGGACATGCTGAGCTTGGGCAAAGTCGGACTTTCTCATGCTTGTCCCATCCTTTTTCCCTCACTCCATTTGGCTTGAAGCAGACTTGCCTCCATTCCATGCCCTTGCTTCTTCTTTTAAGACTCGCCTCGCGTTGTCATCCACCTGCAAGAAATAAAATAAACAAATTCAGATCTTCTCTTTCTTGAATTCTAGCTCCGAAGTTAAATTTTTAACACTCTCTCCTGAAGTCACAGTGAATTTAATTTTGCCCTTCGGATTTTATCTCTGGCCGGCACAAATTATTTTCCTCCAAAACATCTCTGGCAAACTTCATTTTGTCCAAGGCATTGAAAATAAATTATTAAAATATTAAAATATTTTAATTTATTCCAACCCGTTCGTCTTCGACCCATGGCTATTTCGATTTCCTCTTCGTTTTTCTTGGCTAAGAGTGTATTTTCCAATTTTATCCTCAATTTCGTCTAGCCAAACCAAAATTCAAGCCATTCCGTCAACAAATTCTATGCCAGATCCCTGTTTTTCTTTGCCATAGCCAACTTTTCTCTTGCACTGAGCCTATTTTCTTCTGCCAAAGTCAAATATTTCCTCGCTCAGTCGAATTTTTATAGGCAAAATCCTCGTCCGAATGTCTTCGTTGGGCGAATTTCCTTGACGTCTGACATATTCTTCCTCCTTCTGGCCAAGGACGATCTTACCTTTCTCCCTGCCTTGCGCATTTTTCTTGGGTCAAAGTTGACAATTTCTCGACATTTTCTCCATACTTAGGCAAATTTTACCTCTTTTCCTCATCGTGTTAGGCACATTCCGTTTTATTTCTTGCTACGTCCCAATCCTCTTTAGCACATGTCCTTTCAAACTTGGCATTTGACCTCTCGAAAGTGTCTCAATACTTGGTCAAAATTCTCAACTTTCCATCCTTTTAGCCTCTGTACTTAGGCAAATATTCGAACCTCTTCTTAGACTTGGCACTAACACTTAGCCAAAAATCTTATCATCTTAGGCGGACTTCCTTGACATTTTGGACGAGGATCATGGATGTCTTTGATACCTTGCTAACCTCCTCCAAGTATATGGCGGACGTTGTAAGTCTTTAGGATGAACATTTTTGGACGTCCCTCTTTTCTAGGGCGGATTTCCTCAACACTTTAGCATTTATCTCAACATTTTATCCCCTTTGGAAATCCTACAATACTTAGTCAAAATTTCGAATTCCCACCTTTTTAGGCTTTTACACTTAGGCAAAATTTCGAAATTTTCATGGATAGTCTTCAGCCAAGTCAAATCTTTCAAGGGCGGACTTCATAACCCTCTTGCATCTCTCTTTTAAGCAGATGGCGGACTTTAGGTGATGTTTGGACAAGGATCCTTAAGGCTGGCGGACTTTAGAGACTTCTAGGATATCCTTGGGCGGACTTTGGAAGTGTCAAGGACTTCCCTCTTAGTGCATGGCAGACTTTGGAACCTTTCAGCACTTCCTCCCTTGATGCATGGCGGACTTCAAAGGATCCTAGGACATGCTTGCTTAGTGCTGGGCGGACTTCATGAGTTCTTGGCACTTGTCTAAACATTCTACCTCTTGGAAATGTCATGATGTTTAGCCAAAGATCAATTTTCCACCCTTTTAGGCCCCCATACTTAGCAGATTTTCGAAATTCTCTTTGCTGGGCATTAATACTTAGTGAAAATTTTGATTTTTCCTTCTTCTACATGCCTAGGCGGACTTTCCAAGCCTTTTGGACATGCTTCTTTGTGAATGGCGGACTTTCAAGCCCCTTTGGACATCCTTGGCGGACTTTGGAAGGTCTTAGGATGTGCCTCCTTGCTGCATGGCGGACTTCAAAGCATCCTAGGATATCAAGGGCGGACTTTGGAACTTTTTGGACATCCTTCCTTTGAACTTGGCGGACTTCATGAGATGCAAGGATGTTGCTTCAGGATGCAGGGATATGCCTCCCAAGTGCTGGGCGGACTTTGGAAGGTCCAAGGATGAAGATGGCGGACTTTAGAAGGTGTTAGGATATCCTTGTTGGCAGATGGCGGACTTTCAAGACCTTTAGGATGTGCATTTTATGTGCTGGGCGGACTTTGGAAGGGATAAGGACATCAAAGGCGGACTTCATGAGCCTTTAGGACGTCCCCCTTTGAAGATGGCGGACTTCAAGAGATGCAAGGATATGCAGGGCGGACTTTAGAGCATGCATGGACATTGCCTCAAGATGCAGGGATATGCTTCATAATGCAAGGGCGGACTTCAAGACCCTTTTGGACATCCTCATGACCTTTCAGACCTTCACATACCTTTCTTCATCCTTCTTTCATGGCGAATTTTCCAGACTTGAGCAGATTTTTTTCACAAACTTCACCATTTCTGAGCTGATTTCATGATTTCATCTTCAAATCTGATCGATCTTGACTGGTTTTTTGACTGGTTTTTCCAGATTTTTCAACGTTTTCAGTCTGATTCTCATGCTTTTTACTTGTTTTTTCCAGATTTTTCGAAATTTTTCAATTTTCATTTCGATTTTCTGAGAGATCTATTGAGTTTTTCGAACTTCTGAGTGCGTTTTCAGAACTCGGGACCCTTCCAAAAATAGAAACTTTCCAAAAATAGCAACTTTACAAAAATAGACCCTAAAAAATAGGGATCCCAGAATTGCCCAAAAGTGCCAAAAAAGTAGGTCCTAAAAAATAGGGGGCCCGGGGTGAGAAACCCTAAAAATTTGGAAGTGTCGGATTTGACTGAAACGACAGTCGATCTTCGTCTCCCAGGCCTTCTAAGCACGATGGTGACGTTTACGCGCTGATTCAAGCATGGATTCTTGACTTGGCTCAGATGACTCTCGGCAGACTGACTGACTTGGAACCCTCAAAATGATGACCTCATTGTAAAAAGACAAGCGATGTGCAATTGCAACACCGAGGCAAAAAGCGGGGGGTCCCCATTTGGGGCGATGTGTGAAAAGGTCATAGAATCTCCGCCACACCCGTCGGATTGACAAGCAGAATGGTGCGGGCTAGGCTAGAATACTACAGGAAGACTCTGTCTGCAAATTTTGCCATCTGAAGGGTTCTTTAAGCCAGCGCCCCTGGCTTGTACTTGCACTGGGAACAAACGGAGAAGCTCAGAAATGTGAAAACTCCATTTTAAGCTGATCTTTGGATGACTATGCCTGAACTCTGAGAGTCGGATAACTGTGTTTGATATCTCGTCGGATAAGCAGACTAGTTGTGAACGGATTGACTGCATCCGTGATTGAAACTGTCGAGATTTACCCCCTTCTTAAGATGGGCGCCCTCAGGCTAGAGGCGTGCTTTTGCCTGGAAAGAGCAAAATTCTCACATCTGGAACTTTAAGGATTTCAACTTCTGTCGCTGATAACCGGAGCTGTGGGTCTCGGAAAACCTTGCTGGATAGCTCGACGGATAACCAGACTAATTTTGAAGAGATTGACTGGATGCTTGAAAATTTTAAACCAGATCTTGACCTCCAACAAGCTGGGCACCCCTGGGCTATACTTGCGCTTTTGTGCTTTTTCCTCTAAAATCTTCATATTTTGGTCACTGAAAACTCCATTTTGATCATTGAAATGACCGTTTGCAATATGAAATGTCGTCATGAGATGCTCCTCCGTCGTGAAGATCTTCATTTTGAGTCTCTGCTTCAGGTTTGACCAATATAACTGACTTTGACTGACAAAATATCGACAAAAACTCCATGCTTGACATTGCCCAAAACTGTGTTTTACAACATTTTAGCAAGATTTAGACTTTAAAATGCAAAATGCCTTGATGAAGCAAAAAAAAAATTGGTTTGGGTACAACAAATAGTTAAGTTTTAGACATTTAATCTTTCTTTAGTTTGGAATATGATTTTATGATTTTATGTTCTGACAAACTTTTTGCCAAAATCCAGTATTTTGAAGCCACTTTTTGTGTGGCTCTTAGGTGCCTAATCCAAGCTATAAGCAAAAGAAAAAAACGACAGTTGCATATAATATATGCTTATCATTTCCACTGTATATGGAAAATCAATAAGCACTACTTCCCAATGTCAAGCCATCTAAGCAACCAAACTCAAAAGAAGAATTTAGATAAAGATATGATTTTCGCTTGGACTACACAGTAATTAGAAATAGGTGTAGCAAAATCAAAACGGATAAAATACTGTTAGCAATAGAAAAAAAGTTTTTCTTTTTCAACTTAAACTGAGTTATATCTTGAAAGCTCAGAACACTATTACACTTCCATTATAGCAAATATTTCATGACACGTGCACTTAAGAAATGTTAATGATTTTCTTTGGAGAAAACACCTCGGGAATTGGGCATTGAAGAACTGACTCAACTGCACCAACCATAGCCTGGACAAAATCATCCCCTCCAGTACCAATTGCTATGAATCCCCTAACAGTTGGATAAGAATTAACCTGCCAGAACTTTAAAAATTAGTATAATGAAAAAAATACAAATAGAGAACCTTCCCTTAGCCTGAAAAATATGGTTTTTGTCCTATTGCAGCTAAAATCAAACAAAGAAACTAGAATTTTCAACATTCAAGATACACACAGAGGTTATCTAGGTGGATGCAGTAAATCACAAACTCAGGTTACCCTGAAACTATTTTCATGGTTGATTCTGTATTTAATGGTCCAAATATCTATGGAATTCATGGTACATGCTACAAAATAAAACTTCACCATTTGGCAATACTTGAAATATTTGTTATACACTACTATACAGCTATAAGAATAAAATTTTCCATACTGAGTATTGTCACACATTCTTTTCAACAAAACATGATGTATTCCCTGTGTGCCACAATGAAGAAGCAACCAAAGAATGCAATCTTGTAGGCCTGCAACACAGACCTTTGGAGAGTAATACTTGGTGCAATATTCTACACAAAGAAAGATTGACAAGAAAAGGAGTTGCAATTGCAATTGTCTCCAGATGAAGAATGTGTATAAATGAGCTTAAATATGCTAATAGAGAAGTATGCAGATGCTAACAGATGGACAGCCCATGTCAATATGTCCTTGGAGATAGAATTGCTCCAGAATGAGTACTCGATCCACTGTCTGATAGTTGAACACAATTAGAAGACTTGGCAATACACAAGAATGCTAGAAAAGACCTTACCAACTTAAATTTAATATTGCCCAATAAGACAATTGCTTGTATATTTTTACTGTAAAGAATTTCAAGCAGTTGCAAATATGTATGATGTAATAAATCGTACTATTACTACTAATTCAGCATTGAATCAGATCATATTATGTGCATAGCTCATTTACTGTATTACATCATGGTTAATTACAAGACTCTTTTTGTGGGTTAGGATATCGCTTTAGCTGTATTAAAGATTCACACAAATTGAAAGTTTCATTATCAAGAATCCTATCCAACTGAACTGTTATTCCAGTTCTGCAGAGATTTCATCCTCTCATGATTTGCATAGTACACAAATTGTATCATGCAACATCCATGATATATAATATAAAGAATATACTTATGCATTGAGCATGGCATTGGCTGTCATTTTAAGGGTGTCTAAGATTAGAACATGAGCCTGTACTTTATAATTAACATATATTGTTACACTTATTAGGGCGTGAGGCAGGGTCAGGCAGGTTCTAACATTCAGCACCCACCAACCCTATTATTGAAAAACACTTCACCCTTTTAAGTGTCATTGGGAAGCAACCTTAAATTTTGATCACTGTTATTGTTGGTGTCCTGCTTCAACTGTTAACATTTGATCTATAATTTGGTAATCTAAATTTATTCAAATTTCATTTTCATTGCATATATTCTGAATTTGGTCACTTTGATTTCTGCTAGCATGGCAATTGCACAAGTGGAGCTTTATGCAGCTGAATCCTGAAAAAATCATCGCATATGACAATTGTTTTTGACAAGAAGGTTAAATATTCTAAATTATATAAGATGAGTAGAAGGGCCAGTCGTGAAGTAAAATCACACTTCACAGCAAGACGAGCAGGTACAGATTACCCAAAAAATAAAAGCAATAGGCTTTACAGATTTCCAACGAAGCCCTTGCATGTCACCTTAAAGCATGGTTGTAGCTGTTGGAAAATTAAGGTTTACATATTCTAATAAAGTCACTTAGTATTAAAATTAATAAATAATTAGTTGGGAGTTAGTTTCCCGTAAGGTAATTTAGGGAGCTTTTTGGGAAGTTGTACAAGAATGCAATGTTATATAATCATTTGAACAATGAATTGTAAAATCTCAAAGAAGTAAAACTAATCTAACATAATTAATATTCTTCCTGAAATGATAGTGTAGTTTATATTTTTCAGCATTCTATATGCTCTTCCATTCTCGAATATGGTATCGAAGCAATAAGTTGAGAAGTTTCTAGCAAAAGAGAAGAAAATCCTGGAGGTGCAAGCATCAACCCATGCCATTAGTCATTTAGGGTGTATCGTTTATTTCATTGTGTGCCTAATCACCCCTTGCCAAGTTCAAAACAATAATAGAGCAGCTTTGAGGTTGTGCCCCTGCCATGAAGAGAGAAACAAGTCAAGCAGTCTGTGCCAGCCAAAAAAAGTAGTTGTCTGCTAGCTGTATGGAGAAAAAGACGCCAAGAGAGAGTAATGCACAAACAAAAGGAAGTCATGAAATTTTTGCTTATTTTGTAGAGTGTGGCAGTCCAAGTAAGGACACATGCCATTATATATCTATATAATCCACAGGGACTAATCAGTGCATTGCGTTTTATTTAGATTTTTTTTTGGCTACTAGTAGTGTACAGCTGATTTTGTTATTTGGGAAAGCTTTTTATTTTTTCAAAAAAAAAGGCAGCAATAAACAAGTCGATGTGAAGTTTGATGATTATCAGTATTTAGAAATTAAATTGAATGTGTAAGGGAAAGTGCATCTTCGAAGTTTGCATGAAGTTTGTTGATATTTGTTTGAGTGGAAAAATCATATGATCTTCCTAAGTTTGAAGGGTGTGACTTGCATACATGGCAAATTAAGGTACAGCTGATTTCAATTGAAAAATATCTTTGGGATATTGTTAGTGAATATTGTCAGTGGAACCATAAAAAAACCACAAGATACAGAAGAAGTTATAAAATGGGTAACAAAAGATCGCAAAGCAACAGCATTGATTGATCTTGGATTATCTAATACCTATTTGCACCATATTGCTCTTACAAGCTTCAAGTGCCAAGATGTCTATTAAACAAAATCTTTTTGGCCTGAAGATGAAAGAGGGTGAAAGTAGTGTTTAACATATTAGTACATTTGCTTTATGTGAAAATAGAATTTGAGCTCATTTGCTTTATGCTTGCTTATTTTCTCTAATTGACATTTGAGGAGGTTTGGAGAGGCGATTTTGGCATTTTGGCGAGCTTTCAAGGGTCGCAAACCCTCATCTACAGACCAGTAGGCCAGCGCACCAATTTTGGTAGGATTTGGAGGCATTTTCATCAATATTTTGCATTCATCTTTGCATATTGTCATAGCTGGAGTAGTTCACCCAGCTAGGGTTTTGTGGAGTAGCATTTCATACACTTTTTTTGGTATGTAACTAGGGTTAATTCATAACTACTGAAACATTTCTGGGCATGTTGAGCCCATTTTTGTGGTGTAATTGCATGGTCATTAGTTCTGATTTTGTAGCAGCAGATTGGACAAACTGATAATCAGATTTATTGCATGTTTGGATGGTCATATTGTTGTTTCATATTGCTGGTTACATTCATATTTGAAGATAGATATATTTGCTATGTTATTTGAAGCATTTTTGGAGAAATATATGTTGCTGTTCATCCTTGTTTGAAAGCAGAAATTTCATATCAGAAGTTAGGGTTTGAGCAGAAAAATAGAAGTGCACAAAATAGGGCAGAAAATTGAGGTTCAAAAATCAGAATCCAGGTCAATATCCTAGTTGGGATATTTCAGCAGATAGACAAATCTTTCTAGATGTGTGCAATGAAAAGCTAAAGGTCAAGAAGCAACAAAAGGAGATAGAGGAACTTAATGAAAAACTTTTGGAGATGAAACAAGTCAAAAAAAAGAATCTCAAACCTACTTGATCAAGTAAGGGATTGTTAGCAGAACAAAGTCAAGGTTACAGAAGATTTCACCCACCACAAAAGAGATGTGGCACATCTAGCCAACCACCAACACATTAAAAGGGTGCAACATGTACAAAAGACACTCTTTCAAATACTTAATACTTAGATATAAGTATAAAATGTAAATATGTAAGAGATTTAGTGAAGAGAGAGAGACAAGAGGGAAAAAGAGAAAAAAATAGAGAAAAGAAACTTATGTGAAATGACACCATAGAATCTAATAGAATAAGAATATAATACAAAGAGGATTAAGGTATATTGAATATTGTGTCTGAGATGTACATATGATATATGATGAATGTAATATACCACAAGTTGATCTGACTAATATATGATGTGTTATGTAATGTAATGTGCATATGAAATTATGAATAGTTCTAAATTATCAATTTTTCTTATCTTTTCCTATTATAATCTTCTGTAACTCACCACATAAGCTCTAACCTTCCTCTTCCTGCTGACTCTAGATTATAAATACAACTTTCAAGAGACTTAAGCCTAGATTCTAGATTTGTGCCAATTCTTGCCAACATCTTGGTTCTATTATTGAGACCCTAATAAAGCAATAAAAGAAGGCCAAATCAATAGATATATCATTTATGGCAATAAAAGAAGTCAACAAAAGAAGATTTAAGATAAGCATGAAAAATTTTATGGTTAGCAACAGAAACCCTAAGATCTGACCTCGTGAGAGAGGGTAAGGCACCTATGGGATGGCAATTGGAGAAGGGGAGGATCTTCAGGGGATCTTTAAAGAGATGCGACTATTAGAAGGAAGACAAGAATAGGCCATTAGGGATGGATAAAAGGATTAATGAAATATCAAATAAAATAAAGAACCCATGGTAAAAGGAAATAGCAAGAAACAAAGACAAACTAGAGAAGAGAATGAATTAGCAAAGGAATTGAACAATGCAAAAAAGAGAATGAAACAAATTCAGAAAAGACAAGAAAGAAACCATAAGAGGATAAAAAAGGCCAAAGAAACCAAGTTAAAGCATACCACAAGGATCACAACTATAGAAGATGAGAATTGTTGGAAAAGGAAGAAGAGTTAGAGTGCACCAAAGGGGTTGTGTTGAGATTGTTGAAAAGGAAAAGGGCCCACCATTAGAAGAAATGAGCATGCCATGGGGGTTGCAGTTGAACCTATGAATTTTAAGGAGCCCAATATGATTACATACACAAAGGAATAGGGGAAAATTGTACTAGTCCATAACAAAGATACACCTGAGCAACTCAAAGACCATCTAGATGAAGAAATTGGGATTCTACAAAGATTAGAAAACCAGATTGAAGAATATATAACATCTAAGGAGTCACTGGAAGAGGGGAGTAGAAGCATTAGGGCTTCACCATTTGAACTTTCGACTCATGCACCTCAACTAGAAGCTGATTTGCCTAGTCTAAAAATCAAGATGGATTTGAAGAATTATTAATGCCTTCAACAAAATTAAAACCTGAGTTTTAGTGTGGAATATTTAGACAACGTTGTAAGTGTGGGTTTGGAAAAGAGAAAATGTTAAGTAATCTGAATTTACAAGAAGATGGGAAAAATGTGGAGGAGAAAGCAATAGAAACCATGTTCAAGGATCTTGCAACGGATACTATGGAGGCAATTAACGAAGAAATGGAAAATCCAATATTAACTGATGAAATATCATTAACTAATGAAAATTCATCTCCTAAATTGAAATGGTCACATGAAGAGGTGAACACCCTAGACCAAAAGTCATCCCCTGTGCCAATTAAGACAAGATGACTACTTACAAAGGCATATATAGTGACTTGACCAAGACAAGAGAAAATCAACAACAAGAATTTGTAAGAAATTATGAAGAGATATTGGGAAGTGAATTCTTTGATAAAGAATTAACCAAGGATAAAGGAAAACAAAGAGATGTGGTAAAACAAGATTGTAGTAAGAAATTTGGAAGATTAAAAGAAAGGAAACTAAGAAATTTAGAAGAAGAGAAGAACAACCCACCATGGAACAAGGAAAACATCAAACCAAAAGAACCCAACACGAGTATGGACAAAACAATAGCAAAGTTAACAATTTTTGGCAGACACCAGTGAGGTGGCCAACACATCTTTGTGCTAGAATCTGCATGGAGATAAAATGAGACCCAAACCAATCAGGTCAAACTCTATGATTTTACTAGGACACTAAGAAAAGAAGCACTTAAGTGGTATATGAAAAGTGTCCTAAACATGACAAAGAATGGCAAGAAATAAAGGAGTTCCTCTCAAATTTTGAATCCCAAGAAGCTCCACCAAAGAGTGTTAGTAAAACGAGAGAGATGTTGCAAGAGGAAAGAGAAACCATTAAATAATTTGACCATAGATTCAAGGAAGTGGTGAGAAAATTAAAGGAAATGCTTACTGAAAAATAGAGAATTGAATGGTTTCTTTTGGACTATTACCAGAAGTGAGAACTGCATTGGATGGCAAGACTTTTGATACCTACTCAAGTGCAGTAGAATCGGCACATAGGGAGAAGCACAGCCATGGAGAAGAAAGAATAAAGAAACTAAAAACAAAGAAATTGAAATGATGAAGCTAGAATTGGAATAGCTAAAAATTAAGCAAGATATACTAGCCAAAGGTGAAAAAAAAACATGACCTCATCATCTCATCAAAGAAAGAATATTTGGTGTGCCTATTATTCAAAAGAAGGAAACTTAAGGAATGAATACCGTATGATGAGAAGTGAGAAAAGAGCTACAACACTTAGAGTCAACTTATGGACAACACCTAGGAAATTAAAATGTGTGTATAGAATTTGTAGCGAATGAGTTGATCATGAAACAGATGTTTATTCATTCCTCTTATTCAAGTTGAGTGAAGAGGATGAGCATGAACCATGGTGCAACCACCATTGTGAAACAATCATCCCATCCATAAGGGAGTTGAAAAGGCTAAAGGATTAATTGAAAAAGCATTTTAAGACTATGACTACAAACAACTAGCATGGAAGAATTAGTGCAATATCCATGCAACACCACTTACACCATCACAAATCATGAATGAGCCACCCTCTACAAGCTACCCTTTGAGTGATAACAGAGGATATTATAATAACTATAGAGGAGGATGCGATCAAAGAAGATGTGAAGATGCCACATGTTACAAGTGCAGTCAAATAGGCCACTATGTAGATGAATGTCAAGAGGAAAGGAGGAAAACGTGTAGCTTCTATGGCAATACCAATCACGATCTATTCACTTGCTTAAGGGCTTAGCAATACTTCAAAAATACTGCACCACAAACAAAAAGTGAGGAATTGTCAAGACCAAAAGTGGTGGCTAGAAGAGCCAAAGTAAATGAGGATTCCTAAACAAATTTTCAAGAAGCAAGGAGATATGTAAAAACATAATTGGATAATGAAGAAGAAAGAAACCAACTCACTTACAAAGGAAGAATAACTAGAAAAAGAGTATTTAGAAAAGAAAGAAGAACCTAAAATGGCATTACTCTGAAAATTCCCATATCACCTAAATGAACGGGCATATTTTGGAGAATCTGTATTGAGTGTTGATGAGGAGGACCCTCTAGCCAATGTTGAGGATGGTGTCCCAATATCACATCCTGGAGACCGTAGTTCTCTCCTTAAGGGAGACACTACTGAAATCTCTATGGATCCTAAGTCTTCTGAAAAGGTGATTAAGATTGGGAAATGCCTTTCTTCAGAAGAAGCTAAGGAAAAGTGAAATATCAAAACTCAAGATGAACTGCATATTGGACAACTCGTCCATTTTGGTTGTTTACCAATCAACCATAATGCAACAATCATACAAACATGAATAACAATTTCAGCAAACAATGAAACTTAGATAGCCAAATCCACATCCCATTTACATGTGCAAAAAATTTGTAAGGCAAAGAACTAAGTAGATTCCAAGAGAGTGGCCTTGATAATCAATCAAATTGTGAGTGAAAGGCAAAACGAGAGAGAGGAGAGAGAGAGAGAGTATAATTGTCCTTGTATGACCATAAGTAGGTCAGTGGGACTTGAAAAAGTGTATTTAATTACAATACATAAGTACCAACTTAAAAAATTCCCAAGGTTATGAAAGTTAAAAAATACAATTAATAAAGACTTGGAAAGAAAAGAAGAGATTCTTAACTTGGTAAACAAATTCAATAATCGTCTGTCTTCCTGGAGTGGCAAATGGTTGTCCTGGGTTGGGAGAATTGTGATGTTGAAAGCGGGTATTGCGGCGCTCTCGATTTATCTTCTTTCTTGCTTGGCCTTGCCAAATTACAAAGCTTCTCAATTGAATTAGATTATGCGAAGGTTTTTTTGGCAAGGAACTTCTGATCAGAGGAAGTTTCCTCTGATATCTTGGGAAACGATTTGTAAGTCAAAGAAGGCAGGAGGAATTAGGATTCATGATTTATTGAAGCAAAACAAGGTGCTAGGTGCTAAATTGGTATGGGGATTGTACACGCAGAATCAAGCAAAATGGGCTAGAATCCTTCAATGCAAGTACTTGAGAGAGGATGACGCTGAATGTATTCTGAGAGCGGTAAATCGAGAGTGTGGAATTTTATCAAGGTTCGTCATCCTCTTGTTTTAGATAATCTATCATGGGATATTCATGATGGGAGGAAGGAAAAATTCTGGGAGGATTCGTGGTGCGGGTATCCGAGTTTGGATTCTACTTTGGGTTTGGTAAGGTCGAAGGATATCCTTGTTCGCTCCTGGGGAGTATGTGTTCGTGATTATATGGAGGAGGTAGTGGTGGGTGGTGTTTCAAAAGTAGTATAGAGAAGGGTAGCGGCGGGTTTGATACCTAAGGAGGAAGCGAAGTTGTTACAAACGGAGTTGGATAAAAGGCTTGTGGTAATTCAAGCTAGGGCGGACAGATTGGTTTGGGCTGGCTCCTCTTCTGGAATATATTCTACTAGAGACGGATATAAAGCTCAAATGGTCGAGGAGATTCCCTCGATATTACCTCTGCATTTGTGTTGGAGCAGCGCTTGTCTTCCGAAGGCCGGGACGTTTGTGTGGGCGGCAATGAGAAGAAGGATTCTAACGGCTGACAGGTTCAAATTTTTGGGATATGCGAGCCCCTCGAGATGTATTTTGTGCAAAAGGGCGGAGGAAGATGTGGATCATCTTCTTGTTGGCTGCCCCTTTGCTCAGGCGTGTTGGAGATGGTTATGTGCTAGATTGGGGTGGAGTAGTGCCTTACCCAATGATATTCGCTCTCTTTGTTGCATGGCCAGTTCTTAAAAGGGATTCTCTATATCATGAGTTGTGGGTTGTCAGTTCGTCCCTAGTAATTTGGGAGATCTGGAAAGAACGAAATAGGAGGTTGTTCACGGAGAAAGCAAGGTTCTTTCCGGATTTTATTAATCGGTTGAAAGCAGCGATTATGGAGGTGATAAATGGGAGAGTGAAGTTGAAGAGATAAGGTGAATGGAGTTTTTCAAAGTGGGATGCAAGAATGCGAGTTGCTTGGTTTGGCTTGGAGATTCCAAAGCCTAGTGCTTGTATTAGAGGAGGAAGGAAAGCGGCAAGAAGGAATGCAAAGTGGGAACCTCCAAGAATGGATGGTTCAAAATGAATTTTGATGGTGCATCACAAGGAAATCCGGGGATTGCAGGGCTGGGATGTTGTATAAGAAATGAAAAGGGAAGTTTGATTGTAGAAAAATCCGAGCACCTTCCGATAATGACAAATATTGAGGCAGAATTATGAGCTCTTATTGGTGGTTTAAAGTTGTGCAAAAGCTTGAAGTTGGGTAAGATTGAGTTGGAAGGGGACTCAATGGTGATTGTCCAGGCCTTTAAGGAGGGAAGAACGGAAAATTGGAAACTGCAGGCCTTATTGGATAGAGCTTGCAAAGTGGCGAGGGGCATCCCAAAATTCACCATCAGACATGTCTACAAAGAGGCCAATGAAGTGGCAGACAGGTTGGCAAATTTGGGTGCTGACGGGGATCAAATGTTCAGAATATGGGATCCGAGGAAGGATGGAGGTTGATACCCTACTTTCTTACCGCGGCTGCCAAGTGGGAGGGGCCGGAATTGGTGTCATTAGGAGGTTGACGATATAGTCTTCGCTGGGGCGGTTACGATGGGCAATCGGGTGACAACGGGCATTAAATGTAGGAGGTTGGTGGAGGATTGGCATTGGTCGTCCATTCGGCCTCATTATTGTGATAGCCTATTGAAGGACAAGGAGGCGTGGAAAATGGAGTTGATGGGATGTCAGTGTTTATTCGAGGTTAAAAGGCTGCAAGGATTTGATTGCCCCGCATTAGCTTCAATGGAATTGATGGAATCTCCCATAAGTCTGCCATCTAGGAGAAAATTGTGGGCTTTTTATGGGAGGATTCAGCATGGGCATTTAAAGTCTGTGTTCAAAGTATGGGATGAACTGGTGTTGGGAGCAATGGAAGTTTTGTTGGGCGAAGAATTCATGAGCTCGGCTGAGCGGTGGAGAACAAACGCAAAAATTGTTGCGAGGTTTCTAGCCGCGCTTCTAGACTTGGAGGTGTTGCGAGCTATGGCGATGCTTATTGCGAGGAAGCTGGTTTGGGATAATCTCCTGGAGGGAGCTATGGACATCATAATTGTTGTTGTGTCGGGTGTTGGGGTACTGCATCCTCGAGACCTTCAGCGAGCTTTGGTTCCTAGTGAGAGGGTTGAATTGTATCCTTTTATATTGGATATCACAGGTGAGGAGTTGCGGCGACACCGTGAACGGGCGAGGTGCGGACTGATTTTCCTCAAGCATTATCTCTATCTGGAGCCGTCTGGAGGGGTGGATTGGCGTCATCTCTTTCGTGATTTTCTGGTTGTGGATGGTGTGTTATGGGTGGACTGACTAGCAGGTTTATCTTGTTTTGTGTCTAAATGCTTGGTTCTCTGTTTCGGCTATCTGATATGTAGGGTGGTT
Source organism: Sequoia sempervirens (assembly GCA_007258455.2). Taxonomy (NCBI): domain Eukaryota; kingdom Viridiplantae; phylum Streptophyta; class Pinopsida; order Cupressales; family Cupressaceae; genus Sequoia; species Sequoia sempervirens. The sequence goes on from VDFB02075321.1 coordinate 352,568,008, forward strand.
ATCTGTTTTGGGGGGTGAATTTGGTGTAGGGCTAGGACAGTTTGGTTTGATGGCTGCGCTAGGTTCTGTTAGTAGATGGGTGAGCTGGGGGGTCGGCAATTTTCTGGTCAGAAAACTGAAAGGAATGTAAATCTTTTTCACAATTAATATAAGCATATTTACAAATCAGAGAAAAAAAGAAAACAAGAGAGTCTAAAAAGCAGTTAAGCCCCAAACAAAAAAAAGTAGGTGCAAGCATTAAAAGCCAAGGGGGGGACTCCTCAACAAAGCATAAAGCAGATAAAGATGAAAGAGGTACACTGACAAAAGACGAGATGAAAACGGCCTGAAGCTCTAAAAGCGTCATTATTTATCACTACCAAAAGGGCCAACACAAGATTTGATAATGCTCATAGGGGATTGTCCAGGAACAGAGGAGCCAAGTTCAACAATCCCAGGAGGAACTTGGGTGCTGCCCTTAGAACCTCCTCTCAAATCCATAATTCATGAACCTCTGATGGTAGAGAAAAAGCTGTGTCCCTGCCTCTATGACCACAGTTATGGACAAAGTGAAGGCCCTCAATGCCAAAGTGAAGCAGATCTATTCTACCAATAATGAATCTGAGGGAGCTAGGACATTCTAGTAGTTATACACAAAGGAACAATGTCTCATAAATCTATCTCTGACTATATATAAAAATTGATTATATTTAATAGGTGATACCCCTTCCAATGCATGGAGAGAGAGAGAGAGAGCACTAAGCCACAGTTTATGCCATATGGGACCAGAAACTTACAAAAGATATTTTAAATCAGAAAAATTAGTTTGGTAGACTAATGTAATCTATTACATGAAAAACATTTAGTGATGAGAATCAAATCTATGGCTGCCTTCTCTCTGGTCTTTTGAGCCTCCACAGTTTAAAAACATGCTAAGTCTTCAATCTATTTAGTTATCGTGGTCTGCCACTATCCTTTCAATTCTTTTCTCTGGCCACATCTCATCCTGATGACGATCATATGATCCGAAACATTGGTGATAAAAAAATTTACATAGTCAAATCCAGAAATATTTCCAAGCTGATATTACAGACTGGAAATTTCATGGTTTTAATTTTGATGCTAAACCTTCTTATATGATTTATTCGTATTCCTGTCCACTTAAAAGATCCTCTTCAGATATCTGGTTTCTTTCCTCTATTATTTTAATTGAATCAGTACACAACCTGGAACAAAAGGATAGAAATCACTCACTGAAGATCAAGGCTAAACATGTACTTTGATACATGCCTACATGCATATACATGTGCATGTGTATATTAATGTGTATCCATGCAAATGTGAGCATGGATACATGTACATAAAGTCCCACGCACATTTGTGCATAGGCTTGTCTTCTTCACTAACAACTGGATTTCTCTCCACTTGCTTTATAGGTACGACCAAGCTGATGTTGGGAAGACAAATGAGTAAGCAGGAAAGCTGGCAGGAATATGACGGAAAAACTTTTAAACAGTTTACATTCCAAGAAAAGTTGTAAGCTTGGAAAAACACAAGGAGGGCAAAACTTGTAAACAATTTACATTCCAAGAAAAGTTGTACTGCTAAGACAAAACAGGTCAGGTATGCAACTACTGTCTGAATGGTAACTCATGAACTCAAAACATAATCCAAACATACCTTTTGATCTAAAATTTTCCATTCATCTGCTGATTCCCCAGTTATTGTGCCTCCCATAACAACATTTCTTGTCTGTGCAACTCTCCCCTCTGTTTTTGAAACCTCTGAGAACCAATTTATGTAAAATCCATCAATATCTTTATTCATCAAAGGAATGTAGCACTTTCAAATTTATTGATTGGTAAAAGTTCAAACACTTTCCAAGTGAAAAACTAAAATTTTATGAATATTAAATAAATCTCCGCATAACAAATCCTACCTTTGGTTGAATGCATGCAATAGAAAGATAACAATTTGTCAATAGGAATAAACCACATATTACACTCCCATACGACATGGTATCATAAATGACATTAGATGCATCAGGTTATGCACTCTAAGTCATTGACGAATCATTTACTGCATAGCACTAAAGTCAACAAGATACGTACAATGCCATCTCAATTTCATAAGTTTAAAGATAGAGGGTAGGGTTTACAAATGAAATAAAATTAGCTGGCGCATGCTGTATATAGCTCAGTCAACATGTCTTGTCCATAGTCAAGATTTATTTAGCTCCTCAATTGGTCTGATGTATGTTTAAACCACATTTTGCTGGATTGATTAGGATGCCCAATATGGAAGAAAATAAATCAGTTTTTATCATAGTTCTCGCCATTTGTTTCCAAAACCTTTTTGTGGTAATATGTTGCAAAAACAAGCCCTTGGATAAAAGTCAGTCCTGAAGGTGTATCAAGATAAATGCCTAATATTATTAATGTTATTGGAATTTAATACACTATGTTTATCTTTTGTTCATATAAAATTAACATTTTGAACAAGAATTGCTTATTCTGTCAGACACTGCTGATTCTGAAATTGTGCTTAGATACTCTTTATTAATGTCTTTCCAAAGTTATGAAAACATGAAAGATTAAAGAATTAAAAAGGTTCAATAAATGCCAAACTCCCAAAGCACAAAAAATATCTAAATTTACAAGATCTAGTATTCTTTGTCAAACTCCCCATGCACAAAGAATATCTAAATATACGAGATCTAGTATTCTTTGTATAGAGAGAGCCAGTTTTAGATGCATGCTAAATAGTCATCAAATCCCATGTGTAGATCTCGTTCAGTGATCAGCCTCATTCCTTTATAACCCACTATTCAATTTAATTTAGAATTGTCTTAAAAGTAAATCCAGCCATTCTTCTAAACAATAATCAGACAAATAATTGAATTTAGCATCTTGCAATCCTCATCTACAAGATCTCTTTCAACAACTTGGTTGTTAATCCAGTACCGTTAATTTCTGTAAAATTAAGCAGATGGCATTAACAGAAGTCACTAGTTCCTTTCAACTTGTAAAACAAGCTATCACAAATTAGTACTGGACTCCACCCTCAATAGCGAACATGCATCTATGACAAATAAATCCAAATCCAAACAATGAGAAATGTAAGAAATGTGAGGCCACTTGCACACACAAAGTGTGGGTTTACACCTGTGAATCCACACAATAATATGAGCCCTCTTAAGCACTTTATTGGTGTCACATGGGAAGTTAGAGAGAATGGGGGCCAAGCAGGTGATGGAATTCGGAATTGTGGAGGTTTATATGTACAACGTTGAATAGCAAAATTGTCTTAAGCCAGTTTGGCTAGCCCAATGGTGGACATCATGTCTTGTGGGTTAAACATCTTTACCTCAGCCCAAATGTCCTCTTCTAACTTTTGAATAAGGCACCATCAACTCCTATGGTCTGATTGGCCAAATGTTCAAAGTTCAAAATATGTTTGGTACTCATGGACAGAACCAGTTTGGCATAGCTTGGTTAATACTCTAGTGAAGTCATCATAAGAACTAGGCCCAAAATGAGTTAGAATAACTTTGCAAAACTAACCCCAAGTTGGCATGCCACCATTCTTCTCAAACCATTGTATGGCATCATGCTCCAAATTGAATAAGGCAATGCCAGACCTTCAATTGCACGGGGATTTGATGTAAGGTAAAGTATTGTTTAGCTTGGTAAATCTAGCTGGTGGAGTCATCTCAATCAAATAGGGGAAAATCCATTTTGGGTAGAGATTGTGGTCATCCCCCAAAATTATTCCCACCACCATGGGTGTGATGTCCAGAATACTAACCAAAGAAGCAATGATGACCATTATGTTCTCCATGTATGTTTTCCATGGCCACATGCAGTGTAACATGTTGCAATATGAGATTCAATTTCATCTAACCAATGAGCTTTGTTCACCTAGTGTAAGGCTTGAAGTGATTCTTTGATGGTCCTAAGTTTAGAGTCAAGTTTTTCCATAGTGAGATCCTAAGAACAATGCCCATTGTGTAATGTCCCCTATCCTAATTTGCCCTAGAATTCGCCTATGGGTCATAATTTTCACAAACTAGGGTTAGGGTTTTCACCTTGTTGGTGGAGTCCTTGATTGAAACCTACATTCACCACATGAACAACATTGCAAAACATGCATATATTCTTTTGTTAGCATTAATCCATGGTGACATATTTATAGATTACCAACAATGCAGCTTATTGTGAACTAAGAGGAGTGGCATGGTGGGTCCACCCGAAGCCATATACCAACCTAAGAGGTTGTATACCAGAACTCTCCTTGTTGGTGACTTGTACCTGCTTTCCCCAACCATGCCCCAACCTCGGAAAACACTTTGCCCACTTGTGGGAACGAGTGGCGCTTATAGACGGTCTTGGCACTTCCACCCCTCCATGACCCATCCTTCCCTTTGAGTTTGAGCGAACTGTAAGTGGGACTTCCACCCCTCCATGGCTCATCCTTGGATTGGACGGACTATAAGTGGGATTTCCACCCCTCCATGGCCCATCCTTCTCTTAAGTTTTGAGCGGACTGTAAGTGGGATTTCCTCCCCTCCATGGTTCATCACTTCCTTCGGATTGGGCGAACCATAAGTGAAATGCACCACTCTTCTCAGGCCCCTTCCCCCAAGGGGGTTTACAAGCAGATTCAGACACTTAGATATTAATATTCAGTAATAGATATGAATCATATGTGCAGATACTTAATCAGTTAACCATTTAGGGCATTTAGAGTAGTATGCTAAAGAACAATGTGCCTATGCATATATGGTATAACTTGATGCTAAGTAATCCTTCACAAGTATGACAAGAACAAGTATTCAATACATGAAATAAGACTGCTACAGAGGTACTTAAACAGTGTAAACCCACCCGCTATCATGAGATAATCACTAATTATATAACCCAAAGCATGCACAGATAAGTGGTGATAATGAATACATAACTGGGTTATGTAATTGCACAATTATATTATCAGGAGCAGATGAATGTATAAAACCAGTTTATGTAATCAAGCAATATTATCAGGAGCAGAGATATAAAACCAGATCACGGAAATATGTCCAATCAATGATAAACCAATGAGGAAGTTATGCATTCATATCTGATTGCTAAGTGCTAAGGATAGGATACACCTGATATGAGTGCTGCAGATTCTGAGTCTTCTTTGCTGATCTCTTTATCGCTTTTGTTTTCTTTTGTCGATGATTCCTTTGCTATGGAACTCTTCCTTCTTCTTATACCTTCGGTGGCGGAAAAGAGATCTCCCTTCAACTTATACCTTCTTTCAAAGGGCATGTCTGTTTGTTAGTGGCCTTAATTAATCATTGTGTCCTTGATCGCATAAGGGATAATTAGTTTGTTAGTATTATCTTTTATCGCTGGTTGCCTTTTACAACGATCTATTCCTTTCCTTCTTTAATTTTCTTCAAACCTGTTTTTAAGAATCCCGGTGCCATCCTCCATCGATTGGCTATTTAGACAGGTGATCCTGGGCTATGCGAGGGGACATGACACATTGTCCATGTTGAGTCACTTGGGTTGCCCGAAAGGTGTACTAGAATTACATATCAAAATGATCATCTCAACAAGATGATCACAATTGTGCAAGTGTCTCAATAGCTGAAAAAATTACTCAATTACCAAAAGGTGTGTCAAAGTTATATGTCAAAATAATTAGCTTAACAAGATGATTGCAACACGACAATTGCCTAGATAATTTTTCTCCTTTTTTACAAATAATACCTTATGGGAAGATTTTTCAAACATAACCATCAAATTCTTCCTAGTTAGAGTGAAATTGATCCCAAAAGTTTCAAATTAGCAACCATATAGGACCTAAACCCTAACGCAATTGCTTCAAAACTTGCTTTCTAACTGTAATAACCCACTAACTTGCAATTCTAGATAATCCTATTCAACATGGCTGAATCAAATCTAATCTATGTGGATCGGTACAACACTATGCAAATCAACTAGTCTCTACCCAATAGCTCAAATTTGTTCTTAGAAAGAGTTAAAAAGGGATGGCTAGGCTAAAGTGTCCTTGGTCTATAGGCTCTCTAATATACTTGTCTCATATGTAAATTGTGAAGCAATCCAACATTTCAAAGCTCTAACTACAAAGGATTCCGTCACCCCATAGCCACACTCCCATCTCAAAGGTACGAAGAAGTAATTTTCTTGGTGCTAACAGCTATTAGTGCTCTACAAATTGCAAATGGTCGATGGTTTCATAAGGCAAGGCCTCTTCTAGTTCTAAAGGGTCTCACAATATATTGAAAGGTATGTGGAAGTTCAATTCTATCTACAACTGTTGTTTGAGGCCTAGGTATTGGAGTCTAAGCATCCTTACTTCACTAGGCCATTTATGAGGAATCTAGCTTAGCTAGGAATGACAATTAAACCCCTAGCACAAGGTTTCTAAACTATACAACCTGGTGCAAAAAAATGGGGGGGAGGAAATGGTTAGTATCCCACTAAGTTAACCACTTTCACAAGGTGAGAGTGTAAGGTGAGTAGTTCTAGTAAGCCACTAAATTGTTGTTTCTTTGGAGCACAACTCTAGAAAGAGCATTGATACAACTAGTTAGGATCTTCATATACAAAATATTATCAAACATAACAACAAAATGCAAAGAACACAATGATCAAAAAATAGCTGCAAATATGTTTATATTGGTAACGTGAATCACAGGCCTCTTCAAGGGGGTAAGCTCCTTGAGAGAAAAGATCTATTACAAAATATGATTCCAAGATGATATTTGCTTATCACAACATCAATATAAAGCCCTCATAAAGAGTGACTTACAAAATACAACCAATGCGGGATGAATGCATACAATGACTATCAATTAAACAACTATACTATTACTATTGCAATGCTCAAAGTATTACAAGGTTATGACATGAGGGTCCTAATACTCTAATTATGAATTTGTGTCATTTTAGACAAGATTCCTAATTCATCTAGCTTATTCATCAAGCTATTTTGTTGATGATGATTGTGTTAATTGTTAAAATCTTGTTTGATGAATTCAACTATTCACAAAACTAATTCATATAAGAACAACTGCATGAGGCATCAAGTTTAATAGAAATCCCATATCAAAGTAATGCTTTTGGTCCCAAAAGAAGTTTGAACAAATTGTCTTTGCAAATGCTTTGTGTTACCTCTTGCCCACACAATATTATCAAGCAGAAAGAATAACAAGGAGAAAAGAACACAATTCTTGAAAAATAGCTGCAAATATGCTTATATTCATGAAACTAGAACAAGTATCCCAAGTCTCTTAAGGGGGCAACCTCCTTAAGAGCAAAGCTCTAATACAAAAAATGATTCTGAGATGATTTTCTCCACAATAACATCAATATAAAGGCCTTGCAAAGAGTGACTTATGAAGTACAACCAATGTGGGATAAATCCACACACTTAATATAAATTCATTACATTATTACAACTCCATGTGATGTATGTGGGATAAATATACATGATGTAATATTAACAAGATAACTTAACTATAATTATTACAATGCTCAGAATAAAAAAAGGTTAGGATGTAAGGGTCCTAACACTTTGAGAGCTGATATGCATTCTTCAAGAACCAATATCCATGCTCCTGTTAAGAAAGATGGAAGTGTGATGAGGAACTTTGAATATATTTTATATTGTACATCGCCAATTCCTTCTCTTTATTTTATTTTTTTTAATCTCCTCGCCCTGCATCTTCCTATAGATAGAGAACCTTTAGGACTTCCCTCAACCGATAGGGAGAGGAATTTAACTGACTTTAGGAGGTTGACATAAAAACCATGAATTATACTTGTCAAAGGCAATGTAAGGAAATATGTCAATCCAGTTCTTCTTTCATTGGCTGAGTATCTAAAATTCCTCTCCAGCTGGCCAAAGGAATTTAGAACTTCCATCTACATCAATTTGGAGACCCTGAGTTGACCTCACAAAATGAAATCCAACTTGCTTTACTTAGGAGATCCAACATCAACATCTGAAGAATGATCATCACTTGAAAAATGGCTTCTTCAAATACTGATTCCAGCTTCAAAGAATATAGAACTGTAAACCAATTATGCAAAATGTATCATGTACCTCTTCATTATGGGAAAGTGATTAAGGGCATTATACAGACTCTGTAATCGCCCAATAAAGTTTATCAATATTTCATTTCATTAAACATAGTTATAATAACTCATCTCCATGGACTAAAAGATACAGGATTTATTTCTCAGATATTAAACTCTTGAATTATTTGGCTGATAAAAACTTTGGGAGCAAAAGCCTCAAGAATCTAGTAGAAGTTTTATACTACTGTTCAAAATGTGGAGCCTACAAGATCAAGTTCTTCATTTCTTTGATGAAAGTTTACTTTTGCTGATAAGATTCCCAATATAATTGTCAAAAAATTAATAGATAAACCGCTATTCGAGGATCCTCTCAAGTCTGGTGGTTCAATAGAGGTTTAAAAATTACTTCTATTAAAACCTACATTCAATTATGGCCTTTCAATTAATCAAAATTTTAGGTATAACTAATCTTTTCCTTTTTTTTTCTCAAAATAGTGTCATAATTATAAAAGAGCAGATTTTCCCACTTTTTATGTTTCCTCCAATATTTACTTGACTAATCTTTTTTTGGAATATTTGTCAATTAATTCTCTTTTTTATAATACTAAAAAGATTTTAACTCTTAAACCAATGCTTTGAAGAATATTTAATATTTTGTTATGAAAACGTTTAGACAACAGATAAATGAATAGTTTTTGCCTTTTTGGCTATTTTGCTGTGGATGTAGCTGAAAATGATTTCGCAAAGGTGCTTTTCAAGAATCAATCTTGAGATACAGTGATTATCCTCGTCGTTAGGAGGACCTTTGCATAAAAAAAAATCTAGCCCAGACTGAAAGTAAACAGCACTGGAGTTCCAAGATGCGTGGTTGAATCACCTGAGACAACGTGAAGGAGTTATATATCATAAATATTAAGAAGCAGAATCAGCAAAGGTGATCCTTCCTCATTAAATATGATATATTGCTGGTGCTGTAGTGCACCCTGAATCATGAAGGTTTAATCAGCCCTCATACTGTGCTCAAGAGACATTGATCACTGTTGGCTAAGTTTCCTTGCATAAGAGACTTTACACAAGATATAATGATTCCATGAATCAGAAGATGCAAGAATCTCTTGTGTGTATGGTCAAGCGTGTAGCAAGGTAGAGTTATATGGACTATAGTGTTGAGACTAGCTGAGGATTTTGTGGATCCAAGTCTGAGTTAGGCTCAGTGAGTCTGCAGCCTTGACTCACGGACTTGACCGAGTTTGAAAGCTGAAAATTGTGAGTCTGCTGAAGCTGAGTCTGTGAAAACAAAAATACAGAAAATAAACTTTAAATTTTCAAAAAAAGAAACATTTTTTCCTCTTTTTTTAAAACTGCTTTGCCACCAAGTTTGAATGCAAGTCTCAACATTATGCTCTGGAGTCTGGACAACAATCCTCGGTGATCTGATTTAAGTTCAGTGATGGAATGAAATCAAACACATTAATTATGCCAACATGCATAAACCTTTTCATTAGGGTAAAAAGTAAATACTTGTGTTATGCTTTTTCCTTTTATCTTTATAAAAGTGTATTCTGGTTTTCCTTAGTTTCACCAATGATTTATATGTGTAAAAGTGTCACACCAAGAGCACAACTGCTAATTATGTGAACTTTCTGTGGAGTGCTTTTATTGCAGGGTTGTTTTTAATCTATATAAAAGTTTGTTTTGGTTTTCCTTTGTTTTGCCAATATTTCTATGTGTATAAATCTCACACCAAGAGTTATAACTGCTAGTTATGTGAACTTTCTGCAGAGTGCTTTAAATGCAGTGTTTTTTATTATCTCATTAAAATTGTGTTCTGGTCTTCCTTTGTTTCCAATAATTTATGTGTAAAATCCTCGTGCCAAATTATGTTAACTTTCTGTAGAGTGCTTTAAATGCAGAGTTGTGTATCGCCACTAATCACTTTAATAAATACATGGGGCAAAAAAATTGCAGTACACCAAAAAACAAATTGCGGATATAAAGCTGTGTAATTCACATTTCGTTATTTTTTACGAATAAACCACTTTTAGAAGTGAGGAGTTAGAATGCGAATTCACTAGACCATTATTTCTCAAATATATAGTCAGGAAGACTATAATCGCTGCATTGGTAATCAACAGACTTTCGAGTTAAATGCAAATTTGACTTATCCGTGAACGCCTGGTGACCTACTTCATAATTGGCTATATCCATCTCATCACCAATCACAATCACAATTAGTTGAGTTTTAGAATTGAAAGACGGTGCAGATAAGCGTTATTGTAAGAAAAGAAGAACAGTACCTGAGATGGCTTTGAGAACAGCTTCTTGAGGAGGACTAGCGTCTGCATCTCTCGAATTATGAACACATTTGCGTTGGAGATGAAGATGAAAGGGAAGGGGGCCTCCTACTCCTATTCCTATTTTCCTTTTGCCCCATGACGAAGAGGAGGGAGAAGTTAGCATTCTCATTCTCGCTCCCACTCCCACTGCACCTGCACTCATTACCATCATCATGTTTTGTTCTACGCTTGTAACCACACCCCTCACTCTCTAGAGCATCTGCATCTCCATCAGCCTCAGATAACCCATATAACCTTCGCTTCTAATTCTCGCTTACTTTCCTTCACAAATTCCTCAATTAAAAGTGCGCCTCATAGTTTCTCAATTTACGATGTTTTTATTCAAATTTACAATCTTCCCAAATCACAATGCGGTTTTTAGTCCTAACCTCATTTTGGAAGATATTCATACATATTGTTGTAATGGTTTTGTATTTGTTATTGGTAGAATGTTTCTAATATAATTAGGTATCTATTGTTAAGTGGTATAGTTTAGTTTTCTTTTTCTTTTCTTTTTTTAATAATGTATTTTGTGTTTCATTTTTTATATATTTGTTATTTGTTTTTATTTATTACATTTTATTCATGTTTAATTAAATATAGTCAATCTATTTTGCAAGATTATCATTTTAATGTTTAAGGTTCATTTATGTATCACAGAGAATCGATTATTATTTTTCTTATTAATTTCATAGCTCCTACATCTATTGTTCATATCACTCTTTACCTAATATCATTCCTACTCCATTAATGCTTTCTCCACCATAGCTACATCCTACTCCATACTTCATTTTGTTCCTACACATATGTCTTATTGCATACCCTCATTTATTTGCATGCCTCATTCTATTCCCAATTCCACTCCTTGTTACCTACCTTATACCCAATCCTTCACGGCCTCTTTCATAACTGTTATATATACCATCCTAGTGGCACCCAACACTCTTTGGTTAACCTTTCCTCTACCACCCTACATGCATTATTTCAATACATTGATAAAGTTGAAAAAGAGTTGATATTATACCTAGGAAGCAAGACAATTCAAAGAATTTATTAAGGTTAGAAATATGTCATTGGCATTCAAAATTGTTATGCGTCCTTTATGCATTGGCTTTATGGTACATTATTTTTCAATGTATGATAACAAATGTGACCATTAAGATTCACAATGAACCCCTATAGACCCTACCTCCATACAAGTCACCTCAGCTCCAAAACCCTATGGACCTAACTCCAACTAGGTATTTATCTATCTATATAGAGGCCCATCCTACCTAATCGCATCACTGTCATCTATAATAGTGATACAATGACTATCAATCCAAAATTTAATACACATTTGAATTCTTTTGCTAGTGCATGCTTAGACTTTGTGTATGAGGATAAGCTCTTGGTTAAAAATTTCTTAAAACAAGAAAAAAGACTATGCATGCTTATTGAATGGTTCTTCTCATCGAGCCTTGTGGATCTATACATTCATTTTTTTATTCAACCAAGTCATTTTTAAAACAATTCAAAGTTATCGTGGGCTAGTTTAGTTTCGTATGTCAAAGTTCAAACCTATAGTGATCAAGATTGAACTTGTGGTGTTTGGAATTAACCTTCAAGTTTTTATGTGCTTATTCAAATTCCAAGACATTCATCAAATAATGGGCATAAATTTTATTATAGTTGTGAATTAATAATACATATCATTAGCATCGTTCTTTTGTCATAAATCTTAGAACTAACTACCTAAATTCTCTCATTTAATTATTATATTTATCATATTTCAATTATCAACTTAGCTTTAAAATTAGTTTAGGTTAATAGTACTTCATTATTTTGTATTTATTATTAGACTATATTTACTTATTTATGTACAACAATTTATTTCTTTCCATTTATTAGTGAACAATGTTTTTCTTACATGACCTATGATTCTCCCTTGGGCTTTCTCCTTCATTGGGTTTTTTCAATTCTAGATATTATATGGTTTCTTTATCATACTTTTTAGATATTGCTAGAGTTTATAATATTTCCTATTCTATTGTACTTTGCAACTATGTCTTTATTTATTAGGGTTTTGTGGCTCATTGATATGTCTTATCTTTTATCCTCTTTGCCTGCCCTTGTTTTGGTCTATAGGATTTGCATTTCACACTTTATTCAAATATGGTTATTGATTGATTTTCTAATTTTTATCAACCATTAGGTCATCTTTATCCATTTCTCTCTTTTAGGGTCTCAAGAGTTTTTTGAATGCCAAAATGTCTTTCCTCTCATCCCCTTATTGAAGAAGTGTCCATTTGAATCCCAATATGGCTCAATCCTAAAGAATGGTGTCCCTAATGACATTCTAATGAAAAACATTACTACTATCATCATTGGGAATGAAAACAAACAATATGATCATGATGAATATGTAGCTCAATAAGATTTCACACAAGAAGCTATTAGCTTAACCAATTTTGAAAATCATATGCAACTAGTGGATATGATTCATATTTTATTCATCAAAAAACTATCTTAGTTGTAAATATTGTAAATGACTGGTGTTAAGGTTTCAAACCCTAAATATTTAATCAATGCATCTATCATCCCTTCTCCATCTTGGTCATGCCTTCATCAACCATTATCCCATCTTCTAACTCAGTTCCCTAATATAACCTACCTTCTAAGTTTCCTCCTATCACCATACTTGCATCCCAAATGTCATTCTTCACATCTACCTCTACTTTTTCACAACCATTTACAATTCCCATTATCACATCCATAGCTTCTACACCTATCGTTCCTACCACTATTTTGACTAGTTTCATTCCAACTTCCATTAGTGCTTCCTCCACTTTAGTTCATCCTACTTCATATCTCATTCCATTTATATGCATACAACTTGTTGCACATCCTCATCCTTTCTCATGCCCCATTCTATTCCTCAATCCACTTATCCTTACATACCTCGTACCCAACCTCCTTTCATGGTTTAGTATGCAACTAATATAATCTAGAGCAAGGGGTATATTAAAATACTACCCAATTTAGCAACCTACACATCACTATGCATAACGAAAGTCATCATGTAAATAATTTTGAAAACTTCATTAAATTTATTAGTTGTCTACATAGAAATAAATAAATATATTAAGCTATTACAAATACAACTCTTACAACATGCCACACCTCTCAAAATGAAGCTTTGTATAGCCTTCCTCTCTCATCAATCCACTCTTCACATTCAAGGGTCAAATAATTTCCTAACTTTTCTAAACAAACAAAATTCTACTCCTATTTCTATAGAATTTCCTCTTTTCTCTCCTCTGTAAAACCTATCCATGGAGGATTATCCATTTATTTTATATATTCTAGCTCTTATCACCTATTATAAAGGAAAGAATACTAAGGACACATTATTATCCATGAATCCTAAGGACACATAATATATCACTTATAGGAGAATACAACGATTTCTTAAATTCAAATTTTGAACAAGAAGATAATGTGGGTGATAGGAATGATCGACAAAATCCAAGTCCTATGCAAGCTTTAAATGTTTGGCTAGAGGGAAAAATAATTGGTTTAATTAATGACTCAAATATTACAAATCATTAATACCAATAATAATAATACATGTAACAATGACAATGGTGGAAATAATGGTACTAATGGAAAAAATGGCAACAATGGAGAGGCGAGCAATACCAATAATCCAAACATTAACAATTCCAAGGTAGCCAATGGAAATACACATAGGCCTCTAATGCCTAACTTCATAGAGGCACCACCTAGGGGACAAGCAGAATAATAATATGATGGTGAAGTTGTAGATTATTTGAGGGAGTACCAATCATTAGGAGAGGAATTTCATGCAACTATTTCCTTGGCATATTTTGCTAGATTAAGTACAAGAAGTTGCAACGTAGAGTGGGAAAGTTGTTCATTCCTAGCTTTGATGGTTCCAACAAGTGCACTACATATTCATAGATGAAAAGATTAGATACATATTTTTAGCTCAATCTCATGTTGGAAACAAAATCCATCAAGTATGCAACATTACATCTAGATGGAGAAGCACATTTGTGGTGGTACCATGGTTTGGTGATATTGGGACATGATAGTATCGCCTCATATGTTAATTTTAATCAGAGGTTAATTGATAGGCTTGATAAAAAAAAGGCCCTAAGTTATACTTTAGAGTGTTGCATAGTTGAGACAGATGGGATTGGTTGATTCCTACATATACGCGTTCCAAAAACTCTCAATCATGGTGATAGATGTTTCAGAGCATAGGTTGATCATTTTATTCATGGAGGAATTGATAGAGTCACTTCACAGTCGAGTCAAACAAAGCATTTGACTCGATTTACTTGCAAGATTCCATCAAAAGGGCTAGAAATATGGCAATCTCAATACCTAAAAACAAATTCTATTCCAAACCATTTCCTCTTAAAAAGGATTTAAGAAAAAATTCTAGAAGGAATGGCCAAAGAAGACTTACGTGTGTTGGGTGAAAATTATGTAATCAACTTTTCAATAGATTACACAACTTGGACTTCAACCACAGCTATGTGAGATGTGAATCTCTCCTCTCGGAAAGGGGAGGCGCCCTTCTTACTGCTAACAGAAGCAATAGTAAATCAAACAAGTAATTACAAAATGTACACAAAATTCACGGAGTGGGGGGGGGGTGTGTTACATTCATCCTTCTCTCTTTTTTCAGAGAAGATGTTTACAATGCTTCACCATTGGAAGTTCAAAATTCTTAATAACCTAAAACTAACAACTAGCAGTAATACCAATAGCTCTATCTCGTCAAAGCGAAGCGTAGAGATACCAGAAGTGATTAATAACAAACAAATAAAGTAAAAAGGGAAAGCTCACGAAGGCACAAAGTCGTTTCGTAGCTTTATCAGTGTTGGATCTGCGTAGATGTACCGTTTGCTACGTTAGAAGCACAAAGTCTTCTTAGACGCAACAATTCTTCGAACAGCATGAACGATTACAAGCACAAAGTCTTGTAGATCATCCAACAAAAGTATCAATGAGCACGAAAGATTATAAGCACAAAGTCTTGTAGATCCTTCGACAAGAGTATCCAAGAGTATGAATAATTACAAGCACAAAGTCTTGTAGATCACTCAACCAGAACATGCAAGAGCATGAATGATTACAAGCGCAAAGTCTTGTAGATCATTCAACCAAATGATAAACAGAAATAACAATGCAATCTAAATAATAGATGTAACACAAAGTTTACATAAACTACTTAGAGTCTTTCAGATTCTTCGAACTAATCACTACCAAATAAGATTAACTCACAAAAGTATCGAATCCAACGCAAAGTTTGGCTTGCAATCCTTTTCTTTATTAATCGAATCTCATTCACAAAGCATGAACGCAAAGTTTCACAAATTTTCTTACAAAAGGGCAGCACTTCGTTGCAAAAGGCTAAAAGATAATTTACAATGAAAATCCCTCACCTTATATAGAAAGAGGGATGAGCAAAATTAGGAAAGAGATTGAGAAAATCAGGGAAAGTTAGGTGAGCGATTTTAGGAGATCTCACCTAACTTTGACCAAAGTCAAAGTGTAATTTGTTTTGAAAATATTACATCTTTGAACTTGGTGTAATTACAATTTACAAAATGGCATTCGAAAATGTCGAGAAATATTTACAAGATGCATAATGGGATGCACCGGAAATGTCTAACATGGAGAACAGGAAGCTTCTTCATGTTTCTTTGCTTGGGCGCGGAGTCTTCATACTTCTTCCTGGTCTCCTGCATGAACTTTTTATTTGGAAGAACCAAGATCAAAGGACATCACCTTCGGGATCACTTGACGAGATCTGGAGAGAAACTACAAGGATGGTGAATCAACAAGCGTTAGCAGAAAAAGTAGCATTGGGAAGCGTGAAATGAGCAACGATGATGGGAAAGCGTGGAGCGGATGACAAGGCACACAAAACGATGCGGGAGTGAAGAAACGGGTCCGGAATGGAAAGAGAGCGAGTTTGAAGAGACTAAGATAAAAACTGCCAAAAGTGTAAAGGTGCTAAAATTCAGCACCATTGCACAAAAAATGACTAAGTCTGGAAGAAAAGTGCAAAGGTGCTAAAATTCAGCACCATTGCACAAAAAATGACTAAGTTTGGAAGAAAAGTGCAAAGGTGCTAAAATTCAGCACCATTGCACAAAAAATGACTAAGTCTGGAAGAAAGTGCAAAGGTGCTAAAATTTAGCACCATTGCACAAAAATGACTAAGTCTGGAAGAAAAGTGCAAAGGTGCTAAAATTCAGCACCATTGCACAAAAATGACTAAGTCTGGAAGAATGCAAAGGTGCTAAAATTCCATTGCACAAAAATCAAAAAGATTGTGAAAAGTGTAAGGGCGCTAAAATTCAGCGCCCTTACATTTTTGGAGATTTCAGTCTTTGATGCAGGGGCGCTAAATTTTAGCGCCCTTGCACTTTTTAGAGTTAGAATTTATTCTGGCATTTTCAACATGTCATGGCGCTAAATTTTGGCGCTTCAGCATCTTGAGCACATTTTTGGTAAAACAAATGTAGGGATGAATGGAAATGGCGCTCTGAGTTGGCAAAGTTTGTCTGCATGGAGTTGCCATTGAAATTGGAGAATAAAGAGAAAGCAAGGGTAACAACTTACAAAGATGAAACGTGAAAAACGCTAGAGAAGAACTTCGAATTTCCAAAACATGTGATTGCAGCTTGAGAAGAACTCGCCCAGCAAGAAGAAAAGAAGAACAAAGACCATAAACAATGAAAATGGCGAACAAAGACACTTTTAAGTGAACAGGAAAATCAAAAACCTAACTCAAGTCGAGCAATAAATTTAGGCACGAAAAGTGGCACGATTGACAAAAAACGCGAAAAAGATGAAGAAATGCGCCAGGGCCAGAAAAAGTTTAAGTGTTAGGAAAAAGTGTAATGGCGCTAAAATTTAGAGCTATTACATTTTGGAAAAAGTCACTTCATGCAGGGGCGCTAAGTTTTAGCACCCTTGCATTTTCCAGACTTAGCCAATTTTGGCTTCAGGGCAGGAGCGCACTTTTTCAGTGCCACTGCATTTTTCACAATTCGCTAAGTACAAACAGTGAGACTTCGCGAAGGAGCTCGTTTCGAAGGTCTTCGCGAGGCGAACATGGGGGAATGCTCAAATTGACTATTTGAGACTTTGGAACACATTTTGAGGTGGTTTGAAAATCACTTCGTTATGCGTACTTGAACTTCACGAATCCTAGGAAACAGACAAGTTTCGTAGGGGGGTTATCCGTGGAATGAGCGCTGCTAGATTCCATGATAACAACGTGGATGATGAGTATAGAAATGAACTTTGTGGGAAAAATATTTGCTTCTCTTGCAAAGAACCTTGGGAGCCTGGTTATAGGTGTTTGGGGATAGGGAAGGTTTGTTATGTAAGGTGGTTTCAGATGGAAAGGAGGAGAAGATTGAAGGAGCTATTGGTAGTGAACGAGATGATTCAAATGGAGAAACCACATATGGATAAGGACATCCAACAAAAGAAGAGAAGGGATGAACCTTACAACTCTTTCTAGTACTCCTAAGTATAATTCATTTAGAGAGGAGTCTTACAAGGGCAGAGAGTTACAGTCTTGATTGACAATGGGGAAACTGACAACTTCATAGATGAAGCCCTAGTAGCTAAGAGGGGTTTATAAACAAAATATTTTGAGGGCTTTAGTGTGATGGTTGCATATGGATTCACCATGACTTGCACAAAATGAATCCTTTAGTTGAGCATAGTATTGGGTAACTACATAATGACTCATGTTTTTTATGTAGTAGGCATTGGGGAGACCAAAGTGATGCTAGGAGTTCAATGGCCACACTCAATGGGAAAGTACTCATAAAAAATTCAAACAATCAAGCTAAAGTTTAGAGTGGATGGGAAGAAGATGGTTCCAAGGGGTATGTTTAATGGTGAACCTAAGGTTGTATCGTCTAAGAGGATGGAGAGTATATTCAGACATGGTTATGTTGCTTGGAAAGCCTAGTGTTTGATTTCCTCTAAAACCCCTTCAATTAGTGATGGTGCTAGGATTTCAGTGGCTACACTCATTGGGAAAGTACTCACAAAACTTTCAAACAATCGAGCTAAAGTTTAGAGTGGATGGGAAGAAGATGGTTCTAAGGGGTATGTTTAATGGTGAACCTAAGGTTGTATCAACGAAGAGGATGGAGAGTATATTCGGACATGGTGATGTTTCTTGTGAAGCCTAGTGTTTGATTTCCTTTAAAACCCATTCGATTAGTGATGGAAAATATCGTGTGGACATCCAATTGATGTTGAACAAGTGTAGTGTGGTATTTAATAAAATTTGTCTTGGGAAACCTCCTAACAGTGGTTTTGAACATGTGATTAAGCTAGACGAGGGATCCAAGACTATTATTACTACTTATTGACATCCAAAAAGATTCAAGGAGGAGATTGAGAAAATGGTAACTTGGAGTGATTAGATATGAGACATATCAGGCCTAGCTTGAGTCCCTTTGCTTCTTCAATTGTTTTGGTGGAGAAGAAGAAGGATGTGACTATAAATATTGCATTAGTTATCACACATTGAATAAAAAAATATCAAAAATAGGTATTTATTTCCCATGATTGATGAATTATTGGATGAGTTTCATGGTGCAGTATATTTTTAAAAAAATTATCTTCATTCTAGATACCATCAAATGAGATTTCGAGAGCAGGACATTTAAAAAATAGCATTCAGGCGTCATTATGGCCATTATGAGATTTTGGTCATGACCTTTGGTTTGACAAATGCTCTCGCTACCTTTTAGTCTTGCATGAACCACATCTTTAATAAACAACTATGGAAGTTTTTATTAGTGTTCTTTGATGATATTCTTATTTACAACAAGACTTGAGAGGACCATCTCAGGCACTTAGATGGGGTATTGGGTATCATGGAGGCACAATCCTTATTTTCTAAAGCTTTTAAGTGCGAGTTTGGGTTGAAAAAGATACTTTACTTGGACCATGTGATAGGTACAAATGGAGTGAAGGTTCATCAAGAAAAGATATAGTTTATTTTGGATTGGCCACCGCCAAAGCCACTAACAGAGTTGAGGGGATTCTTTGACCTTTTCAATTGCTACTATAGGTTTGTGAAGGGTTTATTGTAGATTGTGTATCTCTTACAAATATTACTAAGAAGAGAGTTTTCAAATGGATTGAGGAGGCTCAACATGCATTTAACAAACTTAAGGAGGTAATGAGCTCTTGTCCTATTTTGGCATTACCTGATTTCTATCAACCCTTTTTTTTGGAGTGATGCCTTAGATGAGGGAATTGGAGAAATACTTATATATAACATGCACCCCATTGTATATGATATTAGGAAGCTCTGTGATGTTGAGAGACTACATTCCATCTATGATAAGGAAATACTGGTCATTATGCATACATTAGCAAAGTTCAGGAAATATTTGGTAGGTAGAAAGTTTATTGTTAGAATAAACCATAATAGCTTGAAATACTTCTTGGAGTAGAAGGAATTGAATGAGCAGCAACATAAGTGGGACAATAAAATTCAAGCATATGAATTTGATATAGAGTATGTGAAAGAGAAGAATATTGTAGCAGATTTCCTTTCCTAGAAACTCGTTATATGTTCCTTAATAGAGGTTTTAGTTGATTGGAAGGCTAATCTTTTGGTTGAGTATTCCAAAAATACTTTTTCATGTGATTTGATGAATGTCAGGATTCACGATTATTAGTATAGGGTGGTAGATGAGGTCATTTACTATAAAGAAATAATTTATTTGTTGGCTAAATCAAAGTTGAAGGAGAAGATTTTGAGGGCCATTCATGACACTTTCCTTCTAGGACATCCAAGTTATTTCAAAACCTAGAGGTAGGTCAAAGAGATATTCTCATATAAGGACCTCAAATATGATGTCTTGTGTCATGTCTGTGAATGTATGACTTGTTAGTAGAATAGGTTAGAGCATACTTTCCCAGTGGGTCTATTGCAACCTTTACCCATTTCAGAGCAAAAATGGGTGAATATATTGATGGATTTTATCACAGGTATTCTTAGAGTGTAAGGAAAAGATTGTATCTATGTGGTAGTTGACATGTTGACCAAATATGTGCATTTATTTGTCATAGCATCTAAGTACAATGCACATCAAGATTCAGATTTTTAATTCAGAGAGGTGTTCAAACACTATGGATTACCAAAGAACATAGTTAGTGATTGGGATATCAAGTTTCTTAGTGATTTTGGTATAAGCTATTTAGGTTTAATGGCACAAATTGTTGACCTCAAGCACTAGTTACCACCCCCAGATAATGGAAAAACATAAATTGTAACAAATGGGTGGAAGGGTACTTATGCAATTATGTTGGGAGACAACAAAAGGCTTGGATCATGTGTTTACATTTGGGGGAGCATTTTTCTATTGGACCACCTACCATATGTTGATAGGGATGACTCCTTTCCAAGCATTATATGGATATGATGTTTTATCTTTTAAATATTTGGATTTTAGGGACAACAAAGCACCTAAGGCAAAGGATTGGATTCAATAGAGTCGGGACATCCTTAAGTCACTTGAGGATAATCTACAAAGTGCACATAATTAGTAGAATATTTGTGCAAATAGGCACAAAGTTGAGAGAAGCTTTGAGGTAGGAGATTTAGTCTTCTTGTGTCCAAAATCATACAAACCATATTCCTTGAAGAAGAGTGGTGTTGAAAAGCTAAAGCCTCACTTCTATGGTCCTTACAGGATTGCACGAAGGGTTGGTGAAGTAACTTATGAATTAGAGTTTCCTAAAAATAGAAAAAATTATAATGTGTTGCACGTTTCTTGACTCAAAAAGGCACTTGGGAAACATATCACTTCATCACTAGAGCTTCCACCATTGGATGAGGAGGGTATATTTGTTTTGGTCCCTGATGTTATTCTAGATGTTAGAGAGACGAGGTTAAGGAGCAGAGTGCTCAAGGAGTATCTCATCAGATGGAAAGACTTGCCTTTAGAGGATGCTACCTAGGAAGGTGAACATATTTTGCAACATCCTAATATTTGATTGCTAGAGGACAAGTAATCTTAGGAAGGGAGGAATGTAATGTCCCCTTCCATGGAATAGTTAAAAATGACCCATTTAGCCTATTTTATTCTCATGGGCTAATTTCGAGCAATATTAAGGAATAAATTATTTAATTAAATAAAGTTGTCTAATAAAGCAAAATGTATGGATTACTTTAATTAATTTTATAAAGTGACTTAAGTGAATTAAAAAGAGGAAATATTAAGTGTCACTTTATAAAGGTGCTTTAATGAAATATTTTAAGCATGAAATTAAAAAAGGTTTGTTTGGGAAAATATAAAAGAGAATTTGGGAGCTCATTTGCTTATGCTTGTTTATTTCTCTCTAATTTGGATTTGGAGCTTCTTGTTGGAGCAAAACCCTAGGATGAAAACCCTATGGGAAATCAATTTCAATGGTGAAATATCTTCCCTTGATGATAATAGGTGGAATCACACATGTTTCACGTAAGAGTATGAGTAAAGTTTTAATAATTTTTTGGAGGTTTGTAGGAAAATAGATATTTATTATTTCTCCAATTTGAGTAAGGGATTATATTATGGTTGTGGTTTTAGGACAATTTTGAGGTGTCATATTGGTGAAATTGTAGAGGAAAAAGATTTAAATATAAAATATATATTTTTAATTTCCCGAGCATCCTTTCTAGCCATACCATCTGATGTTGCAAGAGGGGAAAATTATCATATTCAAAGGCTAGGAATCCTTCCTCATGCCCACATCGATTTTTTAGAAGCTAGTGCAACCCCATAAAACCCATCACAACTGCTCCTTGAAGAATCATGATTCATAAAATAGGAGTCTTCAATCACTAGTGTTTCCATACAAGTTTATGTGGGACCTTTGAGGGTGACATGGTGCATATTGGTAGTCAAACAAGATTAAAAACTACCAACAAAGAGGAATTGCATAGTTTAAAGTGTTGCACATTATTTCCTTGTCATCATACATCCTCTATTGAGGTTGTACCAACATTGGAGGCTGCCATATGATCATTAAAATGGACAATGCAACTTTTGTTTGATGTTTAGTCAATTTGTAATTCAAGTCAACAAATTTATGTATTTAAATTTAAGCTTCAATTGATAATATTTTTGTTGTGAGAAATTTTTGAGATTAATATTCTATAACAATGCTCCAAGTTTATAAATTTTATGCAATATTTTTCGTTTAAATGAAATTTGGTGTGAATTTAATGCTATATGAATTATTTACACTATCTTTGTAAAGAATAGGTTGAAAACAAATAAAGACCAACAAAATGCCATATGTTTGATGAGATACCTACATGTTTAAAATTATGGAAACCTTGAGTTGGTAAAGAATATCCTAGTAGGGGTCTTTACAAGCACTCATGATGTAGTAAAGTAAAAGAAAGATAACCTAGAAGAAGCTAAAACATCACTATGCAAATAAGGAATGCACCAATAAGTTGATGTAGAAATAAAAAGATAAAATGGCCAATGAAAATACTTCCATGTTGCCAAAAGTAAAAAAATATAAACTTTGCTTGTCAAAATAGCACATGGGTAAATATATAATGATACATGACCACCAAAAACCTATTTTATTCACCAACCAGGAATACGAAAGGCTCAATGTCAAGAGTTGAAACACTTCCTTCAAATGCATGAAAATGACCAAAGAAATTAAACCCAACAATTAAAAAGAATCTATCTACCTGAGTGGTAGAGTAATTCACCACCAAGAAAATAATATGAAAATTTTACCAACTACCCAAATATGAAAGGGAAAATAAAGAGGCACATCCTTCTAAAAATTAGTTGCTATGTGAGATAAATTTGTCACATAATAAAGGAAGAATTGCAACATCTCAACTATATTTCTTTAGTAACTATAATCATTAGAAAAATAATTTGAACCCTGTTGGTTGACAAATTTATCTTTTAAATAATTATCTAAAATTGACTCCATTCCGGCCAAGAGAAATACTAAATCGATCACCAACAATTGGAGAGATCACCATTGCATTGGCAATCTTCCTCTGAATTTTAAGAGGTACAACTCCCTTGTATGATATGAATTTGGATTTTTTAACTCAAAAGCAAAATGGTGGTCTTATTTTAACCAGAAAGAAGGAAAGGCAGACTAACACCAACCCATAACCATGGAATAGATGTGATTAAAATAAACTTCTAAACTATTAACTAAACTAAAAATAAATTTACAAGCTACTAATATCATGACTCAAAGATCAGATTACTAATAGCTAGCTGACTCGACTCCAAGTAATCTTGACATCCACTAAAAATATTTAAATGAAACACCACGAATATCACATCCACATAGAGAAGGAATATCCTAACACTTATCAAAGCTCACAGGCTTATTCATAAATGTTAAGTACTTCATTCAAATTTACTGCTCACAAATGATAAACACCTTTAAAAAATAATCAAAACTACAAAAATTGATCCTTATTCAGATCGATTCTCACTCATACATCACAATGCAAGGGGGGTCAAAATTCAAACCCCTCAGATATCCAATTCTAGTATATTTAAAAAAAATTAAATCATAATGATCAACCATTTCTTGAAAACTGATTCTTGGGAAAGTGTAACCGCCACCTTAGCAAATAAGCATTTTGCGGGAGGTTAGCTAAGCTCTATCTAATTAGGACACATACACATTAATGGGAATTTTTAGGAATGGTTATGATTGTGTCATGTTCTCTAATTGATTAAGACAGGGGAATGAACCACCAACCTTGCAGAAGAGCCTCATGTCCTTCAACTCATGTGAATAGTCTATATCTTCTTAGTCTACCAATTAATGACATGCCAACTAGGAGCATATTCATATGGGTAGTTTAAATACAGGAGATTTCTCAATTCCAAGGCACATTTTGCTAGATTTACATCACATTACTTGTTGAGTTCATTGAATTTGAAGCAAATTGAATGTCCTTGATTCATTAACTACTTCTCAAGAAAACTCCACTTACTCCCATTTTTTTATAAATTAGCTACAGTTCCTTCATTTTCTTTAGTGATAATCAAAATTTCCTCAAAGATGTCGAGCACTGCCAATGACACAACTTCTAAGAATAAGAGTGAATTCCTCATTGTTGAGGGAGTGGAATGTAGCACCGTGAGGAGGCTAGTAATGAACCAACTCAAATAAGTGTTCCTCATTTGTAACGATGTTGAAGAGGGAGTAATCCAGAAGATAATTGGCAAACACTTTCTCTCCCAAGTGCATGTGCATAACTCAGAACTACTAGAGTGTTTTCTTTATAATGTTATCCACACCTTTAGGAAGTTTGAGTGGGGAATCTAGACTATTGAATGCTTGGTTAGACCAATCTATATGCCCTATGTCAAAGATGTCGTTGGGGAGCCTATCTAAGTACTCGTGCATTGGTTTGGTGGGTGATGCAATCTACATTGCTATAGCTTTGAGGAATGAGCCAGCTAGTTAGGTGGTTTCCCTTCTCTATGTTGGCCTGGAGTGCAACATAATGGAGACTTCCACCCATTATGTGGAATTCAATGAGAACCTCTTCTCCCCTACTCAAATAGAACACCTCCAAGAGGTGATTGAGGGCATCAGGATCCTTATGTTCACTCTTTGTGTTTGAATCCTGTGTGTTGAAAGCTCTAATTTTTGGCTTGTAATACAATATATACATATAAATATATAATCTTTTTGTCTTTCAACTTAGCTTTGTGTAATTTGATAATTATGTATTTTCAATTCTATGTTCTTATGTTGCATGTGATGTCATTCTTTGTTTTTCATATCTGTAATGTGTCTTAATGATTATGTATTTAAATTTCATTCCTACAAATATGTTTATTTTTCATATCATTATTCCCTTATATGAATGGATTTTAAATAATAGCTCATAATCAGCTGAAATGCATAAATATCAAACTCTAGGTAGGGTTTTCAAAAATCTTTCAGAGTTTGCTTTAATTCTATAAATAAAATCATCACCGACCTTATCGATTTTGTGTACAACCCACTTCAGAAAAACTTTTAGAGCCCCTTTTTGTTAAGGCTTTCGAAAAGAACCATTAGGAGAAACACTTAGCCTTTTAGAAAATCTACCATATAGATGAGTTAGATTTCTCAAACCCTGTCAGGAACTTACAAAGGTTTGGAAACCTAACAAAAGCTTTGAAGAGAAATTTTTTCGCTTAATATTTTTTCATTCAATCGGCGCATGCCCAGGTTTTGAAAACCACTATGGGACCCAACAACTACTCAAAAACTTAACAAGGTCCACCATAAAGATGACTTAAGCAAAGCACATTAGACATTCGAGTGAGAGAGAGGTTGTGAAAACTTTATCAGAGCTCGACACAACTTCAAAAACCAAGGCTCAAATGCAACAACTCAATGCGATTGTCTTTGTTAAAGGGAGTAGGCGCATTTTTTGAAAGGAAGCAACCAAAAGTGTGGTAACAAACCTCATTTTCACCACTATTATAAGAGACATACAACACCTTCAATTAAATAACTAACAACTATTAGATAAAGAGTTTAAATCATATCATTTTAACATAGGATTTTTTTTATCTAAAGTAATATAATCATTTATCTAATCAATATAAAATATAAATTCAATAATTAATATTTGTAGCAGTTCCTTTCACTTTGAGTTTCAAACTTGAAATATTAGAAATCAAAGAAATGCATTATATATTAAAACTTAAACACATTCCTCCTATAGTTGTATACACATAGTCCTCTTAGAGCCACAATACACATAATCCCTATTGCCCTTTTGTAATTTTTAATCTTGCATTAACCTATGAGGTTATTATATCAACTTTAAAATATTTTTTAGCACATCTAAAAGTCTCAAACATATACATAAACCTACAAATTTCTTATAGGTACTCCAAAGGAGCAAGTTGATAAAGGCTACGAACAATTTAAACACACCATAATGAAAGCAATAAACTAACAATAAGAAATTGAAAATATTTTTTGATGATGAAGAATTCCTTGTAGACCCAAATTCTTCTACATCATACACATCAAGTAAGAAAACATTGTGAGTATTGGCTCACAAAATGGAGCTAACTGGTAGGAACACCACTCCATATTGCAAACAATTTATAGAAAACTCCATCACTATAATAGGTGCATCATAAAATTTCTTCCTTGACCTTTTCTAACATTTACCTAGGACAAATCCCATTATCCTCTACCAAGTTTGGTCATTGTTGATAAGAAGTACATACCATGGTTTTAATATAATTCTCTATTAATATTGTATTTTATCCTAGTGTGATGGATAAGGAAGAGAATTAAAACATGTGCGGTTCATTATAGCTTAGTGCAGTGCCTTACAACATACACAAAGTAAATTAAAACATTCATTTAAACACCATTCATATTCATATAAGATCCATGAACCTTTTTATACTCAATGTGATATTATGTGGTATGTATTGATTAGTCACTCAATACATTGATCTCAATTTATCTTTCATATATATATAATAACCTCTCAATACTTCACATTCTCATATCTCTCGTATGAACTTATTGTTATCTTATTATCATCATATCTCTTATTCACACCTCATAACTTCTATATCTATGTGAAACATATATGCTCATAAATACATATAGGGATCCATCCCTCTTCATGTTCGTTCATCGATATGCTTCTTTGTAGGTTTCACAAGTTAGCTATGCATACTACACTATTAGCAATCACTTTGTTTGACTTTGTCCTACTTGAGGAAGTGTTTTCTTGTTGCCAACTTTGGTTCCCTTGTGAGTTTCACCATTTCCCTCCATTAGGCTACCCTTCCAATTTTGTTAGCCTAATAGGAATGTGATATGCCCTTAACCTATAATGTGCATAAGGATATGTGTAGTTGGATTTTGGCTAACACAAACCTTATTTAAGGTATTTGGTCATTTATATAGTTTAATATAGATAGTTAAGTTAACTTGGGTAGCATCTATGGCATAAGTAGGGTATATAAAAGGTAGAGGATAGCTTATTATTATCATATTTGTAAATTATGTTCTTATTAGAGATATTTGAAGGTTTGTCCACTCAAAATGGCTTAGTATTATCAAGTATTTATAATATATTTTATATTATATTATTCTCTTGTGTAGTTTATTTCATTACGAGTGGTATCAAAGCATGCTCTTGGCATCCACAAAATGAGGAACAAGACATTTTTTTTCAATTCAAGAGATTTAATTCTAAAGTGCATATGTCTCACTTTGGCATTTTTAGTGATTTTTGGAAGGCTAATCAAGAACATGTTGAAGTTACTACAATCTAAATTTGAGGTCATTTGGAGTAAATTCAAAGGATAAGTAGAACATTTTTTATGTAATGTTTCAAATTTTATGATACTTCTATCAGGATTCAACTACATAGTTTTTAGTTAACTCAAAAACTATGTAGTTGAATCCTAATAGAAACATCATAAAATTTATTTATTTTGTAAAATTATGGTTTCCAACAAATTTTCTCTTAGGTTATAAAATACATTTTTGTATAAATCCTAGAGGGTTAATCAAAGATATATTAAAGCTAATACATCCTAAATTTGAGGTGTTTTAAAGTAGAATTGAAGGAGTTATAGTGAAATTAGGATTTCCACTAAATTCACACCCAAGGATATATAATAATTATTGTTATCCTAAAATATTGAGGGTTGATCAAAGACATCTTGAAGCTACTATAGTCCATATTTGAGGTGATTTAGAGTAGAATTGGAGTTGTCATAATATTAAGGTTTCCATCATATTCTCTCCCAAGGTCATCAATAAGTAAAAATGTTGGAGGTTTTTCTCAACAAGTGAGATCTAGGCCCTAGTAAGATATAATCAAAAAATTAGATTTTTTTTTGGTATAATTTATCACAAAATTATTTTGTTTCATAATTGATAGAATAGATTTGTGTCACTCTTATTTGGTTGAAAACATAAGAGTGGTCTAATGAAGGGTGTTATTGAAAACTTGCAAGGGCCTAAAGGCCAGAAGCACAAAGGAACATGCTCAAGCAAAATTGACAAGTGTTGGTCTAAATAGGGTTATTACCTAACTAGTTCCACCATCGGGTCCTTTTCACACCTTATCACTTAAGTTTACTCAGGGAACTTTTAGAGCATTTTCACTTTATGTCTCTATCATAAGATTAAGACAATTGTCATAATCTTATGTTGTCATGTGTTTCACCTTGGTCTATATAACCAAGGGTCTCTTATACATTATACATAGATTTTATGTGCATTCTTTGTTAGGAATATAGTTAATTATTTTCATATTGATATTTTGATTATCTTGTGCTTTCTATTAGACATCTGGCTCTTGGGTGGCTATCTCCTTAGCCAAATATTATATGGTATCAAAGAAATTTGAGTTATTTTGGTTAGCACTTTAGGATACTATGAGTGTAGATCTTATATTTTCTTGAAGAATTGAGTATGAACTTCTCTTGCATCCTTGGATGATACAGAGAATAAAATTTGTGATATAAATACCATATTTTGTGGGGGGTATATTGTGGCTTTGTATTACAAGTACATTTTTGAAGATTGGTGGAACAAATTTGAGCTCACCATTACATCCAAAGTATTCAAGAAAGTTAGATCTACCTTTTATTTATCCCATTTGGACATTGGAGACAAGATATGCAAATATTTGAAGTTGGGACTTGGTTTCTAGATCCAAAAGGTAGCCGTATTTTTAGAGTATTTTTAATCAAAATTGACCAAACCATCACATCCAAAAGGAGGAAAAACTTAATGATTGATTATCAATTCATCAATTTTAGAGAAAGTTTCCCTCTAAGGAAACAAACATTATTGGGTTGTATATCCTACCCCCTGCATAATATAAATTATGTTATTAAAAAAAAATCTTTGTTTTCTATGATTTAAAAAATAATAATTATAAATAAATCTCAGTTTTTAAAATTTATAAAAAAATTCAAATGAAAATTATCGTATTAGGGTATTGAATAAAAACCTTGTGCAAGATCTTGTCGAGCTCCGTACCAAGGGTGTGGGCCCCATAGAAAGGTTGCAATTCTCAATAGGCTATGCAGATCCTCATAGGGATTTAACCCGTAAAAAAGGGCTTAACCTTTTTATTTGGGCCATAGGGAGAGGCCCATGTGCCCCCACTTAGCCCCTATTTTATTATTATTTTTTAATCTTTAAAAAAAAAAAAAAAGTATCCCCAAATATGTAACAAATTTGCCAAAAATGGTGGCCCATTTAGAAATTTATCAAAATTATCTACCCCCATTAAATAGTAGGTTTTCCAAAATTAGAAACAGTTATAAAACTATTTGGTTGAAATCTAAACTAGCAAGATATCCAAATATAATGGTAAATCTATTAAATTTAGCTATGATGTCATGCTAACATCAATAGGTAGATCCATCAAATTTAGTAGGTTTTCCAAAATTCATAAAATTTCTAAAACTATTTGGCCAACTTCAAACTAGTAAGATATCCAAATATCCAAATCTAATGGCAATTCTATGAAATTTAGCTATGATGTCATGCTAACATCGGTAGGTAGATTTTAAATTCATGCCCCCTTCACCATTGAAAGTTTTTAATTTTAGTTCAACTTTGAACTCATAACTTGGGATCAAAACTTTGAAGACTCAATAGGTGGATTTCAAATTTATTTCCCCTTCACCAATGAGAGTTTCAAATTTGCAATTCAACATTGAAGACTCATAACCTCCAATTTTTGAGAATTTTTTTTACTTGGGCTAATTTTTCACACTCTACATACTGGTTCAAATGGTTTCTAATTATAAGGCCCAACTAATGCTCAATCAACTTGGTGTTAGACACACAATTCAAAGGTGGTTCCTAACTGAACAATCAACTAAACCCTTGCAAGGCTCCATTTTATTATCAACTAGGGCTACATAAACTTTTTATGATGCTAGTACTATATGTGTATCCAAAGATTTTATACTGCCTATATCATCAAGTATAGGTGGTTTAAACTTGTGCATGAAAATGGGAAATAATTGAATGAAATAAGGTTTAAACTACAAAATAGAGTAAATAACTTAATCTAGCACCTATGCTATGAGTACTCTTCGCTTAGTATTGTAACTAGTTAATTGCTAAACTAAGCTCTGCAATAAACTATACCATTAACTATTGACTCTTCACTATAGGTGTAAATAAATTTGTGTACCTAGTTAATTCATTACTAGGGGATTTATTTACATGTTAACTTTACTTAGGTCCTAGGAAAGAATCTTTCTAGAAGGTGTTAGTTGTCATTAGTTGTTATCTTATATTTTGACTTGTAACACATGTGAACCTAGGTAAGTGTGATAAGTTGTCTCATGTCATATGACTAAGACACTTGTCATAATCCTATGACATCTTGTATCTCACCTTGGCTATATAACCAAGGGGTTTCTACTACATTTTTTATATCATTGAATCATATTGATAAGAATATAGTTTATTCTTGTCACATTCTATTCTCGCTCTTTGTGCTTTCCATTTGGTCTCAAGATCTTGGCAACCATATCCAATTCTAACATTCACAACTCAACTAATTAACTACCCTCAAGGCTTGACTCAAAGTAATGAAATAACAAGCATACAACCATGAATCTATTCTGAAATTAATGCAACATAAAACATCTATTATAATGAAATAAATTGAAGTGGGTGGACAATACCTAGAGTGACCCTTGCTCAAGTCATGGTACATGAGATAAGCCAAATATGAGCTATTGAATCAACTAATTATAGCAGTAGACTGAAAACATCTTTATTGCATTGAAAACAAAACACTCACAATATAACAAGAATCTCTAATAGATTTCTCATTTAGAAATTCATATTCATTGCAATAGTAAACTTAACAATTGTCATCAACATCGAGGCTTTCAAAGCTCTGCAAATGGGCTCTACAAATCAAGGATGAAAATGACCATCTGATGGCTATAATTTTGAAAATGGTTCCCCTCAATATCAACGTCAAGGCTTTCAAGGCTATGTCAGTCTGATGCATCATCATCTAGGTCGGCAACAAATAGGACAATGGACGTATTTTGTCAAGAAATTTTTTTATAATCGCCACTGGGCTCCCTTTCATCCTCATAGACATTTGCTTTGAGAAAAGCAAGATGTCTGACATTTGTGTAGATGATAGATCAACATACTCAGGAGAGGCTAATTGGTCAAAACCTGGCAAGTTTTCTCATGAGGGTTTTCTAGCAAACAATGGTAAGGCGATAGCCTTGAAATCGCTTTTTCAGCATTGACAAGCTAATTTCAAGTAAAGAAACTTTTACAATCTTAAACACAACTAGGGCTAACTTAAAATACTAGTCAAGGGGTATTTCAAAAGGATTTCATTCATCAAGTAAAAATGCTCTTCAAAAAGATGCAAATGGTCAGATACTTCACAACAATGACCACATTCTGAAAGGTGTTTTCTTCAAACCAAAGGTGCAAAATGAATATATTCAACACTCGAGGGTTTTATCAAAGGATAAAACTCAAACAGGTGGTCAAGCAGTTTCTTTCCCCAAGTTTTCTTTAGAGAAAGGTGTTTCTTTCCCAAAGTTTTCTTTTGAGAAAGGTGCTCCCTTCAAACCAAATCTGCATAATCATATTAGTCAACAGAGTGATGACTTTCTAAAAAATCAGAAGCAGGATCAACATGCACATGTTCATATTAGTCAGAAGGTAGAAAAGCAAGCTCACCATGTAGGGAGCTCAACGAAAATACAACAAAGGAAGCGTAAAAAGAACGCTACTAAGACGAATGGAAAGAAAAAGACAACACATAGCAAAAAATGAGAGTCTTTGTAATGGAGGCGAAAGGAACCTCAACAAGGAGATATCTCAGTGCAACAGGATCCAAATCACCAAGGTAAATCTAAAGCTCAAGGTACAAAACAAAAGGGTATTGTCAATATTACCTTATTTGAGGATATTCTAGAACCACAAGTCCAAGATCTTCATCAAAGAGCTTTAATCTGTAAGTTTTGGAAGCTTACACTTGTTTTAGAGATTTTAAAAGACTTGTTATTTGAAGAATGGGATGGGGCTAATAAAGTATTCTATTTAGATCAAGGAAATGGTATTTTTGTTGTGAATTTTGATTCAAAACTTGAAAGAGATGCAATATTCAAAGTGAAATCTTAGGTTTTTGAAGGGTCTGGCTTATTTATGCAACTATGGTTGCAAAATTTTAAATTAGATAATTTTGTGACTAAGTTTATCCCCTTTTGGATTCAGTTGCATTAGTTGGCTCTTGAATATAGGGAGCTACATCTAATAGAAATCTTGGCTAATCATGTAGGTATTTTCCTTAACCATGATCTTACTTTTTTAAGAAATCCAACAAAACCAATTAGGGTTTGTGTTTTATTAGATGCTACAAAGGTTTTCCCAAGTCAAATTCATATTACGTCTAAATATTGCAAGCGGATTTAGAATATCATAGTGGAATCTCTGGAGAATGTATGTTTTAAATTTCATTCCTTGGGGCATTCTAGTAGTGCTTGTCATGAGATGGAAAGTGTTAAAAATTAGGCAACACAGAGGAAAACACTTCAAGTGTTCACTAAAGAAAAGGAGAAGAGTCATATGCCCCACAAAGATGATAGAAATGATTCTCTTAATCAATCTCATTTAAAAAATGAAAGAAAATCCATAATAATAGAAGGGAAAAAAGCATCTAAAGCAATGTCTTTGATAGTCAATAGAAGATTTAAACAATCATCCTTCTCTTTTACTGGTCTAGGGATAAAAAATCAGTGTCTACAAAAGAAGAGTATGGGATATTAATAAATTTGTATACCCCATCTCTTCCAGCAATCTTAGTACACCAGTTGGAGGATATTGTTAAAAGCTTGATGTTTAATGGAGGATCCATTTAGATTTATCAAAATTTCTCAAGTATTGATTTAGGTTATTGTGTGGAAAATCAGTATAGTATCTTCTTTCAATAGAAAAAGTATCAGACAACATGGTACTACCAAGTTGTGAAAGGTCTGAGAATTTGGAGTTTTCAAGTTCTAAGCATCTGGGAGACCTGGATGATTTGGAAGGGCTAACTAAGAAGATTCTCATTTCACTAGGTTTTGATTTGTTTGATGAATTAGCAGAATAAATAATGAATGAAGAGGATAAGTCTTCACATTCAGAAATAGTATCAGCAATATAACCTTCTAATGGTCATATAATGGAAAAAACATATAAGTTAAAGGATAGTGCAGAGGTGCTAGATAGCATGGTTGAGGAGTTTGATTATTCACAAACTTTTTCATTATCACAAACACTGAATTATTGAACCATAGTAAAGAAATCTCTAGGGAAAAGAGAGAGAAAATATAAGATAACTAGGTTGAAGGAAGAGATAGAGGTTGGGGTACAAACTAATCTAGATGGAAGCATTACAATATCTGCAAGTAAACATTTGAGGACAACATGTTGCTCTCCTCGTGCACAATGAAGTTGATTTCCTAGAATGTTAGAGGCATTAATGCCCCTGAAAAGTGTGCTCAAATCAAGTTTCAACTGAATGCTTATGGGGCTAACATAATTTTTTTACAGGAAACTAAAACCTTAGAGGCTACGTACGAAGCATCAATTCAAAAGTGGGTAAAGTGGAAAGCAACTCTCTCCTACACAAGGGGCATTTGGAGGATTATTAACTTTATGGAATCCAAAAATTGTGTCGATAGAATCAAATAGGAATGAACATAATTGGAAGTTATTGAAGGTGACAAATTTTGATATGAATTTTGGGGAATGTATATGGGCCAACTTCTAATGTTGATAAAAAAAGATTATGGGATGCTCTCACACAAATTTTGGATGGGCTAGAGGATGAAAAAGTGGTTTTAGCTAGTGATTTTAATGCAATAGTAACATTACAAGAGAAAAAGGAGGTATATGTCCGCCTCATAAAACAATGGAAGAATTTAGCTCATTCATTGTAATTAATGTTTTAAAATATATCTTACCTATAAAAGGTAAGTTCACCTGGACAAATCACAAAAAAAAAATCTTGTAGATAGTGGAGCATTTGGACAGATTTTTAGCATCCCAAAATTGGTTTCTTGGGTCATATACTTTATTTTCATAGATACTTCCTTTTGTAGATCAAATCGTTATGCCATATCACTAAATATATCAGGGTTAGTCTCATATTCCAAACATAAACCTTCCTTTAAGTTTGAGAAAATGTGGTTTAGACATCCAAATTTTTTACCTCTTCTCTAGCAATGGTGGGTTAGTGCACCATTTGAGAGAGGTTCCAAAATGTTTCAGTTTTGCAAAATGTTGTTGTATGTTAAACAATAGATTAAAGTTTGGAATGTCCATGTCTTCAAGAATATTTTTGAGTTTAAAGAGGAATTTTCAAAAGAATTAGCAACAATTCATGAAAAAATAATTGATAAAGGTCCAGATTCAATTACTTATGAGAAATAGAAAGGGTTACAATTGGAGTGGGAAGAACTAGGTAAAAGAGAAGAAATCTATTGGAGGCAGAAATCTAGAGAAATGTGGCTAAAGGAGGGTGATTAGAACACTAATTTTTTTCAATTCAAGATGCTATTATAGGAAATTTGATTACAAAGGAAAAAGAGATACAAGAGGGAGTGATTTTTTTTGCTAATCTCCTATTTCTCCATAGTGTAAGCCAATATAGGCCAACCAGGATGAAAAAGGGTTAATAGATGTAGTACCAAACATCATTTTTGAAGAAGAAAATCAAGACCTAATGAAGCCTTTCACCCTAGAGGAATTGAAGAAGGTAGTTTTTTCAATCACCAGATAAGACTCCAGGTCCTGATGGCTTTACAACCACCTTAGTTCAAAAATGTTGGTACTTCTTGGGTTTTTACTTGCTCTTGGCCTTAGAGGATTCAAGAAGAATTGGAACAATGTTGAAGGAGTTTAATTTAACAAACATAGCAATTTTTCATAAGATAAAGGAACCAAAAACTTTTGCAGATTTTAGGCCAATTTTGCTATGCAATACAATTTATAAAATCTTTACGAAGGCTATTTATCTTAGATTGTAGGGTTTTGTACCAAGAAGGGAAATAACTGAAGGAGCTTTGGTTGCACATGGGACTCTTCATTCCATCAATTCCAATAACCTACATCTTCTTTCATCATCAAATTGAACATGATAAAAGTGTATGATAGTGTGGATTGAAATTTCTTAATTAAAGTGTTGGATAAGTTTGGCTTAAAAAATAAATAGTCCAAATGGATTCTCTCCTACTTATCAGGGGTGAATTTTTTAGTTATAATAAATGGGTCACTTGCAGGTTTTTTAGTGCCACTCAAGGGGTTAGACAAGGTGACCCTCTATCTATGTTTTTGTTCATTATTATGGTTGAAGATTTGAGGAGACAATTCTTAAAAGGCACAATCAAGGTTTGTGGAAAGGCATTCATATTCCTTATACAAATATTTTAGTTACGCATTCTCTATTTTTTTATGACACCCTCTTGTTTAGTAAGCTACTCTTTCATAAGCTAATCAAATTAAAGTGATCCTAGAAAAGTACTCTTTAGCTTCAAGGTAGAAAATCAATGCAAATAAGTCTAAGATCTATGTTGTTAATACAAGAGCAGCCATCAAAAGAAAAATTGTTAAGATTTTAGGCTTTCAACTAGCATATCTTCCATGCACATACTTAGGTATTCCTTTTTTATGGGAGCAATTAAGATTTCATATTGGAGTAAAGTTATAGAAAGGATCAAGTCAAGGATCCTGACATGGAAAGCTGAATGATTATCTTTATCAGGCCATATACTATTAATAAAATCCATTTTAGCAGCAATACCAAATTATTTATTGGCAGTATTGAAGGCTCCCAAATTAGTTATTTTGTAGATTGAGAAAATCATCAAGAATTTTCTTTGGAAAGGGAATATGAATGACCATAAAAAGGTTCCTTTAATATCTTTAGATAACATATCCTAAGAGAAACTCAAAGGTGGTGTAGGTATTCATAACATTTCTAATAGGAATTTTTCCTTTGGAGAAAAGCTGGTTTGGAAAATGTAATCTAAATTGGAATCTAAATGGTGTAAGATGATGCAAGCCAAGTAATTAGATTGTGAAAATCCTACAAGATTTTTCACTATGTCAAACCTGCTTGATGGCTCATCTATGTGGAACTTTCTAATTTCGTGTAGGAAAGTCATCACTCCTTGTATTACTTGGGAAGTACTTAAAGGAGACAAAGTTCATTTTTGGAAAGATTCATGGAATGGAAATCTTCCCTTGAAGGATGTTCAAGAATTACAATCAATAATGACAACTCTATCTGAAATATGGGGTAATAAGCTAAGTGATTACATTTGTTCATTAGATGAAGTAAATGGTAAAGTGGTATGGAAATAATTTACAAAGTCTTCAATATTATCAAATCAACAAATCTTGCTTCAAGGTATTCTAAACTAAAGAGTGGTGTTCAAATCAGATCAACTTGATCGGATCATATGGGATCCTTCAAAATATGGCTACTATTCAATTAATCAGGGTTAGAAGTCATTGATCAATAAATATACTCACTTGCAATCTCAAAAAGCTTATTCCTTTTGTTGGAATAATATGGTTCTACCAAAATTAGGCAGATTTTCATGGTTGGGTTTAAGGAAAAGAGTTCTAACAAGTTATAGGTTAGCTAAATTAGGTTTAGCTGAACCTTCAAGTGTGGTCTATGTGGTGAAACCTTTGAAGATATTTATCATCTATTTTTACAATGCTCGTATGCTCAATTTTGTTGGAGTTCCATTCAACAAAAAATAAATTTTCATGCTCCATTGCCCAATTCTATTTGGGATCTTTTTTCAAGTTGGTCGGTGCTATACAAAATGTCTTTCTTTGCATGTATTTGGTGTATAGTTCTAGCTATACTAGTATGGAGTATTTGGTGGGAAAGAAATAAGTGTATCTTCAGAAAGGTATCTACATCAACACAAAATATTCATATTACAATTGAAAAATCTATTATAGAAATAGAAAATTCATATGTGCAAAATCACAAAAATGTTAACTCCCTTTTCACAACTTGGGACAATAACATTTTAAGGAGATGGAAAGATATAGCTTTTCCCTTCAAATGTAGTTTTCACCAAATTGTTAAGTCAAGGTTGGATAGGAAATCGTTCAAATGGAAACCCCCTCTTCCAGACTTCTTTAAACTAAACTTTGATGGGGCTTCAAGGGGGAATTTGGGTGTTTTGGGAGTAGGTGTTTTTATTCGTGATTCCTGTGGGTCAATAGTGGTTGCTAAATCAATTAGTCTCCCCTATGGAACAAACAATGTTGCAAAAGCAATGGCAGTTCTACATGCCCTGAAGCTTGTTAAATAGTTAGGTATATCTAAAATTCACGTGGAAGGTGATTCTCTATTAATCATAAACTCATGCAAAGAGAGAAGTATTCACAATTGGCACTTAAAGTATATTTTGCAGAATGCATGGGCGTTGTTAGATGAGTTCCAAATTTATCATATTTCACATACCTATCGTGAAGAGAATAAAATGACAGATTGTCTTGCAAACATGGGATGTGATAAGCAAGAGGTGGTATTTCCAAATGATAACATCCAAGTTGATGCATTCCCACAATTTACTAAGATTGTAGCAAAAGAACTCATACCTCCATTTACCACAGGGTTAAGTGTGAGATGTGTTAGCAAGTGGTTTCTTTATTAGGGATTCAAATTGCCAATGGACATTTCAAATCAGCAATTGAAACTTTAAATATGCTCTCAAAAAATGCTAACTACATTTATTGGTGGCTTGCATCACCAAGTGTGTGAGTTTTATTTTCTAACATGTGTATTTTCTGCAAGTACCATAGTTTCATTATGAATTGATCACCTAAAGGATTTTTCCTAACTAGAAATCGCCTTGAAAATACAAACATGAGCCACAGGGCAAATGACTTGTGCTATAATGGTCACTTTCATGTCTATAATGGTCTGATACTCTGCTTGGGATAAATGCTAATTTTTGTAATTCAAACTTTTTATATAAATATATTATATATAGGCTTCGACCTTTTTCCTAAGAAAAAAAACTTAACAATTGTCTTGCTAAAGCATAAAACTAGGAATACACTTCAACTGTAATTCTAACTATATTTCAGAATAGATTTACTCCTTGACCATTGAGCCCTAAATATAGGCATTGAAGGAGATTTATTTGCATAAGGACTCATAAAAAAGACTAAAATAGAAAACTAAATTCTAGTGTCCACTATCCTCATGAATAGGAGGTGAACTAGTCTTTGCAACATCAAATTTAATTAAAAAGAACAACAAAAGAGAAGTAGAAACACAACTCTTGCTCAAACAATTTTGGCAAAGATAGTCAAACTGTCATGTGAGCCCAATGGTATTGACCCCTTCTCCCACTATCATGTTTATTTATTGTCCTAGTGACTCACAATTCAACCTCTTCAATGATCACCTTCATTTATTCTAGAACTGTTGCACATTCATCAATCTAGATTCTCCCCTGCTACTCGCGATCCTTTGGTTGCAAGATGAGCTTCCTAGTTGTTGTGGGTTATAGTATGCTCACTCTAACTTCTGGGCTACAAGGATTTAGTTCATCTAACATATACACACTAATAATAACCATAAATCAAACATAGATTC
Organism: Sequoia sempervirens; assembly: GCA_007258455.2. Lineage (NCBI taxonomy): Eukaryota > Viridiplantae > Streptophyta > Pinopsida > Cupressales > Cupressaceae > Sequoia > Sequoia sempervirens. The sequence continues at coordinate 352,607,157 of VDFB02075321.1, forward strand.
ATATTGCATTCCACACACATTCACATAATTAACCATGCAATTGCCAACATATCATAATCATATTTCCATCCATCAAAATCTGGTTTAAGTTGCATGAAGGAGATAAAAAGGTATATAATTTTAGGAATGTATATGAAATAAGTAGCTTAAAATGTCTAAAATATATTAACTAAACAAGATAAAACTAGCTATTAATTGGGCTCATCATTCCCAACAACTAGAGAAATTGCTTGTTCTCAAGCAATCTTTCAAGGGTGGAGGTTTTATTGTAAATTTATCTCCCTAAAATTTGCAACTACATCCACTCCTTGTATTTTTTTCAAGTAGTAGCCCCCATAACATGAAAGCCTTGCCCATTTGATATGTTCTGCCTCTTCTCGTTCTACATTCTTCTCCCCTATCCAATGTGGCATTGGATAAATGAGCATGGGTGGATGAAAGATCAGAGGTAACCATGTCAGTCCCTTGTTTCTGGCAATTTCTATGTGCCTGCGAGATCTTTCAAGCATGGCTACAATGTTGTACAAGGAGTGTGGTTCCTTCTTTTGTAATTCAAGAGTTAACTTTGTCCATCTTTCTTGTACAAACTTGAAGGAATGGTGAATGAGTCTTGTAGCTAGTTGTTGCATCCTAGCATAGTCTTTTTCTCTAATGTTCATATTTTTTCTACCTGTACCCTTATAATTCAAGATATTTTTCCAGTCTTCTACAATTGCACTAGTATCTTTTGACTCCTTACAAATATGCAGAGCAATAGTTTTTTCTCTTTCAACATAGTCTTGCATTATCTCACCCCTTTGTTGTTTATTTCTAAAATAAGAAGCCAATGCTCTAACTTTCAAATCTCCTACAAACATTAACGGGTTTCATTATGTCAAATCTGACAAAGCAAGATTATGCAAGTAAAAATCACACAGATGATCTTGCATATCTAGTGTAGAATCAACAAAAGCATTTAAAAACTCAAATTTTTTGTTCATAGCAATTGGTAAATGACTGATTAACTAACCGAATTGGAAACATAAGTAATTTTCTTGTAAAGATAATGCATACAACCTAGTTGGAGGTCTGCATTTTAGTATCGGTGTAGCTTTATCTGCTATTTCCTCAATCCTTACTGTCAATCTTTTTAATTTTGTCTCTTATTTCTCAAGGGCCCTAGTGTGGTCAGCTATCATGTCTACTTTTTCCTTCTCCCATTCTTTCCTTTGTTGAGAGAATTCCTTGGTTTTTTTCCACAACTCATACCATAAGGACATTACAATGGGATGAGTTGGAGTTCTAACTTGAGGAGGTCTTCCTGTAGATACAATTTCTTTATTACCTACCTTAACAATGTAAAGTTGTGCAAGGATGTCTAATTTAGACCCATAACCAAATGTATGTAGTTTCTCCTCTAATTCTTTAATTTTTATGTCCCTTTCACTGTCTTTTTCTTGATATGTCTTTACCAATTCCTCTAGTTATTTTATCCTCTCAAATGCTTCTTGCAATTATTTTCTAACATTTTTTCCTCTATATATAATTCCTCATCTTTTCCTAAGAACTGATCATTATCTCCCATGGTATGTTCACAACCCTCACTATCAAGACTTTGTGGGGTTCTTTTCCTCATTTTTTGCAATAAATGCATCCTTTGGATCAGATTCAAAGGTTCTTGAGAAATACCATGCTTATTTAACTGGTGTATGTAAATTTGTAGGGGTATCCTCCTTTAATTATGAATTTGTCTCCATTGTCACAACATCTTCCTTTTTTTGTTTCTTGATTAATCTTCTCATAATATGTTTCTTCTTAAGGTGGTGTGAATGCCTAGGGTGTGTGGATTTATTCTGCCTCCTTGTAGGTCCTGAAGAATATTCACCTTTCCTTTTCCTAGTTTTGGGCGCTTTGCTAGAGGTAGGGGTTTCATGGGTATCTCCTATTGTGGGTTTCTTAGAGGCTATAGGTGGTGAGTCTTTCAGGATCTACTCCTCTAGTTCTCCTCCACTATGAGTAGGTGAAGCAGTAGAGGAGCCAAAGGGTATTTACCTTCCTGGTACAACAGGTGATTCTACATTTTCTAGAATAGCAGGTTCCTCAAGAATTTTATTGATATGATTATAATTTAAAAACTCTCCCATGAAACATGTGGAAATTGAACCCTCAAACTTCTTTTTATCAATAGGGTGACCAAATAGCAATGTGACAATGTTATGTTGTTCCTCTTCCTATTATACTCAAAACTTAATCTTTTTAGCAAATTCTATAGAAAATTGGGAACATTTACACACATATCATGGTGAAGATGGCTTAAAAGTTTAAAATGGACTGTGTATAATAGGTTTTATCCATGTTCTTTGAATTTTTTCTTGGCAGTTACGACGTCTGCCCTAGCTAGAAACTCTTCCCCTTCTCGTGGTAGTCTTGATACCTCAACAATGGTGGCCATTAAAGCATCCACCTTCAAACCTCTTATAGTTGCCTCATCACCTTGTAAAGTAGCAACAAATTATTGAGTCATAACTTTGTTGAACTTTGTGAGTTTCAAGAAGTAGTCCATCCAACCAACATGTTGAAAAATAGGTAACACCAGTCTGTCTTCCAATAACTAGGTATGTGTTGTTGGTTCCCTACGGATAATATAACTCATGGTGATGCTCATATCTTTGCAGTATATTCAATCCTTCAATTATGCTCTAATCCTTAATTTTTCTTGTTCTAGTTTTGTCTTTTCTTATTATTCTCACTATATCACTTCTAGTATATTGTATCTTCCTAATGCAACTAGTTCTTACCCTTTCTTCCCCTCTAGTCTTATGTTATTTGAAAATGATGAAAACAAAATGGTGAAAGGTTGCAAAATGGTTTTAGTTTTAAAAATAAAGAAGATAAAAAGTACCTCTCCCCCAACTAAAGGTATTAAGTGTTTGCACTTAATTGTACATTTCTTGGCAGAGGGTGTGACCAAATGTAGTGGAAATATAAAAAATTGATACAAAGCATGCAATATTTAATATTTAAATATGTATAAAAGCAAACATAATCTGTGATAATTATGGAAAATTAATAGTACTTGTAAAATTGTAATGAATTGAAAGTTAGCTCGTGTGAAGTTGATGAGAACTACCTGTTATCAATAGTTTTGCACCCTGCTGAATGCAATATTCAACAAACTACTAAAACATGGAAACCTCTTTCAGATGTGGGTGATCTTATGCGAAAGAGGAATCTCCAGAGTGAGCTAGTTCTCCGAATGATGAATTTAAAACGGCTTCTGAGAAAAGGGATGAAGGATAACTAAACATAAAATCTACTTCTAAAGATGATTCACCAAACTTATAAGAATTCAAACCTAATCACTCATAACAACTTCTTTATTGTAGTAATCCTCACAATCTCATTGGCACATATCCCATCAGTGATTTGCATGAAGATCTGAAATCAAATACAACATGCAACCTGAAACATATAATTCTGAAACACAACCTATAACAACATGACATAAAAGGATTTCAATTTGAAAACACAAGTACATCAGATTGCTATTACAAAACTTGAGACAGAAAATAAGAAGGAGAAATTTGTTGCTCTATTAAAACTGGAAGAGTGTCAATCTGACCAAAACTGAGTATCAAAAGTTTACAAGCTCCCCGAAATGAGTAAGGGCAAGAAACTGATCTCAACTACCACTGAGAATGGAGAGTTGATAGACTAAATCTATTAAAAGAACTCCCAAGAAAACCCTAATCCGAGCTCAGAAAAAGCTCAAGGAAAAAAGGCCTCAAACAAACTCAAAAAACTGCTTTTAAAGTAGAAAAAAGCACAAAGCTTTTATGATTACACTGTCAAGCCCCTAAAAATGGGCAAAATATGCTTTAAAAGCACAAAAAACACCTTATCTCTCCATGATAAGTCTGGAATTCAACCAAGAAGAAAAGCTCAGTCAAAAATCTGCTAAAAATAGCAAGAAAACATAAAGCAATTAATAAAACACTGCTTTATGCTTCTGCTTTACAAGATGTAGATTTTTTACAATTTTGCCTATTTTGCAACTCAAAGATCTGGAAATCTTTTGCAAAAATAAAACTGCTTATTCTCCAAGATATCATTTTGATTTTCTCAAAAAATTGAAAAAATATATTACTTAATCTCCCTTTTAACTCCATTACAATAATTGATTCTTCCTCAAAAAATCATAAAAAACATACCACAATGTCATACTCTATCAACTCCATCATCGATTTCTCCAAAATCAATCAAAGATAAAAGCCCTAAATATTGACCCTAGGCTTAAGGTATTCATACTTCTCTTTAATTGCTCTTCATTTAAAATAATACCCTAACTGAAAAACCCATACCTCTAAGGCAAAACAATAAGCCTTAAATACTTAAGGCATCACCCAAGCACAAAATTTCGGCCTTTCATGAATATTAAACTTAGACTTAGGCTTTGATAAGTCATAAAGAAGACACTATGGGTTCAGCCACCATATGATATTTGACATGTGCATTTGAATGGAAATTTTGGAAAGTTCATGATGCTCGAATTAGGGATTTGAACAAAATAGGGTCAAACCCTAATTATCACCATTTTGCACCCATGACTTTGGAAAGAAAGAACCTCTGTCTGAGAAGAAACAACTGCTATGATGGTGTTGGATTCGAGCTCGTGTGCATAGAAATCCTCCTCTGTTCTTCAGTTAACCGAATCTTCAATGGGTAAGTCCTTTTTTTAAGGTGAAATAACTTTTCCACTTCATTATTTTGAGCCTCAAAAATCCCTAAGGGCGCCACCTGTGAGAATTTGTTTCTGATCTTCTATTTTCCCTTGACTTCTCCATGCCATTCGAGCTCAACTTCTACAGTCTACTCCATGGAAGCTCGACTTGTGTTATGGTTTTCTTTTACCGTGCAAAGGTAAGCTTAGTTCTTGGACCTTATGGCTTTGTATTCTGCTTATTTTGGCCTCAAAGCCGTGGCTAATATACTCCACTGTCATCACTTCTGAATATTCTATTTGTTCCCCACTGTGCACCATACTCAACATAGGAACTCGGCCACTCTTCAAAGCTTCAAAATCATGCCTTGGGAAACCAAAGAAAAGCTATGGCCGCAACTTTAGACTCTAACATAAATTTAAGCTGGTAAGTTTCCTTACTCTGTAGAAACTCCAAAAGCTATCTTTATTTCATGATTCCTCTGCTACCTCTTTTGTAGCTATTATGAAAATGATATGAAAATTGTATTCTTCTTACTCTGAGGCTCAAACCAGTAGCTTTGAGAGCTCAACCCTTGTTTCTGAAAACTTCATGAATCAGGCTTTTGTTTTATGAATGTCGCTATAACTTACCATAGTCGTGCAGACCTCTTGTAGAGAGCTTGTGTCTTGGCGAAAACTCCCTATTACTTCCTAGTCACCAAGACAATATGCTTTCGGGGAGACTTCTTGCAGATAAAAAGGTGTCCTGGCGAAAACCTTTATTATTTCCTTCCTGTCGCCAAGACAATGTGTGGTCGAGGTGACCTCTTGGCGAGCATCTTGTGTCTTGGAGAAACTTTCATGCCTTCATCCTGTCTCCATGACATATCATTTTCGGGGAGACCTCTTGGCGATAAAAAGGTTATACCAAAAATCTTTATTACTCCATTCCTGTTGCCAAGATAGTGTGCTTTCGGGGAGACTTCTTGTAGATAACTAAGTGTCTTGTCGAAATTCTTTATTATTGTTTTCTTCTGCACAAGTTTGAAGCTAACCCCGAAATGGGTACTCGAAACCCTTAAGAGAAACACCATTTTTCTACTTTTGATGCAAAACTGAAGATGGGTCTTTGGAACTATTGTAGAAAAATGCGTTTCCTCTCTCCTGAAACTTGATCAATTGTCGTAACGATTATCATTTTACTGCATTTTCGAAAGCAAACACTTATGTGGGTATTTGAGATTCAAAACTATAAATCCATCTATGAATATGAACTAGACCCATAACAAGAACCTTAACATGAACTTCTGGAACAAAATAATATCACGGTTTTTGCAGACCTTGAAAATGTTTCTGTATAAGTTCACTGCAAATAGAGGAAATTTCCTGCTTGCATTCTCTGCTCCCTAATTCATATGCACAACTAATAACTTCAGAACTTTCTGGAAAGAAACTGCTTGCTCCTTCTTGAAACCTTGCACTATCTGTGTTTGTATTCTTGAGTAACATGGTACTCTTCATGCATTTTTATAATTCACTGACAAACTACTCTCAGAAACTGTTCTCTTTGATGATGAAAATTAGAAAAAAACATTTAGGCATATGTATGCCTGTTCACTATCCAAAAGAGAAATACTGAACTGAAACTCACATGATATATGATTATAATTAGCACAAAAAATGAAGTAATTTTAGCAATTCCTGATGCAAATTTACTTAGTTAAATTTCTTAAGTGAACAAAACTCACTGTTCACCTGTAGCCTTCAGAAAGAAATACCGATCGTTATGAATGCACAGTTGGTTTTGTTACTTGATGGATAACTCTATTTTACTCTTCTAGTTGTATTTCACTTTGTTTGATGTATATGTTGAAATATCTTTCAAAACAGCCCATTTAATGCATAGGGCAGCATGTCGGGCTCTACCCTTGTGGGAGCCCGTTTTGCTCCACATGCTTGGTCTTCGAACAATGTTCAGCTTCATGACTTTACTTGGAAACAAACAACGTTAGCATAAAAAATGGAACATGTTGATTATGATGTTAATACTTCTCCTTCAACTCACTTCTTTATTTTGCATTTGATTGAATTTGATTGTTTCAATGCATTGCTAATAGTAAACTGTACTATTGTAGGTGCATCATATGAGTTATGCCATAGTCGGAGCCACTGACACCTTCCTTTCCTCTTACAGGTCGACGAAGCTCGAGACGACGAGGTGCACTATTCAACATCAAGCATCGCTAACCAGGCAATGATGACTATGCTATTGCTTATATGTTCTTCTTTCGCCTATTCAGTAGTGCATTATGCTGTTAGAAATGTATTGAAATAGTTATAGTTATATCCACGGCTTGTGTGGATCTTTGATTTCAATTCTGCTTTTTAGTTGAAAAGAAAAAGCATTTATGCAATGTTGTAACACTATTCTGATTGTGAAATCAAATAAGCCTTGTAAAATATGAGTTCTTTTTGAAATGAATAAAAGCATCTAAAATGCTATTTGCACATGTACTCAATTATGTCTTTCTTTTAAAACTGCAACTTCTGAATGACACTCTGCAACTCTATAACTTCAAAAATGCATAATTGATATTCAATGCATAATGATAATGCGAAACAACATTTAAAATCCAATCTGTAATTCCACTTAATGACAAATAATAATCAACCAGCTCCTCCATTTCAGCTGAGGCAAAAAATATGTAACACTACCTATAGCTAGGTATGATGTGATCACTTGTAAATGATATGATTGCATGGTGTGTGGTAAACGATGGTTGAGAAAGGTTTTGGGATGTACAGGTGATGGGATATGAAATGAGTTGTATAGTTTGTGTAAATCAAGAAAGGTAATATGAATGCTAGGTGTGACATGATGGATAGGCTTCATGTGCAAAAAATGGTAGTGGAAAGTATAGAGATTCTATTAATTCAACATGGAATTTTGAAATGAATGACATGTAATTGATACGAGTGCCTTTAATAATATGTCCCTTTCTAAATATTGTTACTTTTAGGCATGAAGCTATAGGTCCTCGTTGCTTTGACTATCAAAGAAAAAATAATGTCTTATTGTTGTCACTTGTGCAATGTGTGCATGTGAAGTTTTGTGTGTGGGATGATTATTCTTGTGAAATATTAGTGGGTGAGTTGTGTAGCTCACCAACTGAGTCAGTTGTAGAACTTGTACTGCTTGATGCAAAAAGATTGTGATCAAGTCCTTTCTCCATGTTAGATTCATTGTCATTTTGAGGTCCACACTTTTAAATTAAGGAAGTAATTAAATCCTCATTTTGTGTTGGCTTCTTGTAAAGCTTAAGCCTGCGTCCATTAACTAATAATGAGAATTTGACTGCATCAATTGTTTGTAATTGGACTATCCCATTTGGGAATACCTATCATATCTCATATGGGCCAAGCCACCTCATTTGTAACTTTCCCTTCTAGTCCTTGTATCTAGAGTCATAAAACAAAGCCTAATCTCCCACACTGAATTCTTTTGTTTTTATAAATTGATCATGCCATTTAGTTCTTTGATTTTGAACAACTTTAGTGTGGTGAATAACTTCCATTCTAATTTCAATTTCATCAGGTGCATTCAGATGATGTAATCTCTCCTTTTGTGCTATTATCAAGTCTATGCCCACTATTACTGCTATCCTCAATATTTAGTACTCAAATTTGATAAGTAGAACTGCTTGCTTGCCATACACCAACTCATATGGTGTAAACCATGTAGTAGTTTTCCAAGTTGTTCTATAGGCCCAAAATGCTTTTGGTAGTCTAGCTTCCCAATCCTTCCTATCACTAGTAGAATTTGGAAAATAAATGACTAGGTGACTAAAACTTTTAGTCACAACTAAAAATGACTAAATTCTACTAATTTTTGCAACACAACTATAAATGAGTAAATAAATGACTAATTTGGTTGTTGGGTAAAAAATTATTTAGTCACACAAATAAAAATGACTAAACATTTAGTCACGCGAGTTCAAATTAGATAAAATTAAAAAAAAATATTTGGGGAAATGATCGGAGGGAGTCATGTATTGCACGTGATTCTGCATTATTCCCGTTTAGAATTTGGCAATTGTGCATTATTCCCATTTAGATTGCAACTATACTGAGGTGCCTCATTTTGAGTTATAACAACTGGGTGCGTGAACTATACTGAGGCATTTTGATCGAGTTACAACACTTTCATGGGCGATAAATATTGTTTGGAGAGGACCTAGAGAGTTTTGAAAAGGTAGGCAAGGACTTTGGTGTTTGCTGCAAAGTATTTGAAGTCTGCAATGAAGTTGAATTTGGGGATGCCCTTTGCAGCGAATTCAGAGGTAATTTGAAACCCTCATTACATTAAACACAAAATCTATAACTTTCTGATTGGAAACTTACAGTAGTTTCAATCTACTTTTCTTAATAATATTCTTTTATAATCTTGCCACTATTCTTCTTCATAATGTGTTCAAGCTAAATATAATAAAATTTGGGTGTCAATGCCAAAATAGAATTTCCTCAAACAATTTTGATACATTTTCACTACAAGTGCAAATTGTCCTTGTTCAAAGTAAATATGTGCTAGATTTACCCACACATTAGGCATTTGAACAAAGATGTTTCCTACTGCAGCTTCTTGTACCTGTGTAAAAAAATCCTTTGCAATATCAAATTGATCCCTTTCAGCTAGCACAATGGCTACCCCATTTACAACATAAACATTTCCTAGTCTTTGTGCCAACACTTTACAATACAGTTCTATAGCCTTCTCAAGATGTGTTACCTTGTTCTTTAGATCCCTCCTCTCATTGTGAAAAGTTGGAAAATAATTCCAATTTCCAAGTGAAATGTCAACATAAGAATTCTTCACATCTATTTCACTTTGTATAGCTTTAATTGTTTCTTAGGAAAGGGATAGTTTTCCAAGTTCCATTTGATAATACTTGTTGGATCTATCACTTGACTGTATACGAAGGAAATCTCTCAAGCCAAAAAGATCCAACTCTAATGCCATTGTAATGTCCCTAATTCTAGAACTTTCTTATTTTTTGGTATTTTCTAATTTTATGCCCTCCTTTTTAGTATTTTTTATTACACAAATTGAGATATTTCATAGATATAGTACAATGCAGATAAAAAACAATTGGACCCAATTTGTAGATTAGATAAAGTCTGAAAATGAAAAATATTGATGCAATAAATAAAATACTTGTACTGATAGGCAAATTGGTCTATGGAACAGTAAAACAAGGTTGTTATGAAGCATACAATATGAAATTATGTTCATACCAGTAGTCCTAAAACCTCAACACTAATAGATCATATATTCTTGATACCTGGATCAAATATGAAGTCACCACAATGATCCCTAGATGTGACAATGATTTGAAAGGTTTGTGCACCATAATCCAAACTCAAATTATTATTTTGACAACAGTACAAGAGCTGCACATACTATATATCCAAGAGTCCCAAATTGCAACACTACCCTATAAATAATGATGTAATTTATATATGTGGAAGATGGTGACTAGTTGTATGAAACCTTTTTCATAGCTGCACCTGTGATGGAATGTATCAACAACAACCAGTGATCATAGGGAAACCATTATCATGCTCTAATGGCAGTGACTTATATGGCGGATGGTAACCACAAACTTGATATATTTTTGGCCAAAAAAGTGCAATATTACTCTAGTAGTCACAACGCCCCTTCAACACAACTGTAATATTAATATCAATTTTGAATTTTAATATTTTATCTCAATGGTGACTCCTATATGAAATCACTCCAAGGAATTGTGGGTTTTCATCCTCCAATTCCAATCCTAGAGATTTTTTCGTCATCAAGTTAATTGAATAAAAGTCCAAAACTCCAACAAGGAGTAGAAATCAAAAAAATAAAATGCTTGATCATTATGCCTCCTCCTTGTTTGGCTTCTCTTGAATAGAGTTTTCCTCCAAAAACATAACTCTTCAAATTTCCTTCATGACCTTTGATTGATATTTGAGAGGAATTATTTAAAATAGATTTCAATTATAAGGGACATCCTTTATTTATAATTTCTGTAAGATGGCGTTAGAGAATTCCTATCCTAGAATAAGAGACAACCAACACTTCTAAGCTACAAACCACATCAAACAAGAGAAAACAAAAAATAAGGAACTAAAATGAAAGCATTCATAAATAAACACTCCCCATTGTAGTTGCTTCACTTCTCTTGTCTCACCTTCTTATGCTAATATTGCCCTCAGATTTATTGTTGAAGTTGTGTAGATGCTTGGAAATAGTAAGTAAGAAAGTTGGAGATAATGGCTATTAAGTTGAAAATGGGAGAGGAAGGTTGCTTTTATAGACAACCATTCAAATGGACGGATGAGATTAATCTTCTAGAAAGATTCAAAGATCAATGGATGAGAATGGATGAGAGGGAGGTTACAAAATAAAAGGACCAGATTGAATTTCTAGAAAGATGCCAAGATCAATGGTTGAGAATCGATGCAACCAGAATATGCCATTCATGGAAAAGCTATGACGTCGACGGCTATGACGGCCGATGGCTATGATAGAAATAAAGGCAATGACAAAGATTAATGATAGGGCATCTTTAACCAAAAGGGAGGCATAAGTGATTTGTTTTAAATTATTTATTCAAAAATGGAGAGAATAGACAAGTGGCAAATAACTAATTCATTTGAATTATTTATTTGGAGAAAATGAAAAAGGAGGATTTAATTAAATTAATCAATTTAATTAAATGGGGAGATGGAAATTGGACGTGGATAACTGATTTGAATTATTTATTCAAAAGAGAAGAATGACACATAATTAAATAATTTTGAAAATTATATAATTATAGAAGAATAAAAGGTCAAATAATAATCAAATAATAATAATAATTATTATCTGACTATAGATAGATGATGAAAGCTAAATAATTAAATAAACAATGATTTATTTAATTATTGCAGAAAGGGGGTGTATTAGTGACATAATTAAATAATTTTAATTGATTAGGATAGAATAAAGATCAAAAGGTGAATTAATTAAATAATTAAAAATTATTTAATTAATAGAGGAATATGATCAAGCATAATTCAATAATTAAAATTATTCAATTACTGGATGACGACGACCAAGAAAAATGACACTCGCAGACTTAGGACATTTTTTAGTGTCTACATTTTGCCCCTTTTTGACATAATGTAGCTCATCATGTTGTGTGAAAGAAATTCAGTCAAGAGATGCTCTAGGATGCCCTAGTGACAGCAGGGTATAGGTATGCCCCCTCGGTAAAATTTGACAAATTTTTAAAAGTTTCCAAAAATTTGGAAAATTGTCCTGATAAGACAGAAGGATGGTCAAGAATTCGATGGTGAAGATAGAATTGAGGATCAAGACTAATAACGAGTTCAAATTCAAGGTCAAGGATGTCAAAAAGTGTAACTAGAAGGCGAGGCAGGTCAAAAACCCTAAGTTCAGACTTATAAATGGTATTTTGAGTTTGAAAAAGGTCATTTTCACATTTTAAATTTAGAAAATTTGAGAGCTCAGAGTGATTAGTTATCGAGAATGTCTCTAGTTCTAGAGGCCACCCACCGTGTGTATCGGATCCATACCCATCGTCGTCCTGAGGGAGCACCCGCCCGGTACGTACTAGTAACCCATCTTTTATTTTTTTTTCATTTTTCACATATTTAGTGTAGGAAATAATTTAGCAAACAATTGTGTCACACGACAAGTGACACATTTGCATCACATTCGACTCATTCAATAGCGATTCGCCGCAATTGTCTTGGTGTAACACAATTGCAATAGGATAGGGGCACAAGCTTTTACAGTGCGACACATGAAATTTTGTGACGCAATTGACTTTTCGAGCCGTGGTCAGGAAGGATGCAAATGACTGGGTATGACGCATATGTTGCATGAAGCGACACATGTGTTAGGCGAGTGATGCATTTGCAATTGTGAGTCGGTTATAAATTTGTGTGACACATTTGGTAAAATTGTGACGCAATTGCCTGATTAAAAGTTTACCCTAGACTAGGAAAGTTTGACTTGGTCAATTGAGGTTTGATAGGTCAAATGAAGATTTTGGATTGATGTTATTGGTTTGTCTAATGATTTTAGGTGTGTCTTCCTCCTATTTATACATGGGAGTCCATACCAGATGTGTTTTGACTATGGGACCAGTTAGGCAATGATGAGAAGGATGTGTTGCTAGAGCTTGGTTTATTCTATGTGACATATATGCCCACTATTAGGGAAAACAGGGGCATGTTGACAACACTAGTAGAGCGGTGGTACTTGGAGACCAGTAACTTCCATTTGTTGATAGGGGAGGCGACAGTCACCCTGGAGGATGTATATAGGATATTAAGATTACCCATTCACGGTGAGAGGGTATGATACGACCCCGCTTGAGGCCTTCAGGTATTGTATGACTACTATGAGACTGAGGATGATGCCCAGCTTGGGATCTAGGGTTATGAGATATGGTGGGAGACCCTGGTAGAGACATATGACCGATTTGACTATGTTTTATGCACCTTGATAGCAGGTGTGATGATTCCCAATTGCATGGGTCATGGTTTCCCAGTTGGTTGGGGAGAGATGTTGGGATTGATGGTTCGTCACATGACAGTATATGTGTGGGGGCCATGTCTATTGGCCATGTTATATTTTTAGCTTCATGACATTGTGTATAGAAAGGGGCAGAGCTTGAGCTGTGGTGTGACCTTGTTGATAGTTTGGGCATGGGAGCACATAGCAGTGTTTCGACCACCAGTGGTTTGGTAGGCGGTGGGCAACACGCCATATGCTTATCTATATCAAGGAGTGTTGACTTAGACCCATGTTGGAGATGTCAGTTATTGGAGACATGGTATAGACACATTGGTGAGCCTCATTTGGAGACCTTACATGACCTACCAGTTATGGATAGATGAGGATGACCACCTGCCTTGGTGTCGACAGCCCAGGTATTTGATAAAGAAGATAGTACAGTCGCGACATATTATAGAGATGCATTTATGAGAGAGGGTCCGACGACAGTTTGGTGAGCGACAGGGAGTGCCAGTGGGTAGATCAGAGTATGGTTGATCATCACAAGAGGTGAATCCCTGGGGACCACATATTGTAGTTACCATGACAGAGTAGGAGATAGATGCCATGCAAGCAGTGGATTGGGAGTGGAGAGGAGGGCAGGTAGACGTAGGAACGACACCAAAGTATGATGCTAGGGGCTTATTCATAGACCGATTCCATTGACTGATCCACAACAACCAACACCAGTAGAGCACATAGTCAAAAGTTTGAGAGGTCAACGGGGAGGCAAAGGTGGGATGGGTAGAGGAGATGGAGGATGGGGAGGAAGTGAAAAACAGGCAAGGAGGAGGGACAAAGGATGACAAGAGGATAGGAAACTACCACCCATTTGAGAGGAGGCAGATATGGAGGAGGATCAACTAGAGGTTAGGGCGGAAACATAGGTGTTAGTACAAGCCAATGAGCAACATGTAGAGGTGCTTGCAGTGGAGATGGCATAGCTGGAGGCCATGAAGGTCGAGGTAGGTGGTGATGGGGGATGAGGAGAGGAGGTAGGAGGAGAGGAGGAGGTTGAGATGGATGAGGCAGAGTGGGTCCTCCATGAGAGGATCATAATGGGTGATGAGGAGATGCCAGTGGAGGTGGGGACTAGAGAGGGAGAGGGATCAACATAGTAGAGGATAGTTGCTTTGCAGGTTCGAGTGCAGGCCCTTGAGGCACAACTGAGGAAAGTTACAATGGAGAGGGACAACCTTAAGACCGAGAGGGATGCATTTTAGGTGGAGAGGGACCTAATAGTCATCAGGCTGGTAGTAGACCGACCAATAGATGATTGAGTTCACAACTACATGCAGTGGGTCAATGGTCAAGGTTGCTCGAGAGTATGCTAGGGCGAGCAGGTGCAACCAATATTACAAGGACTTATATGAGAGAGTGGCACCTCTAGAGAGGAGGGAGCCCACATTTTATGAGATAGATAGTGGCTCATGGGGCAGAGGGAACAACATGACTCATAGCGGGCGGACACAGAGGATGTCCTAGGGTGAGACATCATATGCTAGGCGAGCCACTCCATATGATAGGCCTCTTACTACATAGCACAGGGTGAGTGATGCACCGCGTAAAGAGGATGCCCCAGGGATAGGCGATCAAGGCAGTTTGGGATAGAGCCTCTTGTTATTTCTGTTGTTATATGGACACTATTATGTTATTATCGAGCATGCAAGCTCCACTTTCATTGGACATATCTTGACATTGTTCTATGACACATTTTTTGAGTGATCTATATGATATGATTTTGGTGGCGGTTGATGATATGCATTATGATGTGTTTGTGCATTTATGATAACATGCTATGTGATGGATGCTCATGCTATGATTATATGATGATGACCTACTATGCTTTATGATTATGGTTTATTCACTATGTCTATGCTTTTTATGATCTAAATGCAAATGATGTAATGCATGGATGGTTTATGGATGTTTTTATTATGCTATGTGTGAATGATGGATGTAATGGAAATGACCTAATGCAATTTGATATGAAATGCATTAATGTAATGTAATGTTTGTATGATAATGCAAAATGTTTGATGGAAAATATGTAATGTGAATGCAAAATGTGACACTTAATGTGAGATGTGATAATAGGATATAGTGTATATGGTATGTAATGTAAAATGCAATGCAATATGTGATGTGAAGAATCATAATGTAAAATGTGATGTTATATGAAATATAATGCAAATGGATTGTAATGCAACATGTTATGGAATGTAATACTATGTGATATGGGATGTAATGCTATGATGAAATGTATGATGCAAATGATGCTAACATGATGATGAGATATGAATGCTATATGGATGCATTTTGTGTTTTTGTATTTTCTTATGCAAATAGATGTGACTTAATAGAAAAATGATGTCTATGATGATGGTGCTTTCTATGATGCAATCTAACATGATTATGGATGCAAGATGTTTTTGTGTGTCATGGGACTCTATCAAGATGTAGATGAAAGAAATGTTAGTGCAGAGGAGATGGAAGAGATGAATGTTAGTGTGGCAAAGACAAGGGATATAGAGATGAAAATTTAGACGGGGAATGATAAGGGAACCAACTTTCATGCTTACATTTTTATATTTATCATCATTGGGCATCAAAAAAATGTCACAAATGAAAACACCATGGTATGACACAAGCCAAGGTGTGCAAGGTGACCATTTGGGAGAGACAAGCAGTCAAAAGGACAAGGAATGCCCTAGCTCATACTAAGGACCCAATTATCCTAGTCTTTTTGCCAAGACAAACCACAGACAACAAACAAAGAAAAGAGGCCATGATCCATCATTGTCCCTCTAAATACATTGATAGGAAATCCTCGAGGAGACTAGTAACATGACCCAAAACCAATCAAGAAGATAAGAAAAATGTAGACCAACAAAGTGTTTGCCAAGATAGTGTTTGCCAATGTTAATGATAAGATTGTTTGATGTGATTGATTAGGTTGACCAAATTCGATTGATAAATTGACAAGGATTGATTGATAAGTTGTAAAAGGTTGAGAAATTGATTTGATTGATTGCACCTATCATCAGGAATGACACATCTTGGTTAAGGCAAGATTGATTGACCAAGATGACAAGATTGATTAACTTGATAAAGATTGATTGATAAAGATGACAAAGTTGATTGATAATGATTACACCTGATCTTAGGAAGGACACATCCTGATTAAGAAAAGGTTGAAAAGATCGATTGATTGTTTGAAAAATATTGATTGAGATGACCAAGGGATGTGATGATACCCAACTGCAGGAAGGACAAGGACACATCTGATAAAGTTGACCAAGTGATAAGTGTTGACAAGACACCTATTTGCATAAAAGACATATCATGCTTAAGGTGAATGACCAAATTGACAAAGCTTAATTTCAAGAAGGACACATCCTAATAAAAGGCAAGAGATAGAACCAAATGAGGAAAATGAAATAATGCCCCATTCCACTAAGATTGATGATCTGATTGAATGGTTGACGATAAGACGATTGACTGGTTAGAGGATTTTGTTGGCTATGTTTGTTTGTTGATTCAGGATTTGTGTTTGAAGTTCAGATGATGATGTCATGTTTGAGTTGAAAGTGTCCAATTTATGTTGACTAAATCAATGAACCCTAAAATACTAACCTAGGGGGCCTTGAGGGCTCATCGATAAATGGCCTTGCCTACGTAGCAATGCGCAGAGACCTCGTTGTTTGACACAACTTGACTTTGCCTCATTCGATAAAAGACCGAGTCATGATTTTATTTGGACAACCTAAAAGGATTGACCTAATGTCTCGAGGGTTCATTTATGATGAACTTACCTACGTAGCAAATGCGTAGAGACAATGTAGTTCGAAACTACCACCACAAACTGACTTAGACTCTGTTTTTGGAGTTTTTTGCTATTTTTGGATTTTAATGTTTCCTAATTTTTTTGGATTTTGATGTTTACTGATTTTTTTGGATTTTGATGTTTTAAAAGGTTGATACCACATGTTATTTCCCATGAATATGTGAGTCAAGGAGTTTCCCCCATTTAGGTGTAGGACCAATTTATTATGTGAGGGAAGTAGTGGATGAATGCAGGGGATGATCGAGATACTAAATGTTGGTGGTTCCCAGGCCATGGAAGGATAATTAAGTTTATTATGAATGAGTGACATGTGTGAATGGATGGCTAGAAAGGACAAAGGACCAGATAGAGTCACAGTAGACAGAGGAGCATAAACTGACTACACATGGCGCCTGTTTGCTAGGTTTTCACCATGGTACTTATCCAAAGCGCCATCGAAGTGGTTTTCAATTTTGGACGAATTATTTCTCTTTACTATTTTTTCATTTTTCCATCTTTTTGTTGTCACCAAGATGCTTGTTTGCCAAGTTTTCTTTAGGGTGACCATTTTTTTGTATTTTTGACTTTTAAAGGGATACTTTGAGAATCAAGTGTAATACTTGCAAAGGTGCATGTTGTTGATAGGTTCATATAATGGCTCTCCTTTAGGAGTAGAAAGATGATAAGAACCTAATCCATATGATGCTCTAATGATATGAGGGCTCAACCAATTAGGTTTAAACTTTCTTGGCTTTTCTCGTTCTGCTTGATTCTTTAGATTTTCTTTCAGGACTAAGTCACCAATATCAAACTTTCTGGATCAAAATTTCTTGTTATAGCTGCATCGAAGGTGATTCTAATATGCTTGCAAATGTGTCAGAGCATTTTGTCTCTTTTCATCCAGTAACTCTAGCTCATGGAGACAAGATACACAATATTCTTCTTAATCAATTAGGCCTTGCATAGAGACTCGCAAAGAGGGTAACTTGACCTCTATAGGAAGTATGGATTCATACCAAAAGAAAAGGGAGTATGGGGTGGCTCCAATAGGAGTACAAATACTAGTACGGTAAGCCCATAAAGCAGTATTGAGTTGTAGGTTCTAGTCACGACCAACATTGTTGACAATCTTCTTTAAGATTTTTAGGATGGTCTTATTAGATGCCTCAGCTTGGCCATTGCCTTGGGGGTAATACGAAGTAGAAAAATGTTGTTGGATATGGAATTTGTCACAAAGCTCATAGACATCTTGGTTCTTAAAAGGGTGAGCATTATCGGTAATGATGGACTGTGGGATACCATAGTAGAAAATGATGTAACTCAAGATGAACTTGGCTATCTGCTTTCTAGTAATGTAAGTCAGTGGGATGACTTCGATCCATTTTGTGAAATAATCTGTAGTGACAAGGATAAACTTATGTCTATTAGAAGAGGTGGGATGGATATTTCCTATGAGGTTGAGTCCTCACTGAGAAAATGGCCAAGGTGAAGTAAGCGGTTGAAGTTTTTGAGCTGGTGCATGTATAAGATCTCCATGAATCTGACAATGGTGAAATTTCTTGACAAAGTGATAAGAATCACGTTCCATTGTAGGCCAATAATATCCCATTCTCATGATATTTTTGGCTAAGGTTGGACCAACAAAGTGAGCTCCACATATACCTTGGTGTACCTCTTGTAAGACTATTTGTGCTTCATTTGAATCGAGACATCAAAGGAGGGTACTATCTAAACTGCGGTGATAAAGGGTATCTTCGATGATGGCATATTTGGATACTTTTTGGATAAAGGTCTTTCGTTGGTTAGGGGGCAAGTCAAGAGGGATAATTTGGTCATGCAAATAGGCGTAGATGTCTTTATACCAAGGATATTCAAGACCAACAAGTTCACACACAAGTTCAGTTTTGGGGACATCGAATGCAGGGATCAATAGTTGTTCCACCAAGAACTCATATTGTGAGGCATTGTTGGGAATGTCCAAGAGAGATCCAATCATAGCCATTGCGTCAGCTGCTTTGTTCTAGATTATTGGTATGTATTCAAAAGAAATATTATCAAAGTATAGTTTGAAGTTGTCTACCATGCACTTGTAGGGAATCAATTTCTCATCTTTAGTGTCATAGTCATCATTAACTTGCTTTATCACTAATTGGGAGTCACCATAGACTTGAAGGTCCTTGATTTCCCAATTTATTGCCATTTAGAGTCCTATCAATAATGCTTCATATTCGGCCATGTTGTTTGTGCATGGGAATGCTATTCGAAATGACTTAGGAATGACATCTCCTTGTATTGTGATGAACAAAATACCTACTCCCGATCCATGACTTGTATAAGATCCATCAAAGTTTATTTTCCATGTTGGAGTGTCTATGATAAAGATCAATTCATCTAGGAAGTCATATATCAAGGGATGGCTTGCTTTCAATAGTGCATCTACAAGTTGGTCAGCTATTACTTGTCCCTTTATTGCTTTTCGGTCAACATATTCAATGCCATATTTACTTAGAATCATAACCCATTTTGCTAGCCTGCCTATCAGTGCTGCTTTGCTGAGAAGATATTTCAAAGGGTCAATCTTAGTAATCAATCTTGTCTTGTGATTCAACATGTAGTGTCTTAGTTTCTATGTTGCAAAGACCATTGCTAGACATGCTCATTCAATAGGACTATAGTTTAAGTCATATCCAACTAGAGTGCGATTGATATAGTATATTGCTCTTTCCTTGCCATCATTGTCATTTTGTGCTCAGAGTGCCCCTGGTGTTGATGTACTAGTTGTCACATATAGTATTAGATGTATTCCATCAATTCATGGCATAAGGACTGGTGGAGTCAATAGATACTTCTTAATTTTATCAAATGCTTCTTGACACTTTTTGGTCCAATTGAAGGGAATACCTTTTCTTAACAGGTGTTGGAATGGGTGAATTTTTTTTGCTAATTGAGCAATGAACCTGCGGATGGATTGTAGTCATCCTTGTAATGTTCTTAATTGATTAATATTGGTCGATGGTGGCATTTCTGAAATGGATTTAACTTTGGCAGGTTCAACCTCTATTCCTCTATGTGAGACAATATATCCAAGGAGTTTACCTAATTGGACCCCAAAAACACACTTCTTCGTGTTTAGCCTAAGTTGATACTCTTCCAGTCGTGTGAAAATCTTGTTCAATACTGCTAAGTGTCCACTTCATTTTAGAGATTTAGAGAGAAGGTGATTGACATAGTCTTCCATAAGGACGTGCATATAGTCATGAAAAATTGTAGTCATAGCTCTCTGATAGGTAGCTCCAACACTTTTCAATCCAAATGACATAACGTTCCAACAAAATTCTCCTCAAGCACATGCGAAAGTTGTCCTTGGTTTATCTTCAGTGGAAATTATCATTTGATTGTAACATGAGAATCCGTCCATCAGTGATAACATCTCATATCCAACTGCAAGGTCTACTATGATGTCAATGTTTGGTAAAGGAAAATAATCTTTGGGACAAGCTTTATTGAGGTCTCTAAAATCCATGCAAATCCTAATTTGACCATTTGACTTGGTCACAAGAACAAGATTTGATATCCATTCCACGTAATCAATGGAGCAAATAAATCCAACATCCAGTAGTTTCTTGAGTCCCACCTTGATAAGAAGTGCAATCTGGGGGTGCATTTTCCTTAGATTTTGTTTGTATGGTTTTGCATTAGGTAGCAGTGGTAGGTGATGTAGAATAAGTTCAGGATCCAATCCAAGCATATCAGCATATGCCCATGTGAAATTGACTTGTCTTTCTGAAAAGAATGTTATAAACTCAGGATTTTCCTCAGTGGTCAAAGATGTTGCTAACTATATCATTCTGAAGTTATCTGAGGTTCTAATGTTGACTTCCTTTGTTTCTTCTATAAGCAACAAAGATCTCTCTTGGTCTATTGGGAGGTAGTTCTCTTTCTCTATTGGGAGGTGGTCCAGTCCTCCATCCTCAGGTGCCTCAGAGAGGTTTTCACCTTTGGATACATCCTTTATTTTTACTTTTTCATGATCAATAGGTGCCTTTCAGTTTTCACCTAAAGACCTATTATTTTCATTTTTACTTTTTTCATTTTCACTTTTGCGTCTAGAGGACAAGACAACCTCACCAAAGTACATTGCATAATTGAGTTCTATGGCAAAGCCAACCTTATGATCCCCACTTGGTATTCCTTTACGAAGTCCCATAAACTTAACAATTGCTTCGTCATTTTCAAAAGTGTCCAAACTTGGTGGTTCTTGTTGATCCCAATCTATAAGTTGAGGGTAGACAAGGGGTAAGCCATCATCAGTATCATCAAGGATCACGGTGTAGGCAGATAGGGTAAAGATGGAAGTAGAGTCATCAGGTTCCCAAAAGGAAGGATCAATGGATTTCCAAAAATAGTGTTTGATCCACTCTTCTTTTGTCAAAGTCATTTTTTAACGGGTACTAGGCAGGTTTCGCGAGGAATCTATGGTAAGAATTTGATTGAATTCCTCAAATAGTTTATCAAGTTCCATGAAGGTGGTGGAAGATAGGGAATCCCACTCATATTCATTGGAGTCAACATAATAGTCCCAAGAGTCCTCATATGTCTTGATCTCAATTGAAGCATCAACAAACTCACTCAAAGGTAACCCGATCCCCTGGATGGTCACTTTTATAGGTACAAAACCTAACCCTTGATGACTTATTAGCTTCTAGGAGGTTGTAAAGGTTCCACCATTCCTTGTTTATTTAGACCAATTCCACTGTGTCCATCATATCCATGCCATTTCATTATTTGGAACCCTTTTGGTTACTGTTCAATTGGAAATTTCTTAATTTTAGTTTCTTCTTCTTCTTTGTACAACCATGTGAGAATGTGTTCATCTAGGGATTCTTTAGCAATCTCCCCCATCTAGTGAAGGTGGTAGGAGGATTGTGGATGAAAACTTTGGACTGCACATGATGCGGTTTTCCATATGACTTCAGTGACTTTGGTAATTTGCCAATGAAAAAGAGACTCTTCATATTATATTCTCCACATCCTCTATCTTGAATCTGGATCTTGGGCATGGAAGGTGAGAAGAATGAAGTGGGAGATTTGACAAGGTTGGATGGATCAACATAGTGAGATGGAGTGGTTGATGAAGTGGAAGATGGAGCTTTTCGATTGATGGGCACTTGACATTTAGCAGTTCCTTTTAGGTTTGAAAAATATTGAAAAGGATCAGGGTCGCCTGGAATAGTGATTTCAGTGCCATTGTGTGGAAACTTGAGGCATTGATGGTAGGTGGATGGAATAGCCCTCATGGCATGGATCCATGGGCGGCCAAGGAGGAGATTGTAATGTAAATCCATATCCAAGACGTGAAATATTGTCCTGTATTATTGCTCCAACTCTCACAGGAAGTGAAATTATGCCTTCAAAAGAATGTTCAACATCGTCATAAACTTTGATCACAATTTTCTTGGTTTGGTCAATACAATTCTCATAGTATCCCAATGCTTTCACTAATTTTAGTGAACAAATGTTTAGACCTGCTCCACTATCTACTAGGACTCATATGATCTTGTGTTTATTAACACATACTTCAAGGTGTAGAGGGTCATTATGATTAGATTTTGGTGTGGAGAAGTCTTGTTTAGAGAAGGTGACATGGTGTGGCATAGCTAAGTATCCCACCATGGCCTAAAATTCATTGACATCTAGGTTTGTGGGGATGGAAGCTTCTTGCAAGGCTTTATCAAGGATGGCTCTATGCTATGGTGAGATACGAAGGAGCTCCAAGATAGAAAATTGCATGGGAGTTTTTCCTAGCTACTCTAGGAGGTTGTATTGACCCTTTGGTTGAGGATTTGCGGAAGGACTTGGAATAGTTATCTTGGTTTTGCAGGTGGCGACAACACAATATGATTTTGGATTTTTTATAGTGATATTGGCAATGTGATCGTCAAAGGGTCTCACATTAATGATGATAGTGTTATAATTGTGTTTGAAAGCTACATAATTGGCATTATTGTTGTTGTTACCTAAACTAGAGGCCTTTCCTTTATCATGATCTTGCAGGGGTGTTTTAAATATGGTTTGATCAATATTCTTCTTGGCTTGTGAATTATCGACTGAAATGGTTTTATCTTCAATAAGGTCTTGAATGCTATTCTTGAGTGTCCAACATTGAGTTGTTTTGTGTCCTTTTCCATGGTGGTATTCACAATATTTTTCTTCCTTACACCACTTGGGTTTGATTAGTGAAGGTTCATAGTTTTTGGTGTATGGCAGTGTGATGAAATTTGCTTGCAAGGGTCGTTTAATG
This sequence comes from Sequoia sempervirens, assembly GCA_007258455.2. Classification (NCBI taxonomy): domain Eukaryota; kingdom Viridiplantae; phylum Streptophyta; class Pinopsida; order Cupressales; family Cupressaceae; genus Sequoia; species Sequoia sempervirens. Next base: position 352,630,576 of record VDFB02075321.1, read on the forward strand.
ATTGATTTGATGGTTTCACCCAAAGAGGTGTATGTTCTCTTGGTGTAAGGAGGACATCTATGTTGATTATTTTGAACTATTTTTAGCATTTGGTTTTGACCTTGTGTTTGTGTGTTTGGAATATTGGATGCATTTGACGAAGAAGGACCTTTAAGCTAAACGATTGGACCTTTGGTTATTATTTTGGCATCAACAACTCCATCATTTGTGAAATTTTATTTTTGGGACTAGTATTTGCTCTTGTCATTGTTAGGTTTGGGATTTTCTTTGTTGATTTTGACTAGCCCTTTTGCAATAAGACCCTTTTCAATAAGGACACCTTTCTCAAGAATCTCCTCAAAAATTGTGCAACATTGGATTTGGATTTGACTCATCAATTCTCCATTAAGGTTTTCTAAAAACATGGTGACAAGTTGTCTTTCAGGAATGTGACAAGGGAACTTTCTAACCAAGCCCCGCCATCTCTAGTAGAACAAGGTAAGTGATTCCCTAAATTTTTGTTTGGTTGTGCTCAATGTTGCAAGGGTGAAATAATTTTTAATGTTGAAGGAAAAGTGGTTGATGAATTTGTCGGCTAGTTCACCCCATGTTTTAATTCCTAGTGGAAGGTGTGCAAACCAATCTAAGGCTACTCCTGTGAGGCTTCATGGGAATAGTCTCATGAGATAGGTAGGGTCATATGAGACTTCCATACATGATGTGCTAAATTCTCGAATGTGTTCAATTGGATTCCCTATCCCCTTATACTTTGTCAAAGGTGGTGTTGTGAAATGCGGGGGAAACGATGGCATGTATAGGTTTCAATCAAATGGAAAGGGGAACAATTCCTCCACATAATAGGTCTTCTTGTTGGTTCCCAATTGCATGTTTGTCATATGTTGTTCAAGGGACTGTATATGTTGTATCAAAAGATCTACAAGAGATGGTGTTGCATTACTTTGGTTAGGTGGCATGCTATTGGTGTTAAGGTCATATGTTGGATTTTAATTGGGATTGATGCTTTGGGACATAGGACCTTGGTTTCCATATGGATGTGTGTTGCTTGGGTTTGGAATGAAGTTGGAATTTAGGTTTATGGCAAAGGTCATGTTGGCCTCCTATAATGGTTTAATAACTAAGCCTTTAGGGTTGTGACATAAAGATTGAACATCTGCACTAAGTAGCTATCTTACTCATCATGAAGGCGCATTTCACTTGTCAACCCAGAGATGTAAACTTGAAATGGGTCAGCACTGTATGTGCACTAGGACTCTACTGTAGTCATTTATAAACTAGGAAAGAAACAATGCTGGAAATAAAAGTGTTGGAAGGAAATCAACTTAAACACTTAACATAAATCAACATCTAAATTAAGCATTAACAAATGGTCTAGAAATGAAAGATATAAATGAAGATCTCATTAGACAGATAGGAAACTACTCTGTCTTCCTTGGGTGCAAGAACAGTCATAAAATAGAATTTCAATGGCTGTAGAAATAGACAGTTGTTGAAATTGAAACTAACTACTGAACATAAAATAACTTTTAAAACAATAGATGGAATTCTCACCAAGTGGCCCCCCTTGGGTGAGTCTCCCTTAGACTAACTCAAATGCAACAACTCAAAATATGATATTATTTATCGAAAGCATAAGTTCAATATCTCAACAATATAACTGTATTACTAAAACTGGAAAATATGAGTACAAACTCAGAATATCCAACCTTGTCAAAAGGGGAATCTGTCCATTATTTATAGAAAGAAAAACTACTGACTAACCCTAACTACCTAGGCAGTCGAATCCATCAAAATAGGAGGATGCCACTTATTGAAAGCATAGAAAAAGATGGAGGAAGTTATGCATGCGCTAAATTGGTCAAAGCAGACTTGCTTCAATGGGAATCTAGCACAACACACTCCCTAGATTTTCTCAACAACTAATATGACCATTAAAAAGGTGGTTAAATTATTTTATTTGAATTAGGAATTTCCCTCCATGAGAGTTTTCCTACTTTGACTTCTTAATGATCAGCTTCTTGACTTTCTTGGTAACCGACCAACTGGCAAGAGTTTCTCCCACTTGGCAGGCTTCGTTGACATCAACATTTTAGTGGAAACCTGCACAATAACATTAACACACACAAACAAATGTATATCTATAATTACCATAGTAACATTCATTCAACCACTTGTAAATTCAACATAGATAATTCACATAGCATGATAATGTCATTAAAGTCACAAAGATAAAATTATGCCTAAGATCTATGGTTTTAAGGAAAATATCAATAACCAAGTGTCAAAGTCTATGATAGCAATAGAAAATATATAATGAACCCTATCAAAATTGAGCCATTAATTGGGCTCATCATTTCCCCCAACCTAACATTTTGTTGGTCCTCTAGCAGAAGGAGCACTATTATTTTTCCTAATCAGTGCCCTTAAGTCACCGATTGCCAGCTATCCCACATCAATCTCTGCAGTGTCTGAATTAGGATCCCAATAGAATCCTTGTTTGTTCTCTAGTCTGTTCCATCTTTCCCTTTCTGCAGCTATGTCATACTGGTAAAACTTGTAATTTGGCACAGGCCACAATAGTATAGGTGGTTGAAATTTTAATGGAAGCCAAGACTGTTGCTTCCTTCTACCAATCTGTATGTACTTTCCAACTCTTTTTCATGTTGTTACATAGTTCTGTAAAGAGTGGGGCTCAACTTGTTTCAACTCTTCTGGAAAACTGTTCCACCTCTACCCTAAGTATCCCATTACTGATTTTCATGTGGTTTCAACTACCTTATCATATTCTTTGTAGGTCTCTTCACTAACAGGCATAATCCTATCCTTGTATTTGGGGTGATAAAGAATTATGTGCCATGTCATGAAAATATCTCCAGGGTTACTAGATTCAGTCTTGAGAGGCAAGGGAGTATGAAATTTCCTGTCCCTGTAAGTTCTATACTGCTATCCCCAACTAATTTCATTCTGAATCTAGGAAATAAATGCCCTTAAATGGAGGTCTCCAATATACAGTAAGGGATTCCAATCATGATCATCAGACAAAACATAATCATGCAGGTATAGTTCACATAACAAATTTTTAACATCAGGAGGGGCAAACTGATAAGCCTAGAAAAATTCATGTGGAGTGTCAAGAGTAGGACTCAAACCTGAAATAATCCTTGATAGCTTAAAGGAAGGATTTCGCTCCTTCAAGTGCATGGCATACACTCTAGGAGTTCTACATGCTAGCATTTTGGGTATTAAATCTACCACATTGTCTACCATTTTCTTCAAGGCAATAATTTTTGCATTATTTTCTTCAATCTCTACATTTTTCTTTTTAATCTCATTCTGCAGCTTGCGTTTTTCCTTTTTCCATTCCTCTCCTTTTCTTTGCATCTCACTGCATAATTTGAAAGCTACATCATTCCATGAAAAGGCATGAGGCTTATGTGTTCCTACCAAAATCTTCCTTGGCACCGATTCCTGCTGTTCAAATGGCATCAATTGCAATGATTCTAGTTGTTCATCCTAATTTGGTTGTAGGAACTCTGGATTCTTATCTTGTTCTTGCTGTAGGGGTTCTTGACTTTCATCTTGCTTTTGGTTCTCAACCTGTTCTACAATGGCAGCAAGCTCTGCCAATCTGATTTTTCCTATTCTTAAAAAATATCTTTTTATTTCACATTCACCTACCCCATTGGGGCTTCCGTCTCCTCCCTAGATGTTTTTCTAAGCATAGGGATTCTCTTTGGAGGTACACCAGAGGTTGGACCAATTGGTTTTGATCTCTTAGGAGGATTTTTATCTTTTTCTTTGGCTACAAGAAGAATAGTGTTATCAACCTTTCGTTTCCTAGGGCTTGGTGTTGCTTTTTCTACCGTTTGCTTCTTGGCCTTCCCTTTTCTCATTTCTGCTTCTTTTATTTGTTCCTCTTCTCTGCTAAGGGCAAACCTAGTTTGAATTGGGGTTTTGGAAGGGACATTATCATCAAAATATGAGGATGAACTTTCCTCTTCTGAATATTCTGACTCAGAAGAACCAATTTCAATAGCTTGCTCGGCTACAAGAGGGTTTGAAGTAGGGTTTACACCAGAGGTTGATGCTCCAAGAGTAGTTTCAACAACCCTCTCTTCCCTACTATTCCTACGAGGTTGAGACTAACCTCTAAGACATACATTCTCTGGTCTAAATTGATCAATGTTTACAAATTCCTCCCATGTCATATTAGATACTTCTTGCAGAGATTTTTCCACTAAATTGATTAAACAATGGTGAGAGACATAATTATCCCTACCTTTCTACATTTCATCTGCCATGATGGCAAGGAGGTGATATAACACATTGGGCACTTTCATTCTTCATCCATGCATCATATGGTTCAAGATCTTGAAGTGTATAGAATGGAGGCATGACTGGCGGTCCTCACAAGTTATATACTTGACAATGTGGACAACTACTTGTTTCCATGGCTCTGGTAGAGAAGTTATCTTCGTCCCTTATTTATCTACCACCAATGGAGTGTCACTAGGTTCAATAAATTTAGCCCTGGCTGACCTTGCATCTTTGGTAGTAGGGTATGGCTCACCATCAATAGGTAAACACATTACCTCCACAATTCTTTCCTTAGTAACAATCACCTCCAACTCTTTTACCATTGCCTTCCCCTCAGAGAGTGTGTGCAAATTCTTGCACAATGTCCTCATTGTAGCTGCCGAGTTTCAAGAAATAGTCCAGCCATCCACAATTTCTAAACTCTTCCAAAGAAGGTGCATCCTACATTATCACATCATGAACCGTGGGTTCATTCCTAATTAACTAACCTCCCATTATTTCAGCTACCCACAATCAAACAAGCACTTTGTAAAATTTCCTTTTCCTGCAATCTCTTTCTGAAAACCCCAACTTCTTCCTGTAATTCTTTCTTCTATAGTGTTGATGCCAATGTCATGTAGCTCACCAAATTAATTTTTTTGGGTGACATTTGAGATTATGACGAGGCAATAAAGATTCATTAATGAAGGGTATCATTAAGAAAAATGGCGGTTGTTTAGTGACATTTCACACATGCAAGGCGTCATTTCAATTTATCATTCAAATTGGCTTATTTCAAATTTGTTGATATGGATGACATGTGGACTTGTGAGTTGACACTCCCCCCAACCTAAATTATAGCATGTGTCCGCATAGGATGGTTAATAATTATGATTGGACAAGGCAGAGTACAATTTCATGCTATGTGAAATATCTACATTTAATTATAGTAATTAAAGAAATGCACTAAAGATAATAAAGATATAACAAATTGTTTTACATGTACCTGAAAACTTGGAGTATCTTTGGAAAGAATGTGGAGAAAGTACCGATTACCTTTAATAAGTACAATTGAGCAATTAATGAAGTGGTGATGAAATGGAATGATGGTGAAGTGGAGCGATGGAGTTATGGAAGAGAGAGAAGATGGAGATGGATGGGAAAATGGGTGGATTAATGAAGAACTGGATTCCCACAAAAGTGGAAGTCTTTATTATGAAGTGGTTGCATGTGGACTTGGATCAGTTAGAAGGAGGGAAACTGGGTCCGCTTCCTTCAGCTGTAGGAAGTTCAGAGGTTGGGTGCTGATTAAATTATTGTATGAATTCTTCTTTGGATGTTGGATTGTGATACAACCTTAGATGGTGACCGTTGACCAAAAGTTTGAATCAAATAGGGTCAATGGTGGTGAATTGTACAACTCCATTGAGAAATACTTCTGCAACTTCATACAGTCCCAACCATCTAGTATGCAATTTTCTTGCATTTTCTTGATACATGGAGTCATAAAGGAGTGCCTAGTCACCAGGTTGGAACTTCTTTCCCTTTATGTACTTATCATGCCATTTGACCCTTTGATTCTGCACTACCTCAGTATGATGCAGGGTTGTGTTTCTCATCTCATCCAAAGCATTCAGTTGCATGATTTTGTCCTTTTGTGCCTTAGATATGTCTATCCTAAGATCTACTGTAGTCCTAAGAGTCTTATGTTCAAATTCAATGGGAATCATAGCTATCTTCCCATATAGTAATTCAAAAGGAATGAAGTTTTTGGTTGTTTTCTAGGTGGTCCTATAGGCCCAAACAACTTCTGGTAGCCTATTTTCCCAATATTTCCTATGAATAACCATTGTTTTTGTCAGAATTGCCTCAATTTCCTTGTTGGTCACCTCAGTTTGGCCATTGGCCTGAGGGTGATAGGGAGTAAACTTCCTGTGCCTCACATTATATTCAATAACTAGTGTTGTGACAAGAGTTGATGTAAATTGAGCCCCTTGATTAGTCACTATCTCCCTTGGAACCCCATAACAAGTGAAAATTTCCTCATAAAGAAATTTTGCAACCTTATTATCTCTGGTATGCTTCATTGCTTTTAACCTCAACCCACTTGGTCACATAGTCAATGCAAACCAAGATGTAGGATTTACCATTTGATGGAGGATCAATGGGTCCTACAAAATCCAATCCCTATTTATCAAATGGAGTGATTACTACTTGTGGGTAAAGGGGAATCTCATCAAATTTAGTTGGTCTGCCCATTCTCTGGCATCTATCACACTTCTTGGTATACCTATCTGTATCCTTATGAAGTGTAGGCCAGTAGTATCTCGTATTAAGAATCTTCATTGCTATCCTTTTGGCCACAAAATGCCCTCCACAGGGTTCATTGTGACATGCATGCAATATATCATATGTCTCATCTTCCCTTACACATCTCCTCATGACATGGTTTGGTCAAGTGTAGAATAAACAACCTACAATCCATGAAAAAGGAAAGATTTTATCAATGAGTACCCTTCTCTCTTTTGGAGAGAAATGACGAGGAAATCTCCTTGTAACCAAGTAATTGGCTATGTTAGCATACCAAGGGGTATGCACATTGATGGAAAACAAGTGTTCATTAGGGAAAGAGTCATCAATGAATTGATTATCTTCCGATGTAGTCAATCTAGAAAGAAAGTCTGCTACAACATTTTCCTTTCCTAGTTTATCAACAATGATGATGTCAAACTCTTGCATCAACAACAACCATCTTGCTAGCCTGCTGGAAATGAGGGGCTTATTCATGAGGTATCTTATTGTTGCATGGTCTGTATGAATAAAAATATGATACCCTATTATGTAGTGCCTGAATTTGTTAAGGGAATAGATGAATGCCAACATTTCTTTTTCTGTCACTGTGTAATTGAATTCAACCTCTTGTAGGTTTTTGCTGACAAAATAGATTGCATTCTCAATGGTTCCTTCTTTCTATCCCAATAAAAATCCCACACCATATTCTGATGCATATGTATGAATGTGAAAAGGAAGCTCCCAATTAGGGCCTTTGAGTACAGGATCATGGGTTAAAGCTGCTTTGAGATCAAAGAATGCCTTGTGATAGTCCTCTGTCCACTGGAATTCAACATATTTAGTGAGAAGATTGTACAGTGGTGCTTCCATTTTGCTAAAATATTTGATGAAATGTCTATAGTACCTTGCATGACCCAAGAAACTTCTAATATAATTTTTCTTTGCAGGAATAGGCAGATTGGTAATCACTTCAATCTTGATTGGGTCTACTTGAATTCCCTTTTTAGAGATGTAGTGTCCAAGGACTAATCCTTCTTACACCATCATGAAACACTTCTCACTATTCAATGAAAGGTTATTGTCTTCAAATATCCATAAGACCTTCCTTAGATTCTCTAGAGCTTCTGCAAAATAAACATCATAGGCAGTAAAACCATCCATATAAATCTCCATGCAATCATGTGAGATGTCTGAAAATATACTAATGACCGCCCATTGAAAAGTTGTAGGTGCATTACACAAACCAAATGGAAGCACTGAGTAGGAATAAGTCCCCCATGGACAGGTAAAGGTGGTCTTCTCTTGATCCTTAGGGGAAATTTGTATTTTATTATAGCCACTATATCCATCTAGAAAAGAAAATATTGTTTGCGTGCAAGGGAATCCAACACTTGGTCTATGGAAGGAAGGGGAAAATGATCCTTTTTGGTGGTAGAGTATAGTTCCCTGTAGTAAAAAAAACTCTCCATTTACCTCCCTTTTTAGGCACAATCACCAATGGGGACACCCACTGGCTGTCTGAGATGGGGTAGATAAATCCTGCATCCAATAATTTCTGAAGTTCCCCTTTGACAATCTCCCTCAATGCAAGGTTGATTCTCCTTTGTGGCTGCCTTACTGGTGTGCAATCATCTCTGATGTATATCCTATGAGTATAGAGCTTAGGACCCATCCCTTCATATCATGGTAATCCCATGCAAATGCATGCTAGTTGGTTTTCAGTAGGTTTGTCAATGAAAACTACTACTCTGGACTCAACTCACTGTTAATATTTAGATATTTTCCTTCAGACACTTTCACTTGTGTGGTTAACTCTATCATAACTGCTTCACTAATACTTGGAATTTTTAGTTCATGTGGCAGCAATGTATGGAGCATATCAATTGCTGCAGAAAGTTCATTAGTAGGAAGAGTGGGTAGAAGTGTCTTCACTGAACTTGTAGAACCAAATTCATGAGTAGATGACTCTTCATGCACCTCACAACAGTTCTGAATTATGTGGGACAAAACTTCATCTTCTTCCTGAAGCTGCATGAAAGAAATTTTGCCTAACATCATGAGTTGTGCCATTGAATTGACTTCCTCGGCCTCTTCTCCAACATGTGGCCATATGGGGTTATCCATGTCATGGGATGGTTGAGCAAGAGGGTAGAGAACAAGCTTTTTGGTGCTCTTCCCATTAGAAATAGTCATGTCCCCTAACCAACATCCAATGTAGGCTCTGTTGTGGCTAACCATGGCCTTCCTAGAATAATGGGATACCCACCTAGTGTAGCTTTAAAAGAAAGAATCATAAAATATGCTAGGTACTCCCAAGAATCTAGAGTTACTACAAGGTACCATCAGGTTTGACAATGGAACTATCAGCAAGCTGCAAGACAGTAGGAGTAGGTCTCATATTAGCAACATTTAGTTGTTGTAGGATGTCCTTGGTCATCACAATTATTTCTACTCCCAAGTTAATTAGAGCATTCCTTATTTGGATTCCATTTATGACAACTCCTACCACAGGGCTACTTGGGTCAATGTACTTAGGAATTGTAACTTTTCCAAGCATGATGTCTGCTAACTGTCCTACCACATGAACCGTGGTGGGGTCTTTCTTTTTCCTCCTTGGCTTTTTGAGGCATGCTTCTTTGATTTATTTTCCATATATAGGGACATCTTTTATGGATTGAAACAAAGGTATCTTGACACATATGTTTTTCAACTGATCCAAGATGTCAAAGGTTGTTTCTTCCTTCTCTTCCTTTTGTTTAACAACTTCAAACCTTTGAGAAAATGGTGGATCTTGATCAGTCTATTGAATTGGTTTAGAATTTATGGGCAGACTAGGATGAATGGGGAGATTCAGAAGATCCTCTTCTTCCATAGGAATCTTGGTGATGATAGGAGTGGAAGGAGTTGGCAAAGTAGTTCCTGAACACAGGTGGATATCATTCACACTCATAGCATATGCAATAAATTGATTAGGATTTGCAGAGTATACTAGATGCTGCTGCTTTGGTTTGTTATTTGGGTTAGGTGTGGGATGAGCTGGCAAGTGAGTAGGTCTAGGTGTGCTTGAACTTGAGCTAGTAGGAGGAGGCATTATAGTAGGTTGTTGGGGCTGTAAAGGTGGCTGCATGTAACTAGTTGTTTGGTTTGGCCATTGTTGTCCTCCCCTTGATTGGGATGTTTGCTACCAGTTTCCTGGAGGTGGTTGCCAATTCCCCTAAGGTTATTGCCACTGGGTTGGAGAGTTTTGGTGATTGGGCTAGGTATTTGGAGGGCTATTCTAAGATTGAGGTGGATATCCCCCATAATTGGATGGATATGGGGGTTGCCATTGGTTACCAGATGCATAAGAATTGAAATATGGCCCAGTAAAAGATAATGGATCTGGTGGCATGCCTTGTTTTGGAGCCCATGGTCTCCTTTTTGAAATGTAGTAGATTTGATCATCATCACCTTGGATTGTCTTGAACTCAGGTGGAATCTCCTTGCTATCAATATTAGCTACCATTTTGCATTTGCAATCCTTCTTTTGTCTACAATGAGGGCAGTATTTTGCCAACATTGCCTCAGCCTCCTCATGTTTCTTCTTTGCTTGAAGTGTATCCAACTGAGTAGCCAGATTGTTTATGATGTCTTGCTTTAATTTTTCCAATAAGTGAGTAATCTCCATCCTAGAAACTCCATTGGTGGATGATTTACCCATAGAGGATTGGTAGCCTCTTCCCTTCTTTGAAGCTGCCCTAGAATAGTTTTGACATATCTTCTTAATATCATCCCAAGGAACTTGGGTGATTTCTCCTTCTCCCACAAGGTCCAAAGCATCAGTGCAGCTCTCAGTGATCCCTCTAAGGAAGAGGATCTTTTAAGACTCCTCATTAAGTGTATGATGTGGATATTTTTGTAGACAAAACAAAAACCTTGAAATGTAATCCTCCAAACTCTCATCTTCCTTTTGCTGCATCCTAAAGATGTCATCTCCTCTCATGTCACTGCCCCTGCAATATTCTTTGTACTTCTCAAGAAACTTTGTTTTCATATCATTCCAAGTTTCCACAGTATTCCTACCTAAGCTCATAAACCATCTTAATGCAACTTCTTTCAAGGTGGTAGGAAACAACTTAAGCCTATGATCATCAGTGGTGTAGTCATAGCTTCTACAAAGGATATCAAACTCAAACAGGAAAGTGTTAGGGTATTTTTTGACAAGTCCATAGAACTTAGGAAGGACTCAAGCAAGGATGTTCTTGAGGTTGTCAACTTCATTATGATGAGTAATGGGAAATGGAAAATATGGATGGTTGGGTCTATTTTTGTGTCTATTCTCATTATTCTCATCACCCATGCCTACTTGATGAAGTTCCAAAGCAAGGGATTCTCAATCAAATTTTGTTCTTCAAAGGAAGTGTCAAAACTAGTTAGATTGGGAAATGCATCAGCAAAAGGGTGTGCTTCTTCTTCTTCTTCTTCTTCATCTCTTGGAATATTTTGATGCTCAACTAGTTGGAATGGATCAGGGTCATTAGGAAGGAATCTCCCATGAGCATCTCTCCTCCTTCCTTTATGCATGCGGTGTCAACTCAGTATCAACCAGCTCACACAAAGAATTGGTGAAAGAACAACAGATCATTACTTTCCTAAATGAGGGGTATACTAAGAACAAAATTCCATAAATATTATAACAAGAAAGAAACTATCAATGATTCCAAAGAACTTCCTAGTTTGACAACATCCCTCGCAATGATGCCAAAAATGTTGGACTCCTATAATTGTTTAATAACTAAGCCTTTGAGGCCATGACTTAGAAATTGAACATCTGCACTAAGTAGCTATCTTACTCATCATGAAGGTGCATTTCACTTGTCAACCTAGGGATGTAAAATTGAAATGGGTCAACACTGTATGTGCACTAGGACTCTACTGCAGTCATCCATAAACTAGGAAAGAAACACTACTGGAAATAAAAGTGCTTGAAGGAAATCAGCTTAAACATTGAACATAAATCAACATCTGTACTAAGCATTAAAAATTGGTCTGGAAATGAAAGATAGAAATGAAAATATCAGTAGACATACATGAAACTACTTTTTTTGCCTTGGCTACAAGAATAATCACATAATGGAATTTCAGTGGTTGCAGGAACAAACAGTTGCTAAAATTGAAACTAACTATTGAATAGAAAATAAATTTTAAACTAATAGATGGAATTCTCACCAAGTGGCCCCCCTTGGGTGAGTCTCCCTTAGACTAACTCAAATGCAACAACTCATAATATCATATTATTTCTTGAAAGCATAAGTACAACATCTCAGCAATAGAACTATATTACTAAAACTGGAAAATGTGAGTACAAAATTAGAATATCCAACCTTGTCAAAAGGGGCATCTATCCATTATTTATAGAAAGAAAAACTATTGACTAACCCTAACTACCTAGGCAGTCGACTTGGTGCAAGAGCACCTTATGCCTCCAAATTTTTTTTGTGAAATTTGAATTTTCAAATGAAAAAGAATTGTAAAAGGTCAAGATAAGGCCTATTCAATTGTAAATGAGTCATAGATAGGTCTCTAGGAGGTTGAAACAAAGGAAAATGTAAAACTTGAAAAAATACAAAAAAAAAGAATATGAAGAGACTTTGAGGGAAAATGAAGAGATAGGTCGATGTAGGTAGTTGAAAGTTCAGTTATTTGTTGGGGAACTTCTATATAAATCTTGTAGAGGTGAACACTTGATCATCTTTTGCATTCTTGAGGAGTTTATACCAAAATAAAGTGCCCTGTTCATTAAAATTTTGTGTTTCTTTCCACTTTCCAATAGTTTGTATGGTTTACACAGAGGTTAAAGGTCCTGAATCTTATTGCATCAAGTGGTGTAGTGAAGTAGCATTCATTTTAATCTATTTTGAAGAAGTTCTATTGAATACAATAATTGTTTGAGCCTAGTTATTGTAGTTTGGTCTGCAACTTTATATAAGGTTTTAAGAGTCTAACAAGAAAATGAAGGTTGCTCCAGTGAAATAGGTCTTGTAGTTCGGTGGAGTAGATGCAAATAGAATGTTTTATGTTCTGTATGAGTTGTTTTGTGCAGGGGAAACAAGAATGCATTGATGAAGTTGCTACTATAGAGAATTTGAAGGGTTTTCCATATATTTGATGTTGCTACAGTCATGGTTTTGAAGGTATAACTATTGTAGAGGTTTGATAAAGGTTTCTAGAGCATATACAGACCTAAACAAACATGTTTGAATAGATGCCAAAGTTTATGGAGGTTTGCATCATTCACTTTCAATAAACCCTCTTCATTCATTGTAAAAGCCTACAAACAAGGGCTTAATGGAATAGAGATTTATGGAGCCATTTTTCCTCTAAAAATATTTTATTCTTTAGTTTGGTGACATGATAAAAGATTGATTTAAGTTCTATGGTGTTTTGGTGATGATCTATGAGCACTTCCTTTGTAAATTAGGCCTAATTTTAAGGCTTTCACCAGCGTACAGTCTGCAGGTCTGGTAATTTCTTCAAGACAAGCTATTGAAAGATTTTGAAATTTTTATGTTGACAATAATGGGCCTTTGAAGGTGTATTTGGTTATGGGAAAACAAGTTGGGTTTGTGAATTTTCACCTGATTAAAGTATGGAGACCTAATTGGCATTTAGTGTCTTGATTGCATAGTAAGTGGAAGAATGTGAAAACAAAGCAATAAGTGGTTGGTTATGTTTGTTCCTACCTTGGTAATGTTGATAAAGTTATCTAAATTCTCTTGTAAAGGTTTAGGAGATAGATTAGCTATTTTTGAGGTTGTGAGCAAATATATCATTATGTGCAAGATGATGCTTTATCTGCAAAAAACAAGGATTCTGCTAGAACAGTGTTATGAGAGTAAGTTCTTGGTTTGTTTTAGTTGTAATAAGGATGTTTACAGTGACTTAGATGCCTGATGACAATTAGAAATTAAGAAAGAATGATTTGTTGATATTTTTCCTTGGAAAGTGAGTTGTATTGAGGAGTCTATAAGTGAATGTTGAAGTATTGATTGGTTTAGTGCTTTTAGTCAGGTTTTGTGTTGGTGCAGTTGTTTTTATGATGGTAAAGATGAATTTTTATTTGATAATGATGTGGTCTATTGATTTTGGGAAATGGATGATTGATAAGGAAAATTGAGGATGTTGTTGAGTTGATAAGTGAAATTGGTGGAAAGATTAGTGAATCAAAGTTACATTTTTAATTTTATCTTCTCCAAATTATGTTTGGGATAGAAGTTCCTTGATGAATTGTTGTTGTGAATAGATGCTCTTGCATCAATTGGTATCAGTGCACATAAGGTGTTGGGTAGATATTTTGTGGTTGTAGTTGTGTGTGTTGTGGTTTTGTGCAGGTTAAGAACTTGGTTGCTGCCAAGAAAAGGTAGAAGAAAGTTGAGAGAAGTTGGAAGCAAGGAGGAACTTGCTTGGTTTGCTGAGTTGTTGAGTTGTGTTGTGACGTAGTAAGAACCAGATGGATACCTTTCTGAAGAAGCACTTGATTTTACAGCTTGAAGAGTACTCCATTGATGGGAGTAGTTGAGAAGATGAAAAGGTGATTGGTCAGAGAAGGTCAAGGATGAATTGTGAAAGAAAGAGGGAAGTTTGCAACGATAGTCTTATGTCCTTGGTTGAGGAAAATTTGATGGAAATTTGAGAGTGGTGAAAGGACAGTCCTATGTCCTTTTGAAAGAGAAAAGAAAGATTGTGAACCTGATGGCAGAAAAAGAGAAAGGTAAAAGGAAAAGTGAAGAAGAGTTGAATAAAAAAGATGGAAGAAGACAAAGGAAAAGACAAAATCAAGAGAAGAGAAAGAAAAAGGAGCAGAAAAAAGTAGATTTTATTTGTTTTTTAGGTACAAGAAAGGTTGAATCAATATGTTTCCAAGGGGTTTGGAAAATTTTGTTGGTTGGTTGTATGGTGCAGGAGCACCTTATGCCTCCATCAAACATTTTTTGTAAAATTTGAATTTTCAAATGAAAAAGAATTGTAAAAGGTCATGATAAGGCCTATTCAATTGTAAATGAGTCATAGATAGGTCTCTATGAGTTTGAAACAAAGGAAAATTTAAAACTTGAAAAAATGCAAAAGTTGCTAAATATGAAAAAATGCAAAAAAATGCAAAAAAACAAGAATATGAAGAGACTTTGAGGGAAAATGAAGAGATAGTTCGATGTAGGCAATTGAAAGGTCACTTATTTTTTGGTAAACTTCTATATAAATCTTGTAGAGGCAAACACTTGACCATCTTTTGTATTCTTGAGGAGTTTATACCAAAATAAAGTCCCCTGTTCATTAAAATTAAGTGTTTCTTTCCACTTTCCAATAGTTTGTATGGTTTACATAGAGGTTAAAGGTCTTGAATCTTATTGCATCAAGTATTTTAGTGAAGTAGCATTCATTTTAATCTATTTTGAAGAAGTTTTATTGAATACAACAATTGTTTGAACCTAGTTACTGTAGTTCTGTCTACAACTTTATATAAGGTTTTGAGAGTCTAATAGGAAAATGAAGGCTACTCCACGGAAATAGGTCTTGTAGTTCACTGGAGTAGATGAAAATAGGATGTTTTATGTTGTGTGTGAGTTTTTTTGTGCAGGGGAAACAAGAATGCATTGATGGAGTTGCTGCTACAAAGAATTTGAAGGGTTTTCCATAAATTTGATGTTGCTATAGTCATGGTTTTGAAGGTATAACTGTTGTAGAGGTTTTATAAAGGTTTCTAGAGCATATACAGACCTAAAAAAACATTTTTTAATATATGGAAGAGTTTATGGAGGTTTGCATTATTCACTTTCAATAAACCCTCTTCATTTTGCATTGTAAAAGCCTACAAACAAGGGTTTAATGGAATAGAGATTTGTGGAGCCATTTTTCCTCTAAAAATGTTTTATTCTTCAGTTTGGTGACATGATAAAATAGTTTTTTAAGTTCTATGGTGTTTTGGTGATGATCGATGAGCACTTCCTTTGTAAATTAGGCCTAATTTTAAGGCTTTTACCAGCGTACAATCTGCAGTTTCGGTAATTTCTTCAAGACAAGCTATTGAAAGATTTTGAAATGTTTATGTTGGAAATAATGGGCCTCTGAAGGTGTATTTGGTTCTAGTAAAACAAGTTGGGTTTGTGAATTTTCACCCAATTAAAGTATGGAGACCTAATTGGCATTTACTGCCTTGATTGCATAGTAAGTGGAAGAATGTGAAAACAAAGCAATAAGTGGTTGGTTATGCTTGTTCTTGCCTTGGTAATATTGATAAATTTTTCTAAATGCTCTTATAAAGGATTAGGAGACATATTAGTTGTTTTTGAGGTTGTGAGCAAAGATATCATTATGTGCAAGATGATGCTTTGTCTGCAAAAATCAAGGATTCTGCTAGAATAGTGTTATGAGAGTAAGTTTTTGGTTTGTTTCAGTTGTACTAAGGATGTTTATATTGAATTAGATGCCTGATGACAGTTAGAAAGTAAGAAAGAATTATTTTTTGATATTTTTCCTTGGAAAGTGAATTGTATTGAGGAGTCTATAAGTGAATGTTGAAGTATTGATTGGTTTAGTGCTTTTAGTCAGGTTTTGTGTTGGTACAGTTGTTTTTATGATGGTGAAGATGAATTTGTATCTAATAATGATATGGTCTACTAATTTTGGGAAATGGATGATTAATAAGGAAAATCGAGGATGTTGTTGAGTTGATAAGTGAAATTGGTGGAAAGATTAGTCAATCAAAGTTGCTTGTTTAATTTAATCTTCTCCAAATTGTGTTTGGGAAATATGTTCCCTAATGAATTGTTGTTGTGAATAGATGCTCTTGCATCACGACTCCATCAAAATAGGAGGATTCCACTTATTGAAAACATAGAAAAAGATGGAGGAAGTTATGCATGCGCTAAATTGGTCAAAGCAGACTTGCTTCAACGGGAATCTAGCACAACACACTCCCTAGATTTGCTCAACAAAAAATATGACCATTAAAAAGGTGGTTACATTCTTTTATTTAAATTAGAAATTTCCCTCCATGAGATTTTTCTCACATTGACTTCTTAATGAATAACTTATTGACTTTCTTGGTAACCAACCATCTGGCAAGAGTTTCTCCCACTTGGTAGGCTTCGTTGACATCAAAATTTTAGTGGAAACCTACACAATAACATTAGCACAAAAAAATAAAATGTATATCTATAATTACCTTAGTAACATTCATTCAACCACTTGTAAATTCAACATAGATAATTCACATAGCATGATAATGTCATTAAAGTCACAAAGATAAACTTATGCCCAAGGTCTATGGTTTTAAGGAAAATATCAACAACCAAGTCTCAAAGTTTATGATAGCAACAACAAATATATAATGAAACCTATCAAAATTGAGCCATTAATTGGGCTCATCAGGTCATGTGAGCATTTGGTATGGTGTTTTGGAAGTGACGTGTGGACCCTTGATTCATGTTTTGATTTTGGAAATTCAGTCCTTGATTTGCAAGTAAGGGTGTTGATCCTTGGTTAACATTTTGATATGAAGGTGTAGGCCCTCGATTGATGTTTTGAAATGAAGGAATATTTCCTTGGTTGATGTTTGAAGGTGTAGGTCCTTGGTTAGTGTAAGATGGGGTCAGAAATCAAATAGCATAGACAAAGTGACAACCAACACTTCTAAACTATTAACCTCATCCAAACAAGAGAAAACAATGAAAGCATAAGGAAAATAAAACATCAAATCAAAATACTCCCCATGCTTGAACTTGAATCGCTTCTCTTGCTCTCCTATTTCTCCTTTTTCAAATATTCCCTCAGATTTGTAGTCTAACTTGTGCAAATACCTGCAAATTGTAAGTAGAAAGTTGGAGAAGAATAGCTGTTAAGGTGAAAATGGAGAAGGAAGGTTGCTTTTATAGACAACCTTTCGAATGGATGGTTGAGATTAATCTTCTAGAAATATTCCAAGATCAATGGATGGGAATGCATGAGAGGGAGGTTACAAAATGGATGGTTGAGATTAAACCTCAGAAAAGATGCCAAGATCAACAGTCCATAATTGATGCACCAAAAATATGCCATGCATGGAAAAGCTGTGATGTCGACGGCTATGACACCTGACAACTATGACATACATGCAAGACATGCAGGCTATGACATAAATGAATGTTATGACAAGGGATTATGATAGAGCATCTTTGACCAGGTGGTGCATAAATAATTTATTTTAAATAATTTATTCAAAAATGGAGAGAGTGGAGGAAATGACAAGTGGAAAATAAATATTTATTCAAATTATTTATTTGGAGAAAATGAAAAGAGGAGCATTTAATTAAATTTATCAATTTAATTAAATGGAGAGATGAAAATTAGACCTTAATTAATTATTTAATAGGGGAGGTGGCATGGGATAGTTAAATAATTTTAATAATTATTTAAATATAGAAGAATTAAAGGACCATGAATAGATAAATAATTAATGGTAATTATTTAACTATAGATGAAAGGTGACAAAATAATTAAATAAATAATAATTTATTTAACTATTGAAGAAGAGGGAGAAATTAGTGATGCAATTAGTTTATTTAATCGATTAGGATAGAATAAAGATTAGAAAGTGAATTAATTAAATAATTATTAAAAATTATTTAATTAATAGAGGAATATGATCAAACATAATTGAATAACTAAAATTATTCAATTATTGAAGGACGAGGATGAAGAAAAATGACACTCGCAGGCTTAGGACATTTTTCATTGTCTACAGTTAGCATTTGAAGGTGTAAGTCCTTGGTTGGTATTCGAAGATGTAGGTCCTTGGTTGGCATTTGAAGGTGTAAGTCCTTGGTTGGTATTGAAAGGTGTAGGTCCTTGGTTGGTATTTTGAAATGAAGTAAAGGTTCCTTGGGTAGAAGTTTGGAATGATGGAAGAGCCACTTGATTAGTGTTTTGGAATGATGGGATTGATCCTTGACTCCCATTTTGATTTGGGGTTCTTGTGAGACAATGTGAACCCTTCTAGATTTAGCTGGTGGGTTTTGACTAGATGAAGGGGCACCTTGAAACTGGAATAAGGAAGCTTGAATTGTGTTGTGAAGTTTAGATTTAGGACCTTGGTTTGAATTTTGGGTCAAAGGGATAGGACCTTGTGATGTGGAACCTTGATTTGTATTTTGTGGTGTGGACTTAGGACCTTGGTTTGTATTTTGGATCAAAGGTGTGTGACCTTGTGATATAGCACCTTGATTGGTATGTTGGAAAAGAGGGTTTGTAAAGGTCTTTCCCATGGTATTTGTGAAACTTTGTCCTTGTGTAATGGTATTGGCTTCCTTGTTTCCAAATGTTGAGATGCTTGGGATGTGTGGAGTAATGGTAGTCATGTGTGTAGTTGTTCCAAGAGGTATGTTTGATGTTTTTTGTTATGAGGGAATTCCAAATGCGAATGGATTTTTGATTTCTTTCTCCATAATGGTTGATACATCAAAACCTTGAGGTAATTTGACCCCCTTTTTAGCTAGTGCATAAAAGGATCTGTTAGGGTTTGCACTAACAAGTTGATCAATCATGCTCAGAATTTGTGGGTCACTATAAGCTTCTTCAAACTCTTCTTGGGTCAATTGTCTATTGGGATCTTCTTGGCTCATATTTTTCCATGTTTGGTCTCTTGGTGGTGTGTCTCTTTGAGGTGTAGAGTGATTTAAATCTGTTCCAAGGGTAGAGTCATGAAAAGGGTTGCTTGGAAACTCCATGTTCTTTCTTTTGGTTTGGGACCTTGTTTCAACAATATGAAACTTTTGCAAGTTGGGGTATAATGCAAGATGGCAATGAAACTATGCTATGTTTTTGGATTTTTAGATTTTAGGATATGAAAATGCAATGATGCTAATGCAAGGATGGTAATGTCCAAAGGATGGGGGATAATGAATGCTAAAGGATACTAAAGATTTATTGATGATCAAGGTGAGTGATAAGGTGACTATATGATGCTAATTAAAGATTAATGTGATAATAAAATTAAGCTATGTTTTTTTTTTTTTTGGAGTATAAGGGTGCAAAGATAATGAAACTACTGGATGCAAAAAGGATGAAGACTAAGGTAAAGTGGGCTATTTTTTGTATTTTTAGAATAAGGGTGCAAAGTGAAAACTAAGCAATATGAATCTAAATGAAAGCAAGGCAATGTAAAGGAATTCTAAAATTTTGAACTAAGGGTGGAAATCAAGCTAAGGTGAACCCAAGGCAAAAAATTCCAAATTTCATTGACCATAAGAGGATGACTTTGATAAAGTAGAGCCAAGTTTCGAATTCCTGGGCAGTCACTTCCCGGGAATTTTCTATCTCTACAAAGAACCGCGAGTATGTGGGATGACTTTAGAGGTCCAACCTCCTACACCAGTAAATAGAAGGATTTTGGCTGTTACAAACAAGAGGTGTCTAGTAAGGGCATCCGGTTCAGGGGATACTATGATAAAATACCTCAAGAGGCCTCCCAACCCTTAGAAAAAGGGCTTTTCGCATCATAAAGATATTGGGGGAGGGCTATCACGTACTGCTTCCCATTGATTGCAAACTTTCCTCACAATCACAAATTTATATAGTGGTTTAGAAGGACTTGGCTTTAGCCCATTACTGCTTGGGTTGTTCCCTTGGGGTGAGTACTTTTTCCCACCAAGGTAGACCCTCTAATGGGTAAACACAAAAATAGATGGGTCTGGCTTTTTGATCACCAAGTTTGCACAAGGTGAGAAAATAATACCTACCATCCTTCAAACACTAAGACATGAGGTTCATTACCCTCTAATTAAATATATATGAGAGAAGACAATCATTCTTTTTAAAACACCAAATGAAGTGTTATCTAATCTAAAGCAAAAAAGATTGTGGTTTCAAAATAAGATCTTGGACATTCGAACCTACAAAACCACTTATTAGTAGTTTCATAAGAGTTATCTTAGACCAACAAAAAAGCTATGAAAACCTGGTTAGCACAAAAGATTAAGAGCTAGACTAAAAATCCAGAAGCTAACAACTAAACTAGACTAGAAAATAAAGAAACAAAACTAAACTAAAGATCTTAAAGGAAACTAAACTAAGAGCTCAATTTTTTTTTGTTGCTTCAAAAGAAGCAGTTTTGGGAGTTCCACTTCAAAGAAACATGCTGCAAATAGAAAATTAGTAACCCAAAAACTCTACTCTACTTTTGCAAACCAAAAAAATGAAAAATATGCTAAAACTAAAACTTTATGCCGAGCAGACAAATGTGTCATTCCTTTCAACAGTTGCGTCGCTATGTTGCATCACACAAAATCAATTGCATTGTGTTTTGAATTTAAATTTCCCGCTCGTGGGTGCCTCCTTTAGATGCATCATTTCTCATCAAATGCATTGTTGTGTTTATCAAATGCGTCACTTCCTGGAAAATGTGTCACTACTCCTATCAGTTGTGCTGTTTCGTACCTAAAATCTACAAAAACAAGCCAAAAACTAAACAAATTTTTTTCAAAACTAGTGTTCACATCGGGTTCACCAATGTAAGATGGGGTTAGAGAATTCCTAGCCTAGAACAAGTGACAACCAACACTTCTAAGCTACAAACTACATCAAACAAGAGAAAACAAACAATAAGGAACTAAAATGAAAGCATTCATAAATAAACACTCACCATTGTAGTTGCTTCACTTCTATTGTCTCTCCTTCTTCTTATACCAATATTTCCCTTAGATTTGTTGTTGAAGTTGTGTAGATACCTACAAATAGTAAGCAATAAAGTTGGAGATAATGGCTATTAAGTTGAAAATGGGAGAGGAAGGTTGCTTTTATAGACAACCATTCAAATGGACAAATGAGATTAATCTTCTAGAAAGATTCCAAGATCAATGGATGAGAATGGATGAGAGGGAGGTTAAGAAATGAAAGGCCAAGATTGACTTTCTAGAAAGATGCCAAGATCAACGGTTGAGAATTGATGCAACTAGAATATGCCATTCATGGAAAAGCTATGATGCCGACGACTATGATGCCTGACGGCTATGACAAAAATAAAGGCAATGACAACGATTAATGATAATTATTTGTTTGAAAATGGAGAGAATAGACAAGTGGCAAATAAATAATTCATCTGAATTATTTATTTGGAGAAAAATAAAAAGGACTATTTCATTAAATGGGGAGATGTAAATTAGACATGGATAACTGATTTGAATTATTTATTCAAAAGAGAAGAATGACACATAATTAAATAATTTTGACAATTATTTAATTATAGAAGAATAAAATGTCAAATAATAATAATTATTATCTGACTATAGATAGATGATGAAAGATAAATAATTAAATAAACAATGATTTATTTAATTGTTGCAGAAAGGGGGTGTATTAGTGATGCAATTAAATAATTTTAATTAATCAGGATAGAATAGAGATCAAAAGGTGAATTAACTAAATAAAAATAATTTAATTAATAGAGGAATATGATCAAGCATAATTGAATAATTAAAATTATTCAATTATCGAAGGACGACGACCAAGAAAAATGACACTCACAAACTTAGGACATTTTTCAGTGTCTACAATTTCAATTTACTTGAGGCCCTCTTTATTATAATTACATTTTATGATAACACTTAAGTGGCCCCTTTTATGACATTAAGATCCTCTTGAGTTATTATTATAATCCTATTTTCCAAGACAAAAATCCCCAAGGCCCATGGGAAATGAACGATAAGCTTTTGAGTTTCAATTTGGTTTCATTTCGAAAAGGGGACATTACATTGTACAAGATTTGTTTAACAACATAATAATTTAATCCACCTATTTGGGATTGTAAAATAAAAATAGATGAATTAATCTATTTTCAATTATAGGTTCTTTTAGTCTAGAATTTGATAAAAAGATAAAGCATAATGCATTGAAGGACACATAAAATGTTCTAAAATAAAGACTAAAATAGGTTTCCCATGAAAAAAAAGAAAGAGGAGAAATGAAAAGATAACATACAAATGATTCATTTGAGGTTTTTGATAAGATCTCATTTAACTATGTCAAATGGATTTGGAAGGGACAAAGCATATTTGATTGACTAAAATCTTGAGGTAGCTTATCCATCGTCATTGTATGCATCATCTTCTCTTGGAATCTATTTATACAATGTTTAGGTTTGGTTAAAGCTTAGGAAGCCTAGACATCATCATCATATGGATCATCTTCTCTCATACTCTATTTCTGCAGCATAAACATTTCCTGGTCTATGTGCCAACACTTTACAAGACAATTCTCTAGCCTTCTCAAGATGTGTTGCCTCATTCTTTGGACCCCTCGTCTCATTGTGAAAAGATGCAAAATTATTCCAATTTCCAAGTGAAATGTCAACATAAGAATTCTTCACATTTGATTCACTTTGTGTAGCTTTAATTGTTTCTTTTTCTTTAAGCCAGTCATCTGTTTTCAATTCCATGTTGTCAAGCATACATAAATAATTTGATGAGTTTTTATCCACCTTAAGTGCATCCCCAATCAATTCTAGGCTTAGTTGGATCTCATTTTGAGCTTGAGCCATGGCTGTAAGACGTAGATATGCATCCACATAATTAGGAAAATTGAACAATATTTTCCTGTATAAAATATTTTCTTTTTCAGTATCATGTAGTTGTTTAAACAACCTAGCAAGATTAAAAGTGTTGTGACTTTATCCCATGGTAACTCAAGTGAAACACCACCTTCTTCTAGTTGATGGAAGAATTCCATATCCTTAAAGCACATAGAAAAAACTATAGAATTGGCACTGGGGCTTTTATTTATGAATTCAACCCAAATGCCATTTCCTAATGCCTCCATAAATTTTTTTGATCCAACTCTAGTTCATCACGTTCAAAATGAAGAACCCTAGTGTTGTTTAACAATTCAATGGGTACTTCTTCTCTGCTCTTCTTCATAAGAGAATTTTCTATCTTAAGAGAATCTAAGGCTGCACTGGGGTCTGTTGATATTAGCAACTCACCCATCTTGATAAATGCATGGGCATCACATGGATCTATGCAAGTTTCCTTTCTTAAAATTTCCAAAGCCTTCTCTACTTTCCCTTGCTGAGCATATATGGCCTATAGCTTTTAAGCTCTCACAGTTCTCAGGGTGGACCTCCAGAACCTTTTCAAAATTTGAGAGAGAACTCTTAAGATATCCCAACTTTAATTGAACCTGTCCACAAAATTTTGTGGCCTATGGCTTTCCTTGACTGATGCCATGTAGTAGCGGCTAGTGGTGTCATAAACACCTTTACTATGATAAGATCGTGCAAGATTATAATATGAATGAAATTTCATGAGAGGGTGGTCACTTGAAACAAGAGTTGTCTCAGTCAACTGTTCCATAAGAAAATGCTGCCCTGTGAAGAAAAAATGGTTTTCTAAATGATTCAATTTCATTACACAGTATAGGTATAATTCAAAGGCTCTACACATATTTTCCATTCCTTCATGAACACTACCTTTTTCACTAACTGTGAGAATCCTACAATTAAAAAATGCACAAAATTGACCATAGATATTTTTCCCCATTTTAAACAGTAATATTGCCAAAAAAATGCATTTAAAAACTACAAAAAAATACAAATAAAATCAAGTTGATTTTCGTGCCAAAAAAAACCATGAGACCATAGCTTGTTGCTTACTATTATGCTTTGTTATATTTTTTCTAAGCATCCATAGCTTGTTTGAAATCACTTATTTTAGGCTTTTAGCCATAGCAGTAAGGCAATGAACAATTTGATAAAATACTTTGGTAGAAATGTATGAAAAATGTGGTAGCATAGACAAGGCAATGAACTTTGGAAAAAATGCCTCAAAGAAATGTGGTCTCATGGTGATGGAATTCCATCATGAATGCCATGAAAAGCAAATTTTTATGGACTGTCATGGCATTCCATCACCATGAGACCACATTTCTTTGAGGCATTTTTCAACCAGTTCACTGCCTTGTCTATGTTATTGCTTACTATTATGCTTTGATAAAGTTTTTCCAAGCATCCATATCTTGTTCGAAAGCACTTGTTTTAGACTTTTAGCCATAGCAATAAGGTAGTGAACTGCTTGATAAAATGCTTTGGTAGACAATATGTATGAAAAATGTAGTAGCATAGACAAGACAATGAACTATTTGAAAAAAATGCCTCAAAGAAATGTGGTCTCATGGAATTCCATGACAAGCAAATGCAATTGGTAGTTGCTCCTCATTATTAGTTATGCAATGTGAAGTAATTGCATAACTTCTTAGGTTAACTTTGTAAAAACTATATTGTAATTGAATTTTTTTCATCTATTAGCATCTAGTTATTAGTTATGCAATTTGAAGTAATGCTTTGAGTTTGAAATATGTGTAGTGCAATTTAATCAACAATGCAAATGATTATGATGATGTTTTTCACCTTAATTAGCCTATCACCTTAAGAGGTTCGCTTGTCATCTAAATATTGGTTATATGTATGGTGTAATTTATTATTGAATGTAATTCATTCTTCTTAGTTTTCTTACTTTGGTTGAAATTAATTTTGTTTATTTAGAATATAATTTATTGTATGTCATATATGTTTTCTAGATGCTAGACTTTTCTTGTATGTCCTAGATGATAACTTTAGTTTGTAATACAACTTCTATCCTCCACATGCATTGAATATGCTTGCGTGAAGGAAACAATAATGAACATCTATGATCTAATAATACATATAGATATCTTAACATTAGGTGAACTAAGCCTCCTCATTACAAATAAAGAAATGATCTCTTAGGTTTGGATGACACTGAAAACTAAAACTAAGAGACTACAAAATTAGAAAATTGTTCAATCTTTTCAATAAAATGATATCTAAAATATTGCATTCATAATATACCCCTATATTCCCACCTAAAATACATAAAAAATACAATACCACAATTCGAGACCACAACTTATTATATCGTACACAGTATTATGAACAAATAATTGATACCAATTCATAATATACCCCTATATTCCAACCTAAAATACATAAAAAATCCAATCATACACAGTATTATCAACAAATAATTTAGACCAAAATTTGAGCACTAGATTAAATCTTCTTCTCTATTGATTGCTTCAAATAGATATTATAATATAATAGAAGTATCCTCATATATGTTTCTATAAATGAATATGATGATGCTATCAAAATTCGGTCTTGGTTTCTCTTTTATAAGAGAATCTAAACAAGCTTCAAACCGTTACAAAATATGACACCTTTTCAAAATTCATGCCTCTTCATATAAACTAAACTAAACATTATTTTTTCTTAAAACATAAAACATAGAAAGTAGAAAACTAATGAAGTCCACAACACTCATGACACCATAGTCCGTTAATCTTCATAAGGCACCCATGATCACTAGAGATCTATTCAAGCTTCTTTCTCCATGTTATTGTATCTAAATGTCCGGTTCTTCCACTATGACAACCCCAAGGCCTACTATTCAGGAGGACCCAAATACTTCTGCTCCCACTCGTACACTGTATAATCATGTGGCCATTTGTATTCTTGAATTTTCAATATATTTGCAAGGTGAATCTTCCATCAACTTTCTAGTAACGCCCTACCATCCATGATAAACTTAGAATATCTAGCATCCAAGGATATTACTCCATCCATGATTAAGTCTAACCTGTCAAGACTTAACTCACCATCCTTTTGTATGTGAGTGATGCAATGTGGAACGATCTGGCCAAATTCACTCTTCCATTCATTGAGGTCCTTCAATTGGTCACCATATTTCAATATTTTTTGACACAAACCACTGCTTTAGAGTATGAAATGAATCTATTCTTGTTTTGATCTTTTGGTCCACTTCTTGTATATATTGGAATTCATCTATAACTATTTTGGCCATCTTCTATATAGGTTTTAATGCTGCAAGAGCCTCAATACTCCTTTGTAAGATTTTGTGCAAGGTTACCAATGTGTGGTGTATGGGCTGCCAGTTCTTAAAAAGGGGATCCAGTATGGGTACATGTGTTTTCATTTGATCAATTTCCTGTGTCAGTGAGCTCTGGCAATCATACACACTTTCCAACTTATCCACAATTAGCTTTATCCTATGCTCAAGGGCCTTCTCTAAAATATTACATATTTTCATTTTCACTCCTTCCTTACCCTCAGTGTTGGCTTTCTTTAACTCTTCAATCTCTTGTCTAAGAATGCTCACTTTTTCAATAGAAGCACTTTCTATATCAACTGGTGGAGCAGGAGGAGGTTGGTTTAACATTATTTCCTTGTTCTGTGAGGGGCCTACTCCTTTCAATTGTTCCTTCAACTTCACATTTTCCATGAACAATTTATTGACTCCATCATTTAAATTTTTTTGTTCCTTTTCGTACTCTCCCAATCTAGCTTCCATCTCCTTAACTGTAGCTCGGGTGAACATAGCTGAATGCATTTTCATGGTTGCAACTTCTAGAGGAGATGTATCCTTTAATGTTTTCACCATATTTATCCCTTTCATTTCCTGCACTACATCTAGTAACCTTGGTTTTTGTGTACTCTTTTTTTTGGCCCAGAATGCCAAGGTTTCAATCTCAGGGTTATACCCTATGTCACTTACCGCTTCATCATAGTCAAACTCAACAATCAACATTGGGTATTCTTGTGTTCTCACTTGATCAAGTAAAAACATTTTCTTTAATTCCATACCAGGGACAATAAGTATATTACTTTTCAAAATCATCTCTTTAGCCTCTGTGGGCTGACATCAATATTATCAATCCTTAATTCATTAGGAGTTTGGGATACTATCTTGTCATGTTGGGATTCCTCAACTCCCATCTTATTTATTTCAACCCTCACTTCAAACTCTCTCATTTTCATGTTAATCCAAAAGTCTTTAAATTCAAGGGTTTTGATAAATTCATCATCTTCCAAGAACCTGAGAGCTGCAATAACCCTCTCATCCTCATGTATTTCTCTTTCTCCTTGTACCTGAATATCGACTCTAGCTTCAGGCTTGTGGTCTTTAGTTTCAGGCATAGGTTGGTCCAATTGAACATAATCCTTCAAATTTCTTAACACATTAACTGCTTCTTTTGTATCTCCAACCTCCTCACTCATTTCATAGGAAACAAGTGAGTTTATCTCTTGTGCCTTTTGTTTTTGAGAAGGTGGTTGTTCAGGAGGTGATCTTGGAGAAGCATGACATACTGAAACAATATTCAAAGTTGGTTTTGTATTTACAATACAACTCAACCTTTTGGGAGGCAATTTGGCAGGTCTCCCCATCTCCACTACAAAATTATCATATAATTCATGAAACTTATCAATCATCATATCAATCCTCTTGAAAGGATTTGCTTCCTCTACAAAATACCCCAAGAAATCACTGTGCTTCTTCTTTCTTTCTTCCTCAATCCTTTTCGTAATTTCCTATTTTATCCATAGAATTTTCCACATGAACTCTAAAAAGGATAATCGAAGGGGGACAAACTTTGGAAGTATATGTGGGGCCTGTGGGTATCCATATATCTTGGTTATTGTGATATCTGGTAGAAAGAACCAATCACCAAAGTTATGAGTATGACCTTGCTCAGGTTTCAAAGCCAAATGTATTAACAGTTGTAGCACAAGTGTGTGTAGTCTTGGTAGTGGGTGGCCAAGAACTCTCATAATTTTGTACACAAAGTCATCATGGAATATCACATAATTTGAATTCTTACATCTACTTTCCCATATATAACACCATCATTGCATTGGCAACAAATTCCCCTACTAGTCAATCTTACCCAAACACATCCTTTTGGTCCATCTATCTTTATTCTGATATAATATCAGGTGGCACAACAAAGAGTATTGCTTGAATGTTATGGGGGCTCTATTTTCCCTGGCTTGCAGAAATCCTTCATGCAATGCTTTCTCAAGATATGAGGTAAAATCATATTCAATATTTGTCTCAGGGTTTTGGATCCTCATAGGTTCATCACTTCTATAGGTTCTCCTCAATTTAGTATGTTCTTCACTTCTTTGCAAATCAATTTTAGTTAGGGCTTGTTTTTTTAGGTGAAACCATTCAATGATGGCCACTTTAGTCAACACAACTAATGGTGAACCATCTGGCAATCTCATAGTCCTAGTAGTAGGATGATAACTCTGAGCCAAAACTCTACATCTATAAATTTTTTTGGGACAATCAACTTGGCCAAATCTAATTCCCATGGATTTGACACCGGAATCATGTCCTCCCTTTTGTCATAAAAGTACTAGAATAGTTCCCACCCAAAGATAGGGATAAGGGAATATCTACAACTATGAGCCACATCTTTAAAAACTTTCTTAAATCCTCTATAATTTGATTAAGGGAGTATATCTAGGATAGACTGTTGTAAGGACCTCTTTTTAACCTTGGATTCTTCCTTTTTAGTTTCAGGTTCTTTCTTCTTGGGTGATATGATGTTTAACTATCTTACTTATCCTATAATTTTGAAATGAAAAATTCCAAATTTCTATGCACTTACCCGGGTTACAATGGTTGTAGAGCTTAACCTCCTCAAACTCCCAACTCCCCGCACTACAATTTTTGCAAATGGATGCAAAGAGAATGTCAAATTTTGGGTTTAATGGCTTTTGAGCTTAATCATGTTGACATTAATATCAACATTAAGCCAAATATTTTTCTTGTAGTTCGTTTGAACATGCACCATTGATTTTACAAGATTGGAAGGTTGATGTGATTTGTGCATTTAATACTACTTTATCACCACCACTTTCTATAATTTTCACAGGATAGAGGGGTATACACTGTTATATTGCATGCTTCTTTGCATTTCCCCATGAGGTAGCGGGATCCTTACCTCTATACCGCAAGCTTGAATTCTTTAACTGCAGTATTGTGGTTTACATTAACGGTCACATATGACTTACCACCATATCACATGCCTCATCACATCCTTCTATAGAATAGTGGTTCACTTCCTCGTGGTATGGTGGGTTACTCTGCTATACCGTACCCTTCATTTTTCCTTCTTGTGGTATGGTGATTTATGATGTATTTAAATTCTCTCATACCACCCAACCGTGTCCTCATCATAATACTTCTACGGTATGGTAGTAAATATCTTCATGTTGTTTGTTACACACTGCTAGCTCGCCAAGGGTTTAGATTACTGCTGAGGGATCGTAGTAACAAACTGTTAAGGGATTTGGAATGTTTTTATCTAGACATGTTTTTGCTTAAGTATATATGATGAATTTTTGGATTTATATAGGTCTTTTAGTGTTAGTTAGACCTAAAATTTATATGTTTGTTTACAGTGGGGAGGCTTAGTCAAAAATAAAAGGGAATATAAGGGTCAAGGCTTAGGTCATGGAGCTCAAGGTTAATTGTGATGATGGAACTAGGCAAAATTTTAAGGTTCTAATGCACCTCATGATGAACTAGACTATGTTTTTCCTTCATCCTGCTTGTGTTATGTTTTTATGAGTTCTTTTCTTGTGAATATATCTCTAAGGAAAATGTGTCTAATACCTATAATTGTAAACATCTTCTTGGTTTTTGACTACAAATTATTTTTAATCTATAAACTAAATTCTATTTTAAGTTTCCATTTGTAGTTATCAGCGAATTGGAAAGTCAACAGTTATCAACTTATGAACTCAATAAAGTTTTACTGATTCAAGTTGTTGATTTATACATTATTGTTTATTTGGGCTTCAGGAAATGAAGACAAGGACTGTAAGGTGCAAATTAGATGATAGTCATCATAATGCTGAAATTCTAGTGACAGACTATGAGCGTGTGCGTAGTGAAAAAGTGGCCAAAAATAATGAATATTTATTGAGTCTTGGTTTGCCAAGCGGAGAAGTTGTAAATCCACTAAGTAGTATATTATTTGTTTAATAGTGTTTAATGAAATTTTATAGGCAAGAGATTTATGTATATAAGACATAATATGATATATATATTTTTGTTTTATAGGCAACAAAAAGAGTGCAAAGAAAATGTGAAGAAAAAACAAAAGTAAAGAAAAGATACAGTGCTGCGATCTCATAGAAGCCGATGCTTTTGTGATTCAATAAATGTAGTTGGTGAAAATAATAGTTGTGATGATGTGTAGACTAGTATAGCACATGGTGATGTGCAACCTAATATAGCACATGGTGATGTGCAACCTGATTTAGCACATGGTAATTTGTAGCCTAATATAACACATGGTGATGTGCAACCTGATATAGCACATGGTGATGTGCAACATTGTGATGATCTCTTAGAACTAAGTCTAAGAGAGATTATTGAAAAATATTAGGGCAAAGGAACATTAAGTCTGCAGATGCTTTATTCAACATTAAAGGATGCGTTTGATGTGAAATCTATGGAGATCAGTATTGATCTACCTACTCATGCCACACCTGATGTGGCCAAGGAGCATGAAGTTTTAGTTAATGAAAGTCATGAAGAGAGACCACTTGCATCTGTTGTGCCTTAGAGTGCACCTATTGTATCTAGAACTTTTTATGGAACTAATGGATCGACTATAAATACTGGTAGTGGTAATTTAATAGAAGATGTGGATGCTTTTGTCAAAAGAAAAAGATTGAGTCAAGATTTGTACATATCTACAAAGAGGAATGCAAAAGAAAGAAAAATAGAAGGAAATAAGCCATTCTTGCTTGAGGTATTGAGAGATGGTGAGCCCATTGAGCCAAATGTTGCAAAGTGGTCCACCCAGTTGGGTGTAAGATGTAGGGCCCATTTGGATATTTTCCAATCAAGTTTTGCAGAGAAAGATCCATGAGTTGTGGAAGATGTTATACAAAAAATGTAAAATTATTTTGAGACTACTGGCAGATAAATCTCTAGAAAATATTACAAGCAAAGGATGGGATTTTTGATGAACAATTTTAGATACAGTTATAGAAAAAAAATCATGGAGGGAAAAGAGAGGTTAGATTCCACTCTATCTCCCAAAGAGTGGGAGGCATTGAGAGAAAGAATATATTCCAAAGAATATTTGGCAAAGAGTAACAGAGGCAAGAGAGCAAGAGATAATGTGAGGGCTAGATATACATTTGGATGAGGTGGGTTGCATGCCAAAATGGACAAATTTGTAGTAAGTGTATGTATTTTTAGTTCAATTTACATTGTGCTATTTATTTCAATTTTTTATTGAATTGAATATATGTTGAAATTGACATTATATTTTAGGTGGAAAACAGTAATAGAGAAGCATGTGTAGAAGATATTGTCAATTATATGGCAGCACTAGATGCTAGTAAATCTAAGAGTAGGATGAAGTGGAAATCTAGTTCATCAACAGAGATTTCACAACCTTCTGTTCAATTCCTAGTAAGAGCCTCTGTAGATCATGTCAACTCAAATGAACTAGGGTACCAAAAGGTAATGAGTTGCATATTTAGTCTCACTCAACAAGTTTTGCAGTTGGTTGAATCTGTTAACCCTATAGTTTTTGCATGGAATGAGCATAAATCCATGGATTCAGATGAGGTAAGAGGCTCTATTGATCTCATTTCTTCTTGTTTGGAAATTCTATATACAAATGCCTCTTAATACGTAGATTATTGAAATCTAAGCGTAGGAGAATCCAAACCAATTTCTTTATTGTTGGAGTGATCCAGAAAATGTTCTTTTGGACAAATTTATAGCTTGCATTCTTTACTTGACTATTGAATGCTTTGTATATTTTTTTGCACGATGGTTAAACCACATGCAGAGCAATTTTATCAAAGCAATAGGAAAACAAAAATTCCTTCACAATGTCAACAAAGCTGCCAATATTGATAGTGATAAAGTGGACAAGAATGCACAACACAGTTGTCTTAGTTGTCCTGAAGTTGAGGTAATTAATATAATAGTTGTCAGTTATTTGTCCCAATGTTTTGTCATTCTTCATGCTTAAAATTTTCTTTTGGACAAAAAAATATAGCTTTTGCATTCTTTAAGTTGTAAGTTAATCTATCCCAATGTTTTTTCATTCTTCTTTTGGACAAAAAATTATAGCTTTTGCATTCTTTAAGGTGTAAGTTAATATGTCCCAATGTTTTGTCATTATTCTTTTGGACGAAAATTTATAGCTTTTTCATTCTTTAAGTTGTAAGTTACTCTATCCCAATGTTTTTTCATTCTTTATGCTTAAAATGTTCTTTTGAACAAAAAATTATAGCTTTTGCATTCTTTACTTGACTTATATTAATTTTTGCATAATGATTAAACCACATGATGTAGAACAATTATATGAAAGCATGACAAAAAGAAAAAGGCTCTATCAATAGAACTCTCTAAAAAGCTGTACAACTCCATGTCTGCAATGAAATTAATAGTGATTATGATGATGAAATCGATGAGCATGCACATGATATTCATAGTGGTAGTCATGTTGAACTCGAGGTGAGTGCTATGAAACCACATGCAAGTAAGTACTATTCAAATAAGTAATAGTTGTTTTATTATGTAAATAAGGGTAATCATTACCTATTTGATAGAAGATGGTTAGAATAGTAGTGAAGTGTAATTAGCTAGTATACATAGATTATGGAAATAAGGGAAAACATATAACTTACATATGGAAGCTTAGAGATTAGTTGTAATAGAGTGTTTTATAAAAACACATACACAAACTGATTTGTTCCAAGACATAAGATATTACATGCAACTGTCAAAAACAATATAATGTGCATTTTTTTTGTTTTTGCAGACATTTATTGATAAAATCTAAGAAGGGGATTAAGTTGAGGTGTTGGATCCATTTGATGGTGCTATTGTGGGCATTGGGCGGATTCACTCACTATCTATTGTACATGGAGTCAATTGAAAGGAACATGAGATGCAAATGTAAGTATTTTAAATGTCACAAGTAACATACCCGTTGCTTATCCAGACAAAATAGATGGAGCTGTCTGTCTGAAAGAGAAAGAAGGGACCTTCACACGATGGCCACTAAAATATTTGAAAATAATAATAAAGTGTTATTCATAAGTGCAAAAGAGAAAAAGAAGGGCTAGAAGTAGCAAAGTGTGGAGAGTGAAGTTGCAGACATAGAATGTACCAAGCACAAATAATTTGAACCCAAACAAAAACCAAAGAATTTGATTTGGGTGTACATTCTATGAGTAGAATAGAGAATGTTTTATCTTATTGCACTTGTAATGTAAAACCCCTTGATTATGTTTTTCTCTTTTTGTTTAGGTTCTGCTCACTCAAATTGGTGCATTATAGAAGAGGGGATATGTTACTGTGTAAGCAGTAGACACAAAGAATAGGGATGCAAAAAAAAGAAGTAAATATAGAGCAGATAAAGAGGTGTAGAGAAGAGGAAAAGTTGTAAAGAGTGCAACATACATGTATGTGCAGTTGCAAATAAGTTGCAACATAGAATTTTCATCAAAATTGTAATATCTTGCATAAGCAAAAAAAGGCATTGTAACTCAATTTTCTCAGTCACAACACTGAGAAACACACTTTGTAACAATACATTTTTCAAAGCAAAGACATATTTTTGTCTTGTATCAACATGTTTTCTCAATAAAATTTCAGTATTTTGCTTCTTAATAGCCGTTTCATTATGTGAAAATGAATGATTGATTATGTTTTTCTATGTTTTTTATATGTTTAAACCTCAATTAAAGCATTGTCTCATTTCCAACACTTATAGGCAGAAATCAGTGAGCACAAATAATTAAATAAACTACCAATTGACTAAATATACTACCAACTGACATAAATCAATGAATAAATATGACTAAATATAATAAATATAATGATTATGTAATTAATAAACAATGTATCAAGATACCTACAGTTGACAAAAATCAGTGAACAAAAACAATTAAATAAACTACCAAATTGATCAAAATGATGATTAAAATTAATGACTAAATACACTATCAATGGATGAAAATCAATGAATAAAAATAACTAAATAAGTGACCAGTTAACAACAATCAATGACTAAATTAATGACTAAATATATCAGTGAATAAAAAATGACTAAATAAGTGACCATTTTAAAATAATCAATGAATAAATTAATGACTAAACACACTACCAAATTGATCAAATTAACGACTAAATTAAGGACCAACACAATCAATCAAATGACTAAATTAACAACCAAATCGATCAATCAGACGACTAAATTAATGACCAAATTGATCAATCAGACGACTAAATTAACGACCAAATTGATCAATCAAATGACTAAAAATAGTTTAGTCATCAATTTGGTCACATTATAAATGACTGGCAATAAAATACTGCTGGTCACACGACCATGTTCAATCATTTATAAGTAGTTTTTAGTAGGTTTTTCAGTTGTTTATTGTTGTTTCTGTACTAGTGTATGAATTTGTATTGTCTTGGTTAGGATGTTCTCAATTTGCCTATTTGCCACTTCTACCTACCCATCGGCTTAAGGGTGATAGGGTGTGGAATTTTTGTGTTTGATCTCATACTCTTAACCAATTTGGTGATCAACTCTGATATAAATTGGGGACCTTAGTATGTGAAAATTTCCCTTGACACTCCATACCTTGTGAATATTTATTCATATAGAATTTTTTCCACATTCCCATCTTTTATAAACTACAAATCCTTAACTTCAACCCACTTTGTAAGATAATTTGTGCATACTAATATATACTCCTTATTTTTTGATGTTGGTGAGATGGGACCAATGAAGTCTAATCCCCATTTATCAAATGGTGTTATTGCCAACTATGGCTGCAATGGAATTTCATTTATCTTTGTTGGCCTTCCCATTCTCTGACACCTATCATAGCTCCTAGTGTAATTTACTGCATCCTTATGAAGAGTTGGCCAATAATAACCAATATTGAGAATCTTTAGTGCTATCCTTTTTGCTACAAAGTGTCCCCCACAGGGTTCATCATGGGATGCTCTAAGGATATCATGACCTCATCTTCTCTAATACATCTTCTCATTATATTATCCGTGTTTGTGTAGAATAAGTAACCAACTATCCATAAGTAGGGAATTTTTTTTGAACCAATTACTCTTTTCTCTAGGCGATAAATGAGGTGGCGTATTTCCTATTACTAGATAGTTGGAAATATCAACAAACCAAGGTATATGTAGAGATAGAGCAAAAAAATGCTCATTTGGGAAGGAATCATCAACAACATCTTCTACTGATTGAGTTGGTAGCCTGGATAGAAAGTTTTCCACTACATTTGCTTTACCTGGTTTATCCACTATGGCTTGGAGTAATAACAACCATCTGACAAGCCTACCATTGACCATTGATTTATTCATTAAATAGCTAATTGTTATGTGATTATAGTGTATGAACACATGAAATCCTACGATGTAGTGTTTGAACTTATTTATTGCATAAACAACTACCAAAATCTCTTTCCTTGTCACCATATAATTGAGTTCTACCCCTTATAGATTCTTGTTGATGTAATATATGACATACTCTTTGTTGCCTTCCTTCTATCCAAGAAATACCCCTATAGAAAAACTAGAAGCATCTATATGGATGCAGAAAGGTAAGGTCCAATTTGGCCCTCTCAAGATAGGTGCTTTGGTTAATGCTTCCTTGAGTGTGTTCAAAAGAGTGTTGACAAACAATCATCCACTCAAATTTTGCATCTTTTGTGAGTAAAACAAATAGTGGGGACACAAGTTTTCTAAAGTCTTGAATGAATCTTCTATAATACCTAGCATGTCATAGAAAACTTCTAACATATTTTGTCTTTGAGGCACAGGGAGTGTTAAGATTACTTCAATTTTATTAGGATATACTTGAATTCCATCTTTTGACACAAAATGTCCTAGTACAATTCCTTGTCATCATCATGAAACATTTTTCATGACCCAGTGATAAATTGTTTTCTTAACAACTTTTTAGGACCTTTCCCAAGTTACCAAGTGCTTCATCATATGTATCCCCATAAGTTGTGAAATCATCCATGTAGACTTCCATGGAATCATGTGCAAAATCTTAGAAGATACACAACACTTCCCTTTGGAAAGTGGCTGGAGCATTACATAGCCCAAATGGTAGGACACAATAAGCATATGTGCCTCAAGGGCATGTGAAAGTTGTCTTATCTTGGTCCTCTGGAGCTATTTTAATTTGGTTATAGCCACTAAATCCGTCTAGAAAAGAGAATTAATTTTTCCCTGCTAGTGAGTCAAGTATTTGGTCAATAAATGATAGAGGAAAGCGATCCTTCCTAGTGGAAACATTCAATTCTCTATAATATACACACTCTCAACTTTCCTCCTTTCTTTGGTACAATGACTAGAGGTGACACCCATTGATTGTCAAAAATAGGATAGATGAAGCCTGCATCAAGCAATTTTTTTAACTTTGTTTAATTATATCTCTAAGTGTAGGGTTCATCCTCCTTTGGGGTTGCCTTATGGGTTTGAAACCATAATTGATGTATATCCTATGCATACATAAGGATGGGTCAATCCCCTTCATGTCATGGTAATCCCATGTAAAGGCTATTGCGTGTCCCTTTAACACAGTGGTCAAGGAGGTCTATTGTGCAACATTTAATTCACTATTAACATTCAACATTTTACTAGGCATAATTTTTGATGCAGGAGCATCCAGTGGTGTAAGGGCAATCTTGCATCACCCAAAAATAGTCAAATTTCAAGTTTATCAGTTTTTAGATGTTTTTATATTTTTGGATACCCTTTTCGTCATAATGAAATTCCCAATTTATGATTTTTCATTCCGGTTCCTAGGTTGAAAGATATTGCAGTTTTAGTTTCCCAGATTTGCACCTGAAAATCTTCTGAGTGGGATTTGAGGCACTTAGAGCTTCCGGAATGGCCCCGAAACTTTCTGAAATCGGTGTAGCTAATTTTGAGCGCGTTCTTGACTTCGAGACCTTTCCAACGGTTCGAACGGTTCGCGAATCGGAGTCCTGGATCAAAAGTTATGACCCCACGAAGTTGGTGCACTTTCTAGAAGATGCCATTGCAAATGCTCTTTTGAATTTGAACTTCATGTTGTAAATTTTCGGCGTCAAACCGCCTAAACTCAAATTAAATGTTGTTTTGGCTCCAAACAAATGAGGAGCTCTATTTATGGGCGGGTTTTCTAATTTTTGGGTAACTTTTTGGGGACAAGCTCGCATATTGCGAAAGGGTTATTCTGTGGCTTTCTGTAGCTTGCATATATTGTAGAACTTGGGGATTTGAGATCCTCTACATGTAAGAAGGTCCATTCTCTGAATAATAAGATTATTCTCTTGTTTGTGGTTTATTTTTATGTGTCTTGGGTTGCACCCTCATCAAGTGGTATCAGAGCAGGTTTTCTTGAGCGTGTGGACAGATCGCCGATCGTGAGGCAGTTCACACCAGGACCGTGGTTGTGGGTCGAGGTCAAGAAAGATGCCTCCAAGAGTGATACCTGGTAGGCGTGGTGGTGCCAGAGGTGGTCGAGGCGGCAGAGATGCTGGTGGAAGAGATGCACTGGCAGCACTCCAAAGACAGGTTGATGCGTTACAAGAGCAGTTGAGAAGAGGGTTAAACCTGAGGGGGGAAAGTGAGGATGAAGGAGAGGAAGAAGGTTCAGATGTAGAAGAGGAAGAAGAAGCAATTGATCAAGATCAAATGCAACTAATAAGGGCCATTTCAAGATCAGAAAAAGACCCAGAGCAGAAGTCCCTAGTTATTCTGAAGTCTGAACCCAGAAGAGTTGATCGATTGGATCAACGAGTTAGAAGAATATTTTGAGTATGAGGAAATAGAGGACCCATATCGAGTTAAGTTTGCAAAATGAAGCTAAAGGGCCATGCCAGTATTTGGTGGAAAGAGGTCCAGTTGGAAAGAAATCGAAGAGGAAAAGTCAAGATCACCAAATGGGATCGCATGGTAGAGAAACTGAAGAAGCAGTTCATACCAGTGGACTACGAGTTAGATCTGTTGAAGAAATTGCAAGGGTTGAAGCAAGGAAGCAGATCTGTGAAAGAATATATTGAAGATTTTCACAAGATAATCATTATAACAGGTCACACAGGCCAATAAGGAGAAGGTAGCCCGATATCTTAATGGGTTATGACTGAGCATTCAGGAGGAGTTAAGCCTAGTCAGAATGACCACCATTGAGGATGCATATCAGTTTGCTTTGAAGGTGGAAGAGAAGCTGAACAAAAGATTTGATGGCAAGCAAAAAGGGCGAGGAGGTCAAAAGTGGAAGGGGCAATGGTAGACCTTCAGGAAGCTGAAATGATGATGAAAAGAAAAGTGAAGATGTGGGTACCAGCCGAAGCCAAAGGAATGACAACTCCTACCGCCCTTGTGATCAAAATAGTGGTGATCAAAGAGGTAGAAGAAGAGGGAGATATGGACATGATCCGGAAGAGGTGGTTTCAGAGGAACATGTCGTGGTGAAGAAGGGCATCGAGCCCATGAACGTCCACAACACCCGCGAAGCGCGCATAAAAGGCCAGAAGGTCGTGGAAGGGTTGCGCATGCAGATGAGGAGGCCCAATCTGAACACTCAGATGATGCTGAAAGGGGAGAAACCCTAGTGATCAGGAGAGCCCTAGTGACTAAAGAAAAGGAACCAGAACAGAGAAAGAATCTGTTTCGCACAAGGTGCAAGTGTGAAGGAAAATGTTGTGATGTCATTATTGACGGTGGGAGCACTGATAATCTTGTGTCAGAGGAGATGGTCACGAAGTTGAAGCTGAAGAGGGAAAGACACCCGCATCCGTATCAGATTGCCTAGCTACAGAAAGACCACAAAGTTTTGGTCAATGAGCAGTGCTTAGTAAAGTTCAAGATCGGGAGCTACCATGATGAGGTGCTCTGTGATATCATCCCCATGGATGCATGTCACATGTTGTTGGGGAGGCTGTGGCAGTTCGATAGGCGAGCTATACATGACGGCCATGCAAACACTTATTCTTTGACAAAGGATGGGGTTCGTCACAAGTTGAAACCCTTGAAGGAGACCGAAGAAAAGGTATGCAGTAGTGCTAGAATTTGTTATGTAGATGGAAGAAATTTTTTAGAAGGTATGAAGCATGATCATGTGTTTTACATTGATTCCTAGAGTGAGTAAGGAGGATAGTGAGAAAGTTCTAGAAGAAGTTTCTGGGATGTTGGATGAGTTTCAGGATATTGTTTCTGATAATGTACCTGAGGGTTTATCGCCAATAAGGAAGATCAGTCATCA
Organism: Sequoia sempervirens; assembly: GCA_007258455.2. Classification (NCBI taxonomy): domain Eukaryota; kingdom Viridiplantae; phylum Streptophyta; class Pinopsida; order Cupressales; family Cupressaceae; genus Sequoia; species Sequoia sempervirens. The sequence goes on from VDFB02075321.1 coordinate 352,670,323, forward strand.
GATTGACTTGATTCATGGAGCCAGTTTGCCAAATAAGGCAGCTCATAGAATGACTCCAGCAGAAAATGAGGAGTTGAACAGACAAGTTCAAAAGTTGTTGAGGAAGGGCTTGATACGAGAGAGTTTGAGTCCATGTGCAGTACCTGCAGTAGTAGCACCGAAGAAGGATGGGGAATGGAGGATGTGTACAGATTCCCGAGCCATAAACAAGATAACAATCAAGTACAGATTTCCCTTGCCAAGGATGGATGAACTGATGGACTGTTTAAGTGGAGCTCAGTACTTCACAAAGATTGATCTGAAGAGTGGATATCACCAGATCCAGATTTGAGAGGGTGACGAATGGAAGACTGCCTTCAAGACCAAAGAGGGCCTGTACGAGTGGTTAGTCATGCCTTTTGGATTAACCAATGCACCGAGCACATTCATGCGGCTCATGAACGAGGTACTAAAAGAATTTCTGGGAAGCTTTGTTATTGTGTATTTAGATGATATTTTAATTTTCAGTAAGACGTTGGATGAGCATCTGATGCATATTCAGAGAACCTTTGAGAAGTTAAGAGAAGAGAAATTGTTGATTAATTTGAAGAAGTGCAATTTTGTGAAGAGGGAGTTAGTGTACTTGGGGTTTGTTATCTCGCTAAGGTCTCAAGATGGACCTGTGAGAAGGTAAAGGCTATTCGAATGGCCTACCCCAAGAACTGCTAATGAGGTGAGATCTTTCCATGGTTTGGCTAGTTTTTATAGAAAGTTCATTAGAAATCCCGTGAGGGCTTGTGGACTCCCCTCGACTAAAACAATGAGAGGATAGAAAAAGAATTCAAGTGGAGTTAATCAAGCAACAAAAATTTCAACTCAAGTAGCTGCATGGGTGACAGAGCAACCTCGCTTTGGCTCTCCTGCATTCAAATAAGGTGTTTCTGTGGATTGTGATGCTAGTGGTTGTGCCATTGGAGTAGTGTTGAGCCAAGAAGGTAAGCCCATATCCTATTTTAGTGAAAAGTTAAATGATGCCAAGAGAAAGCATTTTGTATATGATCAAGAATTTTATGCGATAGTTCAAACATTAAAGAAATGGAGACATTATTTGTTTTCGAAGGAATTTGTTCTATATACTGATCATTAGGCCTTGCAATACATAAATAGTCAGGGAAAATTAAATCGGAGGCATATGAAATGGGTAGAGTTTTTGCAGAGTTATACCTTTGTTTTGAAACATAGGAGTGGAAAGTCAAATAGGGTTGCAGATGCCTTAAGTAGGAGGCATACATTGATGACAAAGATGCAGATTGAAGTGGTTGGGTTCAATGAACTCAAGACACTGTATGTAGAAGATCCAGATTTTGCAGAAGCTTGGAAAGCATGCAAGGAACCTGTTACAGTGGACAGGACAAGGTGGCTGGATTCCATAATCCAGGATGGCATGTTATTTAAGGGAAGTCAATTATGTATCCCAAGGAGTTCCATGAGGGAGAACTCGAGAAGGAGAAGCATAAAGGAGGAATGGCGGCGGACATTTTGCCGATAAGACCATTGCCATTATCATGAGCATTATTATTGGCCTCTTGTCACAGGATGTGAAGAAGTTTGTACAAAGCTGGTGGGTATGTCAGATGGCTAAAGGAGTGAGCCAGAATATAGGCTTGTATCAGCCCTTACCTGTACCAGAGAGGCCTTGGGAGGATATAAGTATGGACTTTGTTCTTGGTTTGCCAAGGACGCAAAGAGGGAATGATTCAGTATTTGTGGTAGTTGACAGGTTTTCAAAGATGGCACATTTCATTCCATGTCAGAAGACCCATGATGCAGTCCACATTGCTGACTTGTTCTTCAAAGAGGTTGTGAGGCTACATGGTCTGCCAAAGAGTATTGTTTCAGATCGTGACACTAAATTTGTGGGGTACTTTTGGAGGACCTTGTGGAAGAAGCTGAAGAAAGAGTTGAAGTTTAGTTCTGCACACCATCCACAAACAGATGGGCAGACAGAGGTTGTTAACATGAGTCTGGGTAACCTACTGATATGTTTGGTAGGAGATAAACCCAAGGGATGGGACTTGATCTTACCCCAGGCAGAATTCTCTTACAACAATTCTGTCAACAGAAGCACAGGTAGATCACTGTTCCAGATTGTGTATGGAGGTAGCCCCAGAACAGCTCCAGAATTGAGGAAAATGGACCAAGAGAAGAAAATAAGTGCTGAAGCCGAAGATTTTGCAGAACATATCAAAGATATACATGAGAAGGTAAGAGAACATATTAACAAGATGAATATGCAGTATAAGGCTAAGGCAGATCAGAAGAGGAGGTATAAGGAGTTTCAGATTGGGGATGAAGTGATGGTCCACTTGAGGAAGGAAAGGTTTCCAGTGGGAACATATAACAAATTGAAGACAGCCAGTTCTTGGCCCCCGTAAGATTTTGAAGAAGCATGATCTGTGAATGCATAAGGAGGTAGACTTTACACCGATGGAATCAACATTTCCCCTGTGTTCAACATTTCAGATTTGACAGAGTATCATGAAGGTGGCGCAGAGGAAGTACCAATGATGGGACAGTGTAGGATTCCAGCACCTACTTCAAAAAAGGAGGAGATCACAATCTCGATAGTCGTGGTGGGAAGGAGTACCAAACAGCAATATGAAGAATATCCGTGAATGGAGAGGAAGGCTCATTAAGATTCATCCTCGGGCTATCTAAGGCAAAGTTGGGTTGACTACTGTTTCTCTCAACTATCCGAGACGAGGTCACTCTCAAATTCACTGGTGGTGTAAGGGCAATCTTGCATCACCCAAAAATAGTCAAATTTCAAGTTTATCAGTTTTTTTAGATGTTTTTATATTTTTGGATACCCTTTTCGTCATAATGAAATTCCCAATTTACGGGTTTTCATTCCGGTTCCTAGGTTGAAAGATATTGCAGTTTTAGTTTCCCATATTTGCACCTGAAAATCTTCTGAGTGGGATTTGAGGCACTTAGAGCTTCCGGAATGGCCCTGAAACTTGCCAAAATCGGCGAAGCAGATTTTGAGCGCGTTCTTGACTTCGAGACCTTTCCAATGGTTCGAACGGTTCGCGAATCAGAGTCCTGGATCAAAAGTTATGACCCCGCGAAGTTGGTGCACTTTCTAGAAGATACCATTGCAAATGCTCTTTTGAATTTGAACTTCATGTTGTAAATTTTCGGCGCCAAACCGCCTAAACTCAAATTAAATGTTGTTTTGGCTCCAAAAAAATGAGGAGCTCTATTTATGGGCGGGTTTTCTAATTTTTGGGTAACTTTTTGGGGACAAGCTCGCATATTGCGAAAGGGTTATTCTGTGGCTTTCTGTAGCTTGCATATATTGTAGAACTTGGGGATTTGAGATCCTCTGCATGTAAGAAGGTCCATTCTCTGAATAATAAGATTATTCTCTTGTTTGTGGTTTATTTTTATGTGTCTTGGGTTGCGCCCTCATCAATTTCCAAAGTCTTGGATACTATTTGAAATGATGAAAGGTCAAGTCCTACTATATTTGGGACACATTGTTGTGGTAGAAAATTATGAAAAAATTGGGAGATTGACTCAGATGAACTGGCAGGGATAACATGTTGTAGAGGATCTTGCAAACATGTCAAGCAGTCCTGTTGTTGCAGGTCCCTACCATAGTTACTTTGTATGATGTTTGATATTAGTGTATCCTCATCTTATTTTTTTAATAAGGGGTTGTCTTCTATAGTCATGAGGGTTTGCAAGAAATAATATTCTTCTTCATCTAGGGTATAGGCCAAATGGTTTGTTCTAGATTTGCATGTGGCTGAGCTAGTGGATAAAGGACCAACTTCTTGGTCATATTCCCACTAGAGATAATCATATTCCTAGACCCGCAACCAGTAAATGAATTTTTTCTTGCTATCCATGGTCTTCTTAGATTAGGAGATAACTTGCAAGATTATCTTTAGGCTATAACACCATGAAATCTACAAGATACTCCCATGAATACAGTGTTATGACCAAGTCCTCAATGATGCCCTCAAGTTTAACAGTTGACCTATCTTCCAACTATAGAACAATGGGGGTAGGTCTGAGCTTTATTAATTGTAATAGTTGCATTATTTCCTTATTCATCACATTAGTAGCCACTCCCAAGTCAATCAAGGTGTTCTTTATGAGAGTGCCATTTATCTTGACATCTACTACAAGACTCCTAGGGTTTGCATACTTAGGGATAGTTATGTTTCCCAACATAATGTGTGCAAGTTTTCCTAAGATATGTATAGTTTGAGGGTCTTTTCATTTTCTTCCCGGCTTCTTTAGGCATATTTATTTCACCATCTTAGTGTAAATATGTACCTCCTTGATGGCTTGAATAAGGAGGATTTTGATGTAAACATATTTAAGCTGACCTAACAGATCAATTTCAGCTTGTGTTTGATGCCTTTGAACATCTAATCTCTTAGGAAATTGAGGATTTGGACTTGAATTTTTTTAGTTAACTTGATTTGACATATGCTCCTTAGGTGGATTATCAGAGGTCTCTACTAGGGGTCCCTCATCAAACAACTCAATGATTTGAGGGGATGAGAGACCAACCAATTTTTTCTCTGATTTGAGGTGGACATCACTCACCTCTACCCCATAAGTAGGGTATTGAATATATTTGTTAGTATAGGCCTGTTGAAAAAGATTTTTATTTGGGTTAGGTGGAGGTTGGGCTGGCAGCTGAGGTGCTCTAGGTGGTTGTGGTGATAGATTTGTTGGGTTTGGAATAATGACTTGTTGTTGTGGCTGTAGGGGCTACTGTGGCTATTGGTAATTTATGTTTTGGTTTTTCCATTGCTAGCCTCTTTACCATTGGGTTCATCATTAGTTTTGTTGAGGTGGCCATTCAAAATTGTAGTTAGGTCCTTGGAATTTTTGTTGTGACCACATGTTGTGTTGTTGTTAGTTCGAATTTGGTTAAGGATTTTTCCATTGTTTTTGTGGATTTTCCCAAGGCCGAGGTTTCTAACTAGAGAAATTTGAATTGCTACTATGAAATGACATGTTGTAATTCAAAGGGTTTGAAGGAATACCTTGTCTTGGTTGCCATGGTTTCCTCTCATAAATGTAGAACACTTGTCCATCTTCATCTTCTAGTGCATGAAAGTCTGATTTCCCTTGTTTGTCCTTAGAAATACTTGCCACTCTTTTGCATTTGCAATTAACTTTCATTTGTCTACAATGTGGGAAGTATATTGTAAGGGCCACCTCTGATTCTTCTTGCTTTTTCTTTATATGTAGAGTATTCAATTATGTTTCCAAATGGCTGATAATATCCTCTTTCATGTTAGATAAAATATTACTCAATTCAACTCTAGATACTCCATTGGATGATTTGTTTATAGAAGATATCCTATCTCCTCTAGCTTTCTTTGTGAAAGACCTTGAATAATTCTTGCATGCCTTAAAAATCTCCTCAAATGGTGCTTGAGAAATATCTCCTACCTCAATGAGGTTAAGTGCATCCATACAATCCTCATTAATCCCCCTCAAGAATATAAACTTTAAAGATTCATTAAAGAGCCTATTTTGGTGGGATTTATTAAGGAAAAGCTAGAACCTTTCCATGTAGTCTTCCAAAGATTCATCCTCATTTTATGAAATCCTAAAGATTTCATCTCTCTTTCTGTCAATTCCTCTATAGTAGTCATGGTACTTCTCCAATAACTTTGTCTTCATGGAATTCCAATTAGGAACATCTCTTCCTAAACCCATGAACCATCTCGGAGCAATACCCTTAAGTGTTGTTGGAAATAGTTTTAGCCTATGTGTATCTATTGTGTAATCATAACTTCTACAAAGCATATCAAACTCAAATAAAAAGGTATCTTGGTCCTCAGTGACCAACCCATAGAAGACATGCAATGTTGAAGGAAGTATATTTTTTAAGGGAGTTTCTCTCTCCTGGTTGATAATGGGGAACTCAAAGGTTGCATACTCTAGTGGGTCATCCACCGCTGCATCACCCATGGTTTGGAAGGTCTCCTCTATATCTATAGTGGATTTTCGTGTCAGGGAAAGTTCTTCATGAATACCCTCACTCTATTCACTTTGATCACCAATATCCTTTGTAGCATTGTGTGTTGAGGGGAGAAATCTTCCCAAAGCATCTCGTTGCCTTCACATATAATAGTTGTGAATTCTTGTGCCAATGGAACGTACACAATCATATCACCATCCTCGACAACAACGCCAAAAATGTAAGGCCCAACTAATGCTTAGTCAACTTTGTGTTAGACACATAATTCAAAGGTGGTTTCTAATTGAATAGTCAACTAAACCTTTGTAACACTCCATTTAATTATCAATTAGGGATACATAAAATTTTGATGATGTTGGCACTATATGTGCATCTAGAGATTTTGTATTGTGTATATCATTAAGTATAGGTGGTTTAAACTTGTGCATGAAATGGGAAATAATTGAAAAGGAAATAAGGCTTAAATTGCAAAACATGGTAAATAACTTATTCTGGCACCTATGCTATGGGTACTCTCAACTTAGCACTATAACTAGTTAAATGCTAAACTAAGCTTTGTAATAAACTATACCATTAACTATTGACTCTTCACAACTCAACTAATTAACTATCCTTGGGGTTTAACTCAAAGTAATGACACAACATGCATACAACCATGAATCTATTCTGAAATGAATGCAACATAAAACATCTATTATAATGACAAAAAATGAAGTGGGTGGACAGTACCTTGAGTGGCCCTTTCTCAAGTTATTGTACCCATGAGATAAGCCAAATATAAGCTATCGAATCAACTAATCATAGCAGTAGATTGAAAAAATCTGTATTTCATTGAAAACTAAACTCACAATATAACATGAATCTCTAATATATTTCTCATTCAAAAATTCATATTCATTGTAACAGTAAACTTTAAATTTTTCTTGCTAAAGCATAAAACTGAGAATACACTTCAACTATAATTCTAACTATATTTCCAACTAGATATACTCCTCGACCATCGAACCCCAAATACAAGTGTGGAAGGATATTTATTTACATAAGGACTCAAAACAAAAACTGAAACATAAAACTAAATTCTAGTGTCCACTATCCCATAAATAGGAGGTGAACTAGTCTTTGCAACATAAACTTTAATTGAAAAGAACAAAAAAAGAGAAGTAGAAACAAGACTCTTGCTCAAATGGTTTTGACAGAGACATAGTCAAACTATCATGTGAGCCCAATGGTATTGACCCCTTCTCCCTCTGTCATGTTTATTTATTGTCCCGGTGACACACAATTCAACCTCTTCAATGATCACCTTCATTTATTTTGGAACTATTGCACGTTCATCAATTTAGATTCTCCCCTGCCACTTGTGATCCTTTGGTTGCGAGCTACTGCGGGTTACAGTATGCTCTCTCTAACTTCTGGGCTGCAATGAGTTAGTTCATCTAACATATACACTACTAATAACCATAAATCACATATAGATTCATACTGCATTCCACAGACATTCACATAATTAACCATGCAATTACCAATATATCATAATCATATTTCCATCCATCTAAATTTGGTTAAGTTGCGTGAAGGATATAAAAAGGTATATAAGTTTAGTAATGCACATGAAATAATCAACTTAAAATATTTGGAAGATATGAACTAAACAAGAGAAAACTAGTTATTAATTGGGCTCATCACTAACTTTCATGCATAAATTTTCCAAAAAATACAGTTTGTTGCAAGTGTTCTAGAAGGACATTGTAATTGGTTTACCTCCTAGTCCTAAATTGTGTGTCATTCTTCTTTCAATCTACCAAATCACTCATCTTGGGAATGGTAAGAAAATTGAGTTTTCTCATAATAAAATTATGATCAAAGATATTGAGAATGATGCCTTGGTTGTTTTTGGAAAGGTTGACCATGCATCTCATTTATATACATTCTCCCACTTTGTACCAAAATATCCTTCTACAACATTAATCATTCATTTAGACTCAATGAGTGAGCTATGGCATGAGAAGTTTGACCATCTTAACTACCATTCTCTTCAATAACTCAATTCATAGGATATGGTCACATGAATCCCTCGTATCAATTTTTTAGATGGTGTGTTTAGGTTGTGTTATGGGAAAATTTCCAAAAGAGAAGTTTGACAAATGGAATTATTGGAGGGCTTTAGAAGTCCTTCAATTTGTTCATAGTGGTCTAGTAGCTTCATTTCCAACCTTGTATTTTAGTAAGACTCACTATATACTCACCTTTATTGATGACTACTCTAAAGACACTTGGGTCTACTTTATTTTCTAAAAGAACAAAGTCTTTGATATGTTTTAATATTTCAAGGCTCATTCTGAGAAGCAATATAGAAAGTATTTCAAGATTTTATGCACTAACAATAGTCAAGAATATGTAAATCATCTTGAGCAATTATTTACTCTTGAAGAGATTGATCTTCAACATAATTGCATACACACAACAACAAAATTGTGTTTTCAAAAGGAATAAAAGGACCCTAAATGAGATGGATCACTACATGATTCATGATCATTATCTTTGTCCAAAATATCGGGCCAAAGTCATTAATTGTGCTACACATATTTAGAACTAAGTGTTTTATAAGGTATTGAAAGTCATGATTCCTTTTGAATTTTGGTGTAGAAGGAAACCAATTGTGAGGTATTTTTTAGTTTTTGGCTCTCCTTCTTGGGTAGGTACTCCTCTATAGAAACAAAAATATTTGGAATCTCAAATTAGGCCTTTCATCTTTATTGGATATCTAGATGTTATCAAGGGGTATCAACTCTTAGATATAGATATGCATGAACTCTTCATTAAGAGGAATGTACACATTGAATAAATCTCTCTTGTCTTACCTCTCAACCTCATCCTTTCTTGATAGTGAACTTAGATGAAAGTGAATCAAATGATTCTAACTCACCTTAAACACACTAGTTTTCACCTCGAAACAGTTCACATTTTGAGGCTGAGGATTCTCATACTTCATCCTCATATTCTTCATTACCTTGATGGGTTTGGAAAACTCTATAGTCTACAAAACAGTTTTATTGGGGATCCTTTAGGCACTTGTAGGATTCGGTCACAATATTAGCATTGTTTACATGTCTATGGCGCCTTTGCTTATGATCCACATTCATATAAGGAAGCATTGGGAATTGCAAAGTGGTATTCAAAAATGGAGGAAGAGTATAATTCCTTGATGAACAACCATACATTAGACCTTGTCCCTATTTCTAAGGGAAGGAAAATGGTTCAGTTTAAGTGGATATATTGAACCAAATATAGCAGATAGAATTGTGGCCAAGGATTTCTCACAGGTTCCTAGTATTGATTGCATAAATACCTTTTCCCTTGTAACTAAGATGAAATTAATTCACTTAACTCTTATGATTGTCATGAATGGGTTGTCCATTAGATGGATGTGAACAATGCATTTCTTCACAGGGATATTTACGAGGAGATTTACTTAGATAATCCATAGGGATTTATTTAAGACTCTTCATTGGTTTGTAGAATGAGGAATTTTACATATGGCCTCAAGTAGGCCCCTTAGGATTAATATGCCAAGATGGACTCCTTTATCCTCTCAAAAGGATTTTTTAGATGTCATCAGATCTAAATGTCTATATTTTATGACAAGATGACTCTCATTTGATTCTTTTTCTTTATGTTTTTAACTTGATAATTATATGGAGTTCATCATCCATCACTGGAAAAGTCAAATATTTTTTATATGATAGATTTTTTATGATTGACTTGATCCCTTTCCACTACTTTCTTGGGATTGAGATCACACAGTTCTCATCCAAGATCATTCTTTCTCATTGTAATTATTATTTTGATCTACTAGCACAGTTCCACATGGTTGATTATAAGCCTACACCAACTCCCTTTTTGTTTAGATCCAAGTGTTCTAATGGAGTTGATAGTGAACCCCACAGTTCCCATAAATCTTGTAACCAAAATTCCTATCACAAATGATAGATCAAAGCAATTGATTTTCTAGGCAACCTTGAGAGAAAAGATTGAATCCCACACAAGTATCACACAAGAATATGATATTGAGATTAACCTGAATTGTATCTGAATGTGCATGCTTATAAAAGCATAAAAAGAAAACCCTAGATGAGGATTGCATTAGATTGTGACAATGTCTTAATCTCATGTAATGAGACAAATTGACCTATATTTAGCTCAATATAATTAATAAATAATCACTCCTAAGTTTAGATTAAGTGAATAAAGTAATAAGAGACTTAATAATTAATTAATGATTAATTAATTATCTTGTGATGTCCTAATTACTCCAACCCCCCCTTAAGATCAACTTAGGGAGAAGCTTAAAAAATTGATGTAAAATGCAATGATAGATGCATGGATGGGTCTCAAATACAAGTCCTAATAAGGTACACATGTACAAAATAAATGAATTTCTCATAACTAGAGAAAAGGAGTAAACCACATGGGAAAAAATCCTTTGCAAAAGAGATAAAAAGAAATGAATACACTAGTGAAAGAAGGATAGGAGGACTCAATGTGACCTCCCAAGGACTGAATTTTTCACACAAGTACAATATATGTCCCCTAGTAGGAGAGAGAAAAATGAGAATATGAATCCCCCATAAAGAAATAGCTCTCGTGCCAATGATGAATGCTTGAAGATAGAATATGATCCATTTCCTGCAAACATTTCTAACCTTAGGAAGACATAGATCCATTGGTGATTGGAGAAGCCAATCCAAAAGAATGGGTGAATCGAGAATCCAAATCCAAATGATGTGTTCCTTTGAAAAGTTTTCATGTGTCCACATGTTGGAAAGCGATGATGTCAATCCAAGAGCATGTGAAGACTGATATAAAACAAGTTGCAAAGGCAATGAAGATGGTGGGACAACAACAATGATGTGGTTGTCAAAAAAGAGGAGATGAATGTCCTCAAAATAATCCTACAAATCTACAATATAGGACTCCACAAACAAGGATGATATTGTTGGATTTCAGTTGTTTATGTGTTAGTTTGTCTTTGATGCCAAAACTGTTTTATGGGGTTCATGACATCACTGGTTCTATTCTTTGGATTCTTAGTCTAATGAATGCATGATATGTAGATTCACATCAGATGACAAGATAATGATGACATGATATGTAGATCCATGAGGGTGCTACAAGTTAGGTTTATTCTTTTCATGATTTCAAATCATAGATCAGGTATATGGTTGTTGATGTTTGACATGGTATACATGATGAAATTTTCTTATTGAATAGGTATCTTAGACACTATGCACAATGACATACATATCCTAGCTGACATATATATTGGAAAGTTCATTTTTTAGGTATACATTTGTTTATACATTTGTGCATTTTTTCACTTGGGCTGACAGATCAAATGATATATGAGTGGCACATCTTATGTTTGAACAAAACATACAATTTTACAAGAATTTTGCATATGAATACAGATTACAAGTTTAAGCCACCCATATATACTCTCTTCATTGATTGTTTGTTAAGGCGGTCTTCAAGACATATTTGATACATAAGTGAGCTAATACTTGATTCATTGTGTCATAAAGCATATAATGTCACATGACTTTGGGCAGTTTTTTTTTTTGAATTCTTATTTGATAATTTTCATTGTATATGTAACATGGATAAATTCACTTTGTGGCTTGAATAAAGTCACATAGTGATCATGTGATATCGACATCATAAATGTTCTTTTTTTGACTTTAAAGTTTACAAGTGCAAGGGATTATGACTTTGTTTGATTTTGACTGTTGTGACATATGCTTGCTGATTTGGCATCGACAATGTATGATTGATTATGATTTGGCATCAACAATATTTGTGAATTAATAATGTATGTCAACACTCGTGGTAGAAGAATTTGGCATCAGACTCAAAAGCATTATGATGTTTTGTTCAATCATGTGCATTATAGTGTTTTTGTTATACCAGACTTCAAAGCATTATTACTTTTGATAAAGTATTTGAAAGACTTGAAGGAAAGGACAAACTAGGGCAACGTCATTTTTGTGTTTCAATGTGCAAAATTCTGGAACCCTAGCCGCTACCATGGGTATTTTGTGAATGCAAATTTCTGGTAAAATATTCTCAGTCAAAGTGTTGTAGATAGTAAAATAAGATCACTGTATGAGCTAGGACGAGAATGGTCAGGCGTATGGAATAACATGAGTTTAAATGACTGTGGGTGTTTGGACAAGGGAACGACAATGGAAGTTTTAGCTAGATAGTTATCAGGTTTTTAAGGCATACTTTCAGTTTTTCTTTCACCAGATTTAGGTAATGAACAAAAAATATTTTATTGCTTATGGGCTTTAAGAAATTGCGTTAAGGGAAGTTAATGCGCTAACCCGAGTGAGTTTATAGTTACACAAACATCTTTTAGAGGTATTTTGCAGTGTCTTTAAAAGATGGATTTCTAGTATTTCTCAGGTTACCTGAAAGAGGAATATGATGTTTCAGATATACTGTACAAAATTTGTATTGCATTGAAAATATTTATATTGATACTTAGATTATTGTATTTAAGGAAGATGTCATTCTCATACAACATTCTTCAATGTGCTTATTGAAATTTTTTATAGTCTTCTATTGAAATTATAGGACTGCATATTGCACTTCTAGGGTTTTGATAGAATACTGTAATTATGTTGCATTGTAAAGGAGTTGGTGCTCCTAAAAAGTTGTGGAGTTGGTTCTCCTGAAAAGTAAAGGAGTTGGTGCTCCTAAATTGTGAAGAATTGGTGCTCTAAGTAAATAAAGAGAAAGATTTTTCAAGTGGTTTTTATTCTCCAAGAGGGTTTTTACACTTAGGACATATAATGTGTTATGTGATGAGTCTTGGTGTGATTGTTTTTCATGTCTATCTGATTTTCATAAGTTATATGATGCATTAATGTCTATTATCAGTTCTTATTTCTGCAATGTTAATGTGATATGCTGTTACAATGTTATAAGTACTTTCACAGTCATATGTTGCAAACTAGTTTAAAAGTTCTATTTAACCAAACATGTTTTGCATATTGTGATGAAAAGGATTTAGTCTATCACATCACATGTTCATTCATGGATTCATAGTTCAAGATTGTTATGTTTCAATCTGTCATAATGTGCTAAAGCTTTTTGTTGTCTCAATACTTATCGTATGTCATTTAGTTGTTTAGTTGTTGCAGTATCTCAACTGCATTAAAATCTACTGGTCTTAAATTGTTTCATTGATGTTGGTCTTCATGTACACAGTCTTATGAGTTGCACCTGATTTGTCATCATGCTTTGATTGTTGAACATCAGTCAAGTGCAAGATATCTCTCACAAGTTACATTGACATAAGCTGCCTGAATGAACTGAGTTAATGTTGTCATATCTTGTTTATCTCTTTTCATGAATGCTCTCAAAGTAATTACTCTCCTCTGCTATAAATAAAAAGGATATATGAACTAAAAGTCTTTGTCAAAGTTTAAAAGGTTTAAATTTTTGACTTGTCTATTAGACATTGATTCAACCCCCCCTCTCAGTGTCTATCCATACTCCAACAAGTGGTATCAGAGCCCTACCCATGCATACGTCTAACCAACTTAGGGTTTGCTGGTCGTGGAGTATTTTTTATGGCTAAGTGCAAAAGAAACAAAGGTCAAAAGAAAACCACTAATGTTAAGCAAAAAGTTGATAAATCAACCCTTGTCAAGTCTAGTGAAGTTTTGTCTCAAGAAATACCCCTGCCAGTTGATACTAAAAGTGATCCTGTAGTTGGAGAGGAAGGTGATTACTTTGTAAGTGAAAATATATGTGAAGGTGATGAGTTTGAGGTTAATTTGGAAGAAGAACTGCTTGCTGCCTTAGATGAACTGAAGAGCTTAGAAAGGAAAATCAGGATCTCAAGGTATGCTTACAAGAAAGTGTTAATGTCAATAAAGTTGTAATACAAAATAATAATGATGATAAAAAGATTATTGAATTTCTAAAAGCTCAAATGGATAGAAAAAGGACTGAAGAGGGATTGGAATTCAAGTTAAAAGACAAGGATGTATTGTGTAATAAACTAGAAAATGAGGTTGCTTCATTGAAGAAAAGTTCAAATAATGATTCCTTGTTAAAAGAACTAACTCTTAAAGACGACATGATTATAAGTCAGAAAATTGAAATTGAAGAATGTAAGAGGATAACAAATGTTTTTGATAAAGGAAAAAATGGGTTTTACAGTGACCTGAAACCACAAAGTTTACAAGCATAAGAAAGATAAAGCATTACAGTACCCAAAAAATAGGAAGGATGCAAAACAAAAAAAATCCAAGAGAAGACTGCAGCCACCAGCCTAGAGCTAGCACAGGTTAGCAAAAAAACTAACACAAAAAAATAGCCAAAACTAACCTAAGGACTTTAAAGTATTAGCAACCTCAACTTCAAGGTTGCACATATCCTAGGTGCCCTTTTTCAGAGCCTGAATCTCTTGGGGCATAGAAACTGCCTTTCTCTTTAGGTGAGCTTTTGTCCTCTTCGAGATGCCAACATCCTCAATCTTGCTTTTCTCCTTATTAGCATCCAAATCCATAACTAGAGATCCCTGCTAGAGATTTTCTATTTTCTCAACCATAGTACTCATGATAGTGACATTATGTTTACCAATTCTATGGTTATGCTCCATGATAGTTTTCATAGTGTCCCTAATTTTGCTAATTTCTCCCTCTAGGACTTTAACCTTAACCTCATTATCCTTCTTCATCTTTTCTGTGAGCTCAACATTTCGTTGAAGGTGCTCGACCATCAACCTCATATTTTCCTCTGTACACACAACCTAACAGTATTTTGGGTAGCGCCTTTAGTTTTCATTTCTTCCAACTTATTAGTGAGAGCCCTATTTTTTAAGCTGAGGTCCTTTATCTCATGAAAAACCCACTTTATAATCCTGAAGTAATCAACAACCCCATTTCTAGCAATAGCTAAAATATCATCAGGAAACTCCTGGTCAGGCTTAAATTAGTGGTCTTAAGGGTTAATATTTCTTGGGAATCTGGGTCTATTTTCTCTATCAGCGGTGGGGTGAGATGTATAGGAATTGTCACTAGCTTTAGGGGCCACAATTTTATCCTCTGGGGAGTCCTCAGAATAAGAGACCAGTTTATTAACAAGAGGGACCTTATTCTTTAATTTCTCTTTCTAAGCAGAGCCAACGTGGGTTTTCACATAGCAGTCTTTTTTAGCCAAGGGCTCTCTCAGAAGGGTTTTCTTACCCAATTTTTTGGGGGAGGGAGGGTCTTCCTCTTTCCATTAAGTGTCTGGGTTATCTTTTTCCTCTGACATGCTATTCTCAGTATCATAATCTTCAGAGGTCGAAGCCATGACAGGGTTGGACAAAGCCGACATGTTTTTAAAATGCTCGTAAATTAGCTGAATGAGGCCAGTATGCATGACTAGATTCTTCCTAGGATTCTTTTTATGTTCTTCCATGCTATTACTCAAGGAGTAGTACAAATAGCGAGGGAAGGAAACCCTTACCTTATGACAATAAAATATTGAGGAGGGAAAAATGCTAACCGTAGACTCTGGTAAATCTACCATCTAGCGTGATGTATTCCATAATAATTCTGAGCACCTTCCTCCATATCACCTTAATTGTCTCAGCCTCAAAGTAGCTGCTAGAAATTTTGATCAGCTCTCTCTTTTCCTTATCTTTTTTGGGAAACCTAATAACAACCTCGTCAAAAAAATTTCTGTCACAGAAGAACTTCATCCCCTCGGTCAAAAGATCAGTGACTTTCCCAATGAGGTTCTCAAACACACTGACCTTCCTTCCAAAGAGAATAATTTCTCCATTCCTCCAATGTTTAGAAAAATACTCAGTAGCTTCTGGGTCAGGACCATGAAGCTTTTCGATGAATGGGAGAAGCCCACCATGCTCGATTTGCCTCCAAACCTTTAGATTTTTCTTGTGCATTTCATAACTAGTTGGATCCACTCTTTTTCTGCTTCCCCCCATTATCGCATTCACCTTGCTAGAATTGCTAGCAAAGCAAATACCCTAAATCAAAGTGCAGCAGCTGAACCAAAGCACCCAAAAAATGTGCCAACTATTACAACTAGAAGAGTTAAAAATGACGGCCCCATCAAATCTAATGATGACTCTGTACTTGGCCTTATTCTCCTTCATCATCAAAAAATGTTGCAACTTTCCCATGAGTGATTCATAATCAATTAAGGCCCTTACGTCAGCTCCCAACTTGTTGAGGTTTTGTCACGTATTATACCCTTTTTGTTTAGCCCCCTCATTAGCAAAAAAGTCGGCAATGCTATTTGCTTCCCTAAAGGCATGAGTTACTCTAACTTTATTAAATTTAGATAATAGAGCCTTAACATCTTCAATCCAACATTTAATGGTCCATGAGGGAGGGGAATTTCCAAGGATGCAATCAATAATGTTTTTTGAATCACCCTCTAACCAAATATTTTTAACATTCATCCTAATAGAAAGGTCAATAACCTGAGAAGCCCTAATGGCTTCGACCACATGGTTTTACTGTTTTCCTAAGGAGATGGCCATTCCCACTACAAAATCACCATTATAGTCCCTTATCACTCCCCCACTTCCATCCAATCCTGGATTACCCTTAGCCACCCTATCAAAATTAGCTTTTATCCAGCCTCTAGGAGGATGACTCCAACACACTCCTCAATAGTCCTTTTTAGTTGGTTTTGAGGCCTTTGGCACATCACTTTTGATGTTCCAATCCTTAGCCATCTTTAGGTCATAGGAAGAATAAACCACAACCTCCATCTTATTCTCTTGATGAGGGATGATATTGAAGTTTTCCACAATTAATCTAAAATTTTTCTCATACACAATGTTCTCTGAAGTTTCCTTTTCCCTGAAGATTCTATTATTTCATTCCTTCCACAAACCCCAAGCTATATAAGGAAAAGTAAAAGCCCATAATCTTCGAATAAAAGGATTCAAAGAAGGAGCATTCCACTGGATAAAAAAAGTCTTTGATGGAATTTGGAAAAACCCATGATAAATTCCAGAGAGCCAGAAATCTACCCCATATAGCAGCCACATACAGATAGTGAAGAAACAAGTGGTTAGCAGTTTCTGCCTCTTCTTTACACAGGTAGCATCGGTTAGGGATCTGAATACCACGCTTGCAGAGGTTGTCAACTGTGAGCACTTTATTCTAAAGAAGGATCCAAAAAAATATGTTAACTTTGGGAGTTAGATGTTTTATCCAAGCTTTCACCCAAAAGGGAGAGGGGGCATGAGAAAGGGACAACAAAGAGACAACTGAAGAAACAGAGTAGTTGCCCGAAGGGTTAGTAGTCCAAACTAAGAGATCATCTTGCTGACTTGACCTCATGCTAACAACCATCAAAGATGATTGAATCAGAACAAGATCCGAGCTAATCTGGTGCAGATTCACCCAGCCCCCATTTCTCCAATAATGCTTGACATGAGTTCCAAAAGTCGCTTTGCATGTATCATCCCACCTATTAAAAATTTCATCAGAAATTAGGGGCACCTTCAATAACCATCTATCATCCCAAAACCTAGCTTTATTCCCACTTCTTATGCTCCACCCAACTCCTAAATCCATAATCTTTCGCCGTCTAATCATATCATTCCAACAAGTCGATCCACAGGGCAAATTTGGAGATTCCAGCAGAGTCTTAAGAGATCCTATATTAGCCATATATTTTCTCTTTAAAATATTTTTCCATTCTTCATTAGATGAGAAATATCTCCAAATTTGTTTAGGAAGGAGTGTCCTATTCATCATTCTAATCTTTCTTAGACCCAGACCTCCCAGCCTTTTAGGTCTACAAACCAAGTCCCAACCAATGAGAGACATTCTTTTCCTTTCTTCAACACCCGACCAAAGAAACAATTTTTGGATTTTTTCAATAGCATTCGCATATTAGGCAGGGATATTAAAAATACTTAAAGCATATATTAGAAGGTTCTGAAGAGTAGCTTTGAGGAGTTGGATTTTACCTACTTGATTGAGAAGAGCACCTTTCCATCCAACGAGCTTTTTTCTGAACCTATCCACCAATGAACTCCAAAAGGAATTAGGAGGCTTAAGGCACAAAGGCAAGCCAAGATAAATAGAGGGTAAGGACTCCACTCTACACCCAAGAATTCTAGCAATCTTATTCTATTTGGGTTCAGGGGTGTTGAAGAAGAAGATAAAGCTTTTCTGTCTGTTAACCATCTGACTAGAAGCCCTCTCATACTCATCCAATATTTTTTTTCAGATTCCTAGCTTCAACCATTGTAGATCTCCCCATCAACATAGTGTCATCAACGAAATATTGGTGGGAACATATCAGATTACTAGAAGAGGGCCTTAGGCCCGCTAATGATCCCTGATCGACCAATTTTTTCAAGTTTCTCCCAATACATTCTGCCATAATAGTAAATAAGATAGGGGAGATTGGATCACCCTGCCTTAAACCTCTTGAGTTCTTAAAGAAACGCGAGGGATACCCATTCACCATAATGGAAATGGATGCGGTAGAAATGAGCTGACCAACCATCTGAAGGATTCTATTGTTGAAGCCAAATGTCCTCAAGATTTTGAGGAAAAAATCCCAATCCACTCGATCATAAGCTTTCAAAATGTCCAATTTTAGGAGAAAGCCTTCAATTTTTTATTCCACAAGGGAGTGAATATTCTCGTGGATAGTAATTATAAAGTCAAGGATCTTCCTTCTAGGAATGAAGCCATTCTGTTGAGGGGAAATCAAGGAGCGAAGAATAATGAGAAACCTTGAAGTCAGAACCTTAGAGATAATTTTATAGAAAGAATTACAAAGGCTTATAGGCTAAAAGCTTCAAACTCTGCAACTCCTGGTCATTTGGGAATTAGGACCAGGAAGGTAGCATTAAGTTCCTTTAGGAGACTCCTTGAGCCAAAGAAATCTTTAACCACATTCACCACATCATCTTCAACAATCTCCCAGAACCATTGAAAGAAGAACATAGGAAATCCATCAGGGCCTGGGGCCTTGTTCCCTTCGAAAGAAAAGACCGCTCTCTTAATTTCTTCCCTAGAAGGAATAGCAAAAAGCATTATGTTATAGCAGACAAGTGAAAATATCTAGTGTTTTTATCTCCAGCAGAGGATAACAGATGTTGTAAGGTTTGATTTGGGGGTTAAAAATATTGAATGTCTAAAACTTGAAGGAGAAGTAGTTGCATTAAGGAAAGAGCTTGAAAGTGTCAAGGATCAATCAGGTAAAAATCATAAATTTGATTGTAGTACTAATCTATTGAATGAGATGTTGGGCAAAAAAAAGCATTCTAAGGATCCTACAGGAGTGGGATATGAGGTTGGACAAAGCTCTGCAAAATAATCTAAACATGAGACAGTGTTTGCTACTGTAGATGGAAAGAGGTTTATAGTCAAGCAAACACCAAGAATTAAGGTTGATATTGGTCACCATATTGCTACTGCTCAAATAGAAGATAAATGTGTTAATGAAAGGACAAAAATACCCCCATTTATCATGTATAACTACTCTCAATTTCATGGCTATTGCTATTTTTGTCATGCTTATGGTCATAGAGCAAGAAATTGTAGGAGGTATGGAAGATATGATCATAGAAGTTTTGGAATGTCAAGAAAGTATGATTCCTTTACTCCTCAAATTGGTTATAATGTCACATGCTTTAAGTGTCATAAACTTGGGCATAAGGCACAATAGTGTAGGAGTAAGTTGAAGGAATCATTTAAAAATAACAATGTAGATGCATTGACCAAGAAAAAGAAAGGGCCCATACAAGTTTGGAGCAGAAAACAAGACCTAGGAAATGAAAATACTAAACTAGTGCATACTACACAAAAGGAATCAATTGTTTCCTAAAAGGTCAGCATGAGGTAAGGGGGAGTTGGTTATTGTATTACTCTTCAACTCCTTAGAGAAATTTTGAAGGTGTGCAGAATAATACTTGTATTACTTTGACAGTTCTCTATGATGTTGCAAATGTTGCTAACTTTAATGATGGAGTAAGTTAATTTGAAATGATAGAAATTTTTTGTTTTATAGAGAATAGGTGAAAAAATTTATGCATATGCAAACCTTTGAGTGATGGTGCAATCTTTATGGGTGAATGATTGTTTGAGCAAAAAAAAAATATTTTTGCATTGCTTTTTGGTAATTAAGGTATGAGCTATATTTTTTATGGATTTGATGTCTTGAAGTGAGATTTTATATATGAAACAGTGTGAAGACTATAAAATATTTGTGCATCTATGATCTTGAACATTTCAATAGTTGCTATAATAGTGATTGGCTCTTACAAAAGGAAAAACATGTGTTCAGGATTGTCATGTGGTTTCTATGCCATTGCTTTACAATGTGAGCATTTGTTTATCTTGACAGTTTGTATCTTGTACACACGGTATCTTGAACTAAGAATGATGGACATTGGTCACAATGAAAAAAACAAGGACTGTGAGGTCTTGAAAGCAAGAATAACATAACAAGTAGTGGTTGTACAAGGTATTTGTTTGAGTGATATCAATTAAATCATTCTTGGCTCTCAACATAAGATGACTAAGCACTATGAATTCTTGATGTGCATACCATTCTATCTCTATTGTTCTTCTTTTAGAGTGTCTTAACTTTCAATGAATACAAAATACATCAAGCTTCAATACAGGGGTGTTTGAAAAATACCATTGTTTGGACATACCATGATACATCTATAAATGTTACTGATTCTGGAAGTTTGTTTTTGCAATCATTTGATTAACAGGTTTCTGAATGAC
Organism: Sequoia sempervirens; assembly: GCA_007258455.2. Classification (NCBI taxonomy): domain Eukaryota; kingdom Viridiplantae; phylum Streptophyta; class Pinopsida; order Cupressales; family Cupressaceae; genus Sequoia; species Sequoia sempervirens. The sequence goes on from VDFB02075321.1 coordinate 352,691,116, forward strand.
AATAACTCTTCTAAGAGCCTCTACTTAATAACAGTGGTATTGGTATTTAAATTGAAGAGGGCAATGCCTTCTTTCTTCAATGGCTTTGTGTTACAATATTTTGGATGACAATATTACACATTTTCATACTTTATATCAAAAAGTTGTTACATGAAAAATTCAAAAGAAGTTGTTTCATGCTACAGGATGTTCTTCATATAAAGAGTTTGTGATACAAGTCATCTATGCTAGTTTGGAGTCATGTGTTCATGATAGAATTTGCAAGGGGTTGCAGACTTAAAAATGTGATTGGTGACAAAATATTACACTCTTAGGACAGTGATCATGTTGTGCATATGTATTCTAATATTGCTGCAGTTGTGAGTGTCCTAGTAAATATATGAAGGTGACAGTGTGTTTTTACAAGGTACTATTGCAAGGTGGAGTTTGAATTTGGTATGGCCATAATAGACATGTATGTAAGAGCACTACTTTTTGTGAGGCTATAATTGTGATTTCTCTGTCCTTGGTTCAAATATTTGTTTCATGTTTGATATATGTTGGATTCTTGGTATCTTCCTTGAAGCATGTTAAATGGATTAGAACAATAATATGCCTATAAAATGTATTGATGTTTCTTTCCTTGGTCATGAGTGGAATAGATTGCAGGAGTCCTCAATCACATGAGATAGTGACTCATATTAGCATCTCGACACCAGTGCTGAAATTGTTATTGACAGGGGAAGTAGCATAAGTGATGATCCTGTGTTGTCAAGATAATAATCAACGTGTTTATGATTATGGATCTCTTTCTAAGACTTTGAGAAAATGATGTGATCTTGTTTATGCTTATGATATCTATGCCAAGTAAGTAACAAATAGGGAGAAAGGCTAATTGGTAAGAGTATCTTTAGATTTTCTTTTCTCATAGTGTGCTTTAAGCTTATGTAGATTCTTGTGACATTGTGATAGATGTTGAATAGTATCATGTTTTATGAAAGTACCATGCTTGAAAGAGATTTGCAGTGAAATTATTGAGAATCTTGTTTGCTTTGTTATCTCAAATAGGGGGAGAAGCTCATATGTTGTAGATGCTACCTTGTAAGTGAAAAAAATTCTTGAGAAGTGCATAGTTGATGCCTTGGTACATGGTTATTCATGCTGGTAACATTGTTTATACAGTTGATATTTGGTGCAGATAGGTTATTTGATTGCTCATGTGATTAACACAATGTTATATATGACACAAAGTTATTTGGTTATGACTGAAGTAATGATATGTTGATAGTCTTTGATTCTTGATTTCTCCTTCCAAATGGTTACTGTGTTGGTTGGTTTCAATTGTTTATATTCATGGCATCTCACATTCTCTTCTTTCATTCTTTATCATTGAGGAAAAAAGGGGGAGAGATGATATGTGTTTTTCCATCAAGGACAAAGGGGGAGTTTTTTAGCTTTAAGTTGTTTATGTGTTAGTTTGTCCTTGATGCCAAAACTGTTTTATGGGGTTCATGACATCACTGGTTCTATTCTTTGGATTCTTAGTTTGATGAATGCATGATATGTAGATTCACATCAGATGACAAGATAATGATGACATGATATGCAGATCTAGGAGGGTGCTACAAGTCAGGTTTATTCTTTTCATGATTTCAAATCACATATTAGGTATATGGTTGTTGATGTTTGACATGGTATACATGATGAAATTTTCTTATTGAATAGGTATCTTAGACACTATGCACAATGACATACATATCCTGGCTGACATATATACTAGCAGATTCATTTTGAGGTATACATTTGTTTATAAATTTGTGCATTTTTTCACTTGGGCTGACATATCAAATGATATATGAGTGGCACATCTTGTGTTTGCACAAAACATACAATTTTACAAGAAGTTTGCATATGAATGCAGATTACAAGTTTAAGCCACCCATATATACTCTCTTCATTGATTGTTTGTTAAGGGGGTCTTCAAGACATATTTGATACATAAGTGAGCTAATACTTGATTCATGGTGTCATAAAGCATATAATGTCACATGACTTCGGGCAGTTTTTTTTTTTGAATTCTTATTTGATAATTTTCATTGTATATGTAACATGGATAAAGTCACTTTGTGGTTCGAATAAAGTCACATAGTGATCATGTGATATCGACATCATAAATGTTCTTTTTTTGACTTTAAAGTTTACAAGTGCAAGGGATTATGAATTTGTTTGATTTTAACTGTTGTGACATATGCTTGCTGATTTGGCATCGACAATGTATGATTGATTATGATTTGGCATCAACAGTATTTGTGAATTAATAATGTATGTCGGAACTCATGGTAGAAGAATTTGACATCAGACTCAAAAGCATTATGATGTTTTGTTCAATCATGTGCATTATAGTGTTTTTGTTATACCGGACTTCAAAGCATTAGTACTTTTGATAAAGTCTTCGAAAGAATTGAAGGAAAGGAAAAACTAGGGAAACACCATTTTTGTGTTTCAATGTGCAAAATTCTGGAACCCTAGCCGCCGCTATGGGTATTTTGTGAATGCGGATTTCTGGTAAAATCTTCTTAGTCAAAGTGCTGTAGATAGTAAAATAAGCTCACTGTATGAGCTAGAATGAGAATGGTCAGGCGTATGGAATGACATGATTTTAAATGACCGTGGGTGTTTGGACAAGGGAACAACAGTGGAAGTTTCAACTGGACAGTTATAAGGTTTTTAAGGCATACTTTCAATTTTTCTTTCACCAGATTCAAGTAATGAACAAAAAAATATTTTGTTGCTTATGGGCTTTAAGAAATTGTGCTAAGGGAAGTTATTGTGCTAACCAAAGTGAGTTTATAGTTACACAAATTTCTTTCAGAGGTTATTTTGTAATGTCTTTAAAAGATGGATTTCTGGCATTTCTCGGGTTACCTGAAAGAGGAATATGATGTTTTAGATATACTGTACAAACGTTGTATTGCATTGAAAATATTTATATTGATACTCATATTATTGTATTTAAGGAAGATGTTTTCATTCTCATACAACATTCTTCAATGTGCTTATTGAAATTTTTTATAGCCTTCTATTGAAATTCTAGGATTGCATATTGCACTTGTAGGGTTTTGATAGAATACTGCAATTTTGCATTGTAAAGGAGTTGGTGCTCCTGTATCTTATGAAGTTGGTGCTTCTGATTTTTGTGGAGTTGGTGCTCTTGATTTTTGTGGAGTTGGTGCTTCTGAAAGTTCTAGAGTTGGTGCTCCTAAAAAGTAAAGGAGTTGGTGCTCCTGAATTATGAAGAGTTGGTGCTCTAAGTAAATAAAGAGAAATATTTTTCAAGTGGTTTTTTATTCCCCAAGAGGGTTTTCCACTTAGGAAATATAATGTGTTATGTGATGAGTCTTGGTGTGATTGTTTTTCATGTCTATCTGATTTTCATAAGTTATCAGATGCATTGATGTCTATTATCAATTCTTATTTCTGCAATGTTAATGTGATCTGCTGTTACAATGTTATAAGTACTTTCACAGTCATATGTTGCAAATTGGTTTAAAGTTCTATTTAACCAAACATGTTTTTCATATTGTGATGAAAAGGATTTAGTCTATCACATCACATGTTCATTCATAGATTCATAGTTCAAGATTGTTATGTTTCAATTTGTCATAATGTTCTAAAGATTTTTGTTGTCTCAATACTTATCATATGTCATTCAGGTTCTCAGTTGTTGCAGTATCTCAGCCACATTAAAATATGGTGGTCTTAAAGTGTTTCATTGATGTTGGTCTTCATGTACACAGTCTTATGAGTTGCACCTGATTTTTCATAATGCTTTGATTGTTAAACAATTTTAGTCAAGTGCAAGATATCTCTCACAAGTTACATTGACATAAGTTGCCTAAATGAACTGAGTTAATGTTGTCATATCTTGTTTATCTCTTTTCATGAATGCTCTCAAAGTAATTACTCTGCTCTATTATCAATAAAAAGGATATCTAAACTAAAAGTCTTTGTCAAAGCTTAAAAGGTTTAAATTTTTGACCTATCTATTAGACACTGATTCACCCCCCCTCTCAATGTCTGTCCATCCTCCAACAGATATGTTTGCAAGATACGACTCCCAAGCAACTATGTCTAAAAGAAGATGGATGGTCTGTTGCACTAAACCAATAGAGGCCAAAGATGTGATTCCACACTAATCAAGAACAACATAAGATGATGATGTAGTCTCGATCTAAAGAGTGGGAACATGAAGACAAGTCTTTGGACCATTAGAATATACAATACCTATGATATACTCAAGCTATTGTAAAGTATCATCATCAAAGGGTATGTAATCTGCATCTACAAGAGGAATGAGACAATCTATAGTAGGATCCTCTAGGTATGGAGAGATATGAGGGTCTTCATGGATCTCCTAAAGTTGAGTCCAAAGTGTGTGGGGACAATCAATGTTCGATACAACACACATAGTGTCAAGATCAACATTAGAACATATAACCCCTACAATATGATCAATGATAATATCTCATACTGAATAACTTCCTAGTGTGTCTGGTGTAGGTATGAGTTTATAAAGACAAGGCAATATATCAATCCACCTAAGATGTGTTAAGATGTAGTTTTTCCAAGATTCATAGTTATCCTTTGCCAAGTTGATCACATAAGGATGAACCAAAAAAACCATGATACCTCCTCAAATGATAAAATTAGAGGCTAATAACCTTAGTATATATAAAGGCGATCAAATGATGTCATCCACTATAAATAGATCCTTTCCAAGTGCCAAGACATCAAAGTAATTAATAGAAATGTGAAATCACAAAAAAATGAGTAAAATATACTTGGGTAAAATTTTGGGAAAATGCATGAATGAAACTAAAAAGATCTGGAATACCTTTCTAATGCCGCTAGAATCATGAAAAATCAAAGATACAGGAAAAAAATTATGAGCTCGAAAGTGAAAAATGAATATCTGAATTTGACTAAGAATAATAAGAACCATAAAAAATATGATAATGAGACCTACACCATTGAAAATTAGATGAAACCATCTTTTCGACGATATCTTGTTTGCTTGATTTCGACATTGTATGCCCAAGTTATGCCAAAAAGAAAAAAAATCTCCTTTAAGGAAAAAGAGGGCTAAGAGGGGGCAGAGAGGGGAAATTGTATAGTTGATGTCATGCTGATGTTAGTGAATATTCTAGGTCACCAAAAAAAAAGACAAGTTGTTGGGAAAATACCAATCATTGGAATATGCTCTTGATGTCTCAAGATGCTTTTCGATGGAAAAATGGTCAAAATAATTTTGATAGTTGAAATCTTTTGTTGGCGATTTTATGTTGATTGGTTTTTGGATTTCACCATCAATGTGATTTGTGGGTAGGAGGTTGACAACCTTATGATAGTGGTTTCCAACGGTGGCCATGTGGATCCTGTCATGTGGCCTATTGCAGTCAAACCTATCGTTGGGTACAGAAGTACCCTAAGTAGGCTTTAATACATGTGTTTTTTTCTTTTAACTTTTTTTGATTTTTTTAAATTTTTCTTGCAAATTTTTTTTTTCAAAAAAATGAAAAATTAGTTTTTTTTGAAAAGACCTGTGAAACAAAGAAAAATAGGTTGGGGGATCAAAATGGGATTGATGAGCCAATTAGTGACCTATTCTTCTTTAGTTCATTAGGAAATGAGATCCCAACAAAGAATTGACTAATTACCCTTAGAAGAGTCAACTTTATGGAGGAATCTTCAGATTTCCTTTTCTTGCAAGGACGAGGGTCCTGATTAAACAAAATTTTGGGGAGAAAAACTAAAAATATTAAACTAAATCCAAAATGCAATCTAAAACTTGCATCTAATAGATTAAGCTCAATACTGATGGAACTAGAACTTGAAATGTAGATAAGAGAGAGGTAGAATGATGTTTACCAGTCACCAAAAGTTAGTTGCTAAAGCTGATTTGGGACTCATTTTCCCAAGGGTGAATGGTTCTTGAGTTAAGGTTTTTCTACAACTTTGTGGAGTCTCTTCTATAGATCTCAATCCTTCAATTTTCCCAAGTTTTAGGTTCAAAAATCTGAAAACAAATTCTACAAGTGAGTTTCTATGAGATGACAAATTTTGCAACTTTGAAAAGTTCTCCAATTTTTCTCTTCAAGAGATCTTCAATATTTCTTCCACCTAAATCTGCAAACACAAATCAAGAGGGAAAAACGTTTTGTTTTTGGTGAATGTGGGTTTTCCTTGGTCAAACCCTATTTTGGTAATCAAACTTGAAATGAAATAAAATAGCATGAAAGATGTGATGAATGAACAACTCAATGTCACAACTCACCAAACCCTTGAATGAACCTTGAAATGTAAATTTTTAACTTGTATGTAATGGCTTCAATGGATGTGGATCTTGAACCTTGAATCTTGTCTTGAAATAGTGCTTTGAATACTTGAATGGATCATGAAACCTACATCATCATGTTAGCTCCAATAAAATGCATGATGCAAGAAGAATTTGATGTAACAATTGGATCTTGATTGCTGCAATAATTCTTCAATAGATATTCTCTTGAATGCCATGAATTTCTCTTGAAATGCTCATAAACTTGCTAGGTTCTTGAATTACTTTTCTTCAAAATTGCTAGGTGAAACATAGTTAAATAACCTTATATTTATAGATATGTAACCTTAATTTCCCAAAATTCAAATAACACAAGCCGACATTTGAATATGTTAAAATACTACCAAAAACATAATTTAAATTTGGGGCCTAGGTCTAAATGAGGACCCATTCACCCATGGGTGAATGGGTCCTAGGTCACTCACCTAGGACACACATTTCTCAATGAGAAATGTTATGTTAAGGCATTAATGAATGTTGGGTTTCCTCTTTGTAAAATGTGATTAAATAGGATTGGATTTGAATTATAGGGGCCAATTAAGGAAAATTAAGCTCAATTAATTAAGGGATCCCTAAATAAGTGTGAAAGTGTAAAGACGTACACTTTACAACACCAAAAATAAGGTACAATTAAGTCCATTTTAATATTTAGTTCCTAATTAATTGTGAAAATGTGAAAGGGATACATTTTTCTACACTACAATCTATCGTACCTTCTACACAAAGGATTAATGGAAACTAGGGATGCATGTAGGGTTGTAGAACGTACAGATTCCTATGTGTGGATTCTTGGCCACTAAAAACTGCTTTTTCAATTTCTTTATTTTTGATGAAATGACAGGTGTTTTTTAGGTTTTTGGTCATTTTGGACTCATTGGTGATGCCTTTTTCACCTTAGGATGAGCCAATTTTTCCCTCAAGGATGGATCTCTCAAAATTCAAATGGGAAGTCATAGATCTGGTGCTCTAATACCATGATAGAGTTGATAGTGAACCACATAGTTCCTAGAAATACCTGCAACCAAAATGCCTATCACAAACAAGAGATCAAAGCAATTGATTTATTATGCAACCTTTAGAGAAAAGATTGAATCCCACACAAGTATCACATAAGCATATGATATTGAGATTAACCTAAATTGTATCTGAATGTGCATGCTTATAAATGCATAAAAAAGAAAACCCTAGATGAGGATTGCACTAGATTGTGCCAAATGTCTTAATCTCATGCAATGAGACAACTTGACCTATATTTAGCCCAATATAATTAATAAAAAAAACTCCTAAGTTTAGCTTAAGTGAATAAAGTAATAAGTGAATTAATAATTAATTAATGATTAATTAATTATCAAGTGATGTCCTAATTACTCCAACATGTTCTACTCTAGTAGTTGATGCGACTTTGTATTGTTAGCTTGTTAGGAGCCTCATCTATCTAACTCACACTTTCCTTGATATTTATTTTGTACTTGGTATTGGTTTCATGTTTTAAGCAAGAACCACATGAGCTTCATTAGAAAAAATTCAAATACATGTTACATTACATACAAGGGACTCATTGACATGGGATTCACTATGTAGTAGGTACATGACTAGACTTGGTTGGATATAATTTTTTTGATTGGGTTGATGATCTTGATGATTGTAAGTCCACTTCTGGCTACAATTTTAATCTTGGTTCAAGCCCCATTGGAAAAGAAAGAAGTAGAATGGTATTACTCTTTATTCAACTAAGGCTTAATACCAAGGACTTATTATTATAGCTACTACTATTTGTCTTTAGAATATTTTGATTGAGTTTGGATTAACCATTCCACAACCAACTATCCTCTTTTGTGAAAATAATAATTCTATCCATACCTTGAAGAACCCAATTCAATCTTAGTGAACCAAACACATAAAGATCCATATGCACTATATTAAGGAGTTGATATAGTAACATGTCATTAATTTATGATATTATCCTACAACATAACTATTTATAAATATCTTCACCAAACCCTTCATTGGGAGTCAAGACCTAACTGGCTTATCTCCACTATAGAAGATGTTGACATGAAAATTGACTACGTTGAAGCTATCAAATCACGAGTGTTTATAGAATCTATCATTATGGAAGCATGTAGATTTAAATAAGGAATAAGAGTATCTAAATGTACCCTTAAATAATTTGAAGAGTGTGATGTAACTTTCTATGAAACATCATGAAAGAGGATATGAATATCCCCAATATTGTCATCAACATCTTGTATGTGGGATTTAATAAACAAATAGTGTAACCAATGTAAGAAATTATTCCAATGATCAATAAGAGATGAAAAATACCATGATGTAGTTTGCACTCAAGTTTGAGCATGAACACATGTAGAATCTACAAGTACCAAAATTGAAGAGCCCTAAATCTTTGGATGTTGACTCAAATATGTAGGAGAAGAAGCCCCTATATTTGAAATATGAGTCACATAAGTTGAAAATTTAATTGTTGTCCCTAGAGGAGTAGGAGAACTTTTGATGGTCCTTTTATATTCAATACTTTCCCACACACTTCTATTGTATCTTCATCATGTGGAATATTATCACAATCATCTTGGGGAACTGAACAATCCAAAAGAAGATCATCTAGGAATGGATAATCATTTGGATCTTCATACATGTTCCAGATATTAATCCAACAAGAAAGAGGGGAATAAAAACTTGAGAGGATAATCATTATGTTGGTGTCTATATGAAGACACATAGTTCCATCTAATGCAGATCAATAATTGAGAAACCTTAATGAGTGTCAATTGTTGCAGTTATGTAGCAACCTCTAGCCATTAAAATAACTTAAGTAAACAATTTTCATTACATAAGGAAAATTAAAATAAAGAAGTGAAAATTCTTGCAAGAAAAAATGTTTCATTTTATTTATTTGCAACAATGAAATAGTCTCTCTAATCTGTAACTAGCTACAGGTAATATTATTTTGAAACTACCTTAATCCAAATTTAGCTACAAAAACATTCAAAACTATAAGAAACCATTAAAAATTATGTCACAACACACTCCCAAATCAACATCTCACACCCATCTATAGGTACTTATTTCTCTAAATTTCTCCAACTGGAGACCGTAAAATTCTTCTACTTCATGTCTCTAAAATCCTCTCCATTACCAAACTCAGCTCTCATTTTTTCTTCTCCTCTCTCTTGGGAATTGAATCTTCTCTTTTCATTTCTAATTTTCCCCCTCTTTTTCTTCTCCTTTTGAGTATTGAAAATGCTCCAAAAAAATCAACATGTGCAACTTGGTATTATGGAATTTATAACTTCTAGCAATCACTCTTTTTACCACTATTTCACTCCCTACAACCACCAATAACCAAGGACAAATCTTGGCCCAAAATAAGGGTGTTATAATTTTAAAATTGAGTATAATGCAACATTAAATGGTCCATGCTTGGGCATTGGATTTTTCCTCTAATTTGGTGAATAAATATTCAATTTATGAGCCATTAAACACATAAAAATCAAGACTTTGGTGTCACCTATCCAAGAAAAATTCAAATTTAATTTTTATTATGCTAGAAATGTGTGAAAAGTGATTCAAAATCATGCCTGTAAGACCAAAAGAAAAAATCAAAACAAAATTAAATAAAGGAAAATGCAATTCTTTTATGTGATGCAGGATTGTCCATGCACCTCGATGCTCCTACATAAAACATCTCAAGTAAGAAATAATGTTTCATGAGCAAGAACTTATGAATATTTACCTGGTATTGGAATCCCAAACTCGAGGAGTTCAAGAGCTACCACCCATGTTGCATCTTCCATCTTCTTTCCCTTCCATTTCACTAAATATTCTTTATATTTTTTACCTTGTGTCTTCTTGACTACTCTAGAATCTATCACTTCATCAATTTTCTCACTCTTCTTTTCTATTAGTTGCTGCACCCATTGTGTTGCATAGAAATCTGAAACACTTTCACCATTCCCACTTGTTCCTTCTTCATAATAATGGTATAATTCAATAACATTAAATATTGGAGAAATATCCACTCTGGTTGGTAACTCTATCTCATATTTATTAGCTCAAAACTTCCTAAGCACCTTACATGGCCCATTATTTTTCCATTTGAGCTTGCTATACGTACCTTGTGGGAACCTCTCCTTTTGTAGATGAGCTAAAACCAAGTCTCCTACTTCAAATTATTTCTCTCTTCTCATTAGATCAACATGTTCCTTATATTTCTTAGTGCTTGTTTATAACTTCTCCTTCACTTCCTTGTGAAACACATACAAATACTCTCCATTGTCTTCAAAAACAACATTTTTTCTTCCCAAATCTACACTATCCCTTAATTCATGAACACCTCTTGGACTAAATCCATAAACAATGTGAAGGGGATCTTACCTATGCTCCTATTAACTGATTTATTGTATGCAAACTCAACTTGTGCCGACACCACATCCCACTAATTTGGTTTACCACCTATCAAGCACCTCAAAAAATTTCCAAGACTCCTATGAACTACCTCTATTTTTCCATCAGTTTGGGGAGGATAGGATGAGCTGAAAGTTAACCTTGTGTCTAAATTATTCCACAATGTTCTCTAAAAATGACCAATAAATTTTGAGTCTCTATTTGAAATAATACTCTTGGGAAAACCATGTAATCTAATCACTTAAAAAATAAATTTGAAATCTGTGTTGCATCATTTGACTTCTTACATGGGATGAATGTGCCATTTTAGATCATATATCTACTACAACAAAAATGGATTCATTATCTTTTTGAGTCTTTGGTATCCCAAGAACAAAGTCCATACTCACCTCTTCCCATGGTCTCTTTGGTGTAGGCAAGGGTTGATATAATCCTATGTTTTGACTTGTGTTGTTTGCATATTGGCATATTGGGAAACTTTGCACTATGTTTTTCACATCCATGCTCATTCTTGGCCAATAGTATCCTTCACTTAGTTATCCCAAAGTCTTACCCACTCTAAAGTGTCCATAAAGACCCCATTATGTTTCTCTTTAATCAAATATTCCCTTATTAATCCTTGGGGAATGCATAACTATTTTCCTTTAAACAACAACCCCTCTTGAATGAAGTATTCCAACCATTGGGTCTTATCATTTTCAATTGGAAGTTTACAATATTTTCATTTTTCACCAAAGTCAAGATCCTTTTCATGCATTTCTTTCATTGAATCAAAACCCATAACATTTAATTTCATTTCTTTCAACAAGTACCTCCTACTTAAGGCATCATCTACTTGATTTAATTTTCCACTCTTATGTTTAAGAACAAATGAATGACTTTGAAGAAACTCTACCAATTTCATATGTTTTTTATTCAACTTACCTTGGCTATTAATAAGTTATAATGCATGATAGTTAGTATAAAGAACAAATTCCTTGGGTAAAAAATAATGTCTCCATTTCTTGAGTACCTGCATAATAGCATCAAACTCTTGATCATAAACTAGATATTTTTTCTTGGCCTCACTTAGCTTCTCACTAAAGTATGCTATGGGTCTTCCCTCTTGACCTAGAACCCATCCTATGGCTACTCCACTTGCATCACAGTCAACTTGAAACACTTTTTTAAAATATGGTAATGCCAATATAGGTTGTTTGGTTACTTTTCCCTTCAATATATTGAAACTTTGCTCTGTTGTAGTTGTACACTTGAATTCTCTTCTTTCCCTTTTCATTGTGTCAGTGATAGGAGCACAAATACTATTGAAATTTTTGATAAAATTCTTGTAGAAGCTAGCTAAACCATGAAAAATCCTTGCTTCAAACATATTTCTAGGTGATGGCCAATCTAAAATTACCTTAACTTTATTCAAGTCCATCCGTAAGCCTTCCTTTGAAATCAAAAAGACCAAATAGACCAACCCATCTTTCATAAAACTACATTTCTTAAGGTTAACCAAAAAATTCTCTTCCTTTAAATTTTATAAAACAACTCACATGTTTCAAATGGTCTTCCTTTTCCTTACTAAAAACCAAAATGTCAGCTAAATAAACAATTACAAACTTACCAAGGAATTGTTTCAACACTTCATTCATCAATCTCATGAATATACTTGGAGAATTTGTGAGGCCAAATGGAATGACCAACCACTCATATAACCCATATTTTGTCTTGAAAGTGGTCTTCCATTCACCCCCTTCTTTAATTCTTATTTGGTGGTGATCACTTTTCAAATTAATTTTTGTAAAGTATTTTGATCCACTTAAATCCATCAAATCATCCATGTGTGGCAATAAAAACATGTACTTGATTATTATCTTATTAGTAGCCCTTGAATCTGTACACGTACACCATTTTCCATCCTTCTTGGGTGCCAAAACTACTGATACTACACATGGGCTTAAAATTTCCCTTATCAAGCCTTTATCCAACAACTCTTATACTTTATTTATTTATTTTCCTTCATTCTATCCTAAGGACACTTCATTCTATAAATATTTCATTGTTTGCAACATTGATCTTGGTATCAAATACATGTAGGGGCTCACACTTCTCATAGGTGGTAATCCATCCGATAAATATTTCATCAAAATATCACCATATTCTTGCAACATATCTTTGATTTCCATAGGTATTTATTTTTCATCTTTTGTTATCTCAACTTCCTTTGGACTAGAAATAAGTGCATAACATATTTATTCCTCTTGTAATTCTTTCAAGAATTGTTTTCCAAAAATTATGCATACCCATGTATCGATGTCCACTTACTTTTGCTTATCCTTCAGTAAATTCATAACATACCTTTTCTTGTCCTTGACTATAGATAATTCATCAGCATGCATAGGTTTTCAGTCATATTTCCATGCCATACCCAAGAGGATATGGAAATAATCCATGGGAATCACATCACACATTAATTCATCTCTATAATTACCAATCTAAAAACTCAATAAGCATTGCTCACTTACTAGAAGTTGATGTCCCCTTTATGACCACGTGACCTTGTATGAATTTAGGTGTTTTGTTTTCTCCAATTTTAGCTTCTCAATCATTTCTTGTGACACCAAATTATCTGTGCTACCACTATCCATAATTATATACAACACTTCCCCTTTGATTTGAAAATAGTTTTGAATAGACTTCTCCTTTGTGTAGGATCCTACTATTCTTTCTCTGGTTTCAAAAAGCTCTTTTTAACATGATATTTTCTCCATGATTTAGGTCTAATTCTTCTTCCTCTTCTTCAACCTCTATAGTAAAATTCCTTCCAACACTATTTTTTTCATCTTCTTATTGTATATGTGGGAATTCAAAAGACTTATGACATGTCTCTCCATAATTGAAGCACACCCCTAAAAATACTCCTCCTCTTGAAGACTCACCTCTCTCTCTTGGGAAATCTCCTCTTCCCCTTGTACTTGGGCTCAATTTTTTTTGTGACCAGCTTGACTCTCCCTCTCTTGTGGGTTATCCTCTTCCATTATTAGTTTTTACTCTACCTCTTAAAGGCTTTCCTCTACCTTTGAAATTACCTTGTTGATTTCTTGCCAAATTTTCCTTTGCCTTGAGAGCATATTGGTAGGCTTATTCTGCCATTCTCATCATAACCAAACTAGGTTCATCCTGAATTGAAACCCATAGGACATTAGTATATCTTGCCACCTTCTCTTCATAATCTTCAACATTTCCAGCTTGAATGTTAATCATGTAGGATTATTTAGTGTATTATAAAACACTTGAATCCTTTCATTTTAATCTTTTTAATCTCTTAAACAAGTTGATATAATAATCCATTGGAAAAAACTTGGCATTCAATTTAATCACCATTTTATCTCATAACTTTATCTTTTCCTTACCTTTTCTCCGCCTTTTAATTTGTAGTTGCTCCCACCATAGGGATGCATATCCTTTCAACCTTGTGCAAGCATACTTCACTTTATTGCTATCTTGTATGGATTCCAAATCAAAATGTTTTTCCATCTTTGTAATCCAGTCAATGAGTTCTTTTGGATTCAACCTCCCATTGTAGCTTGGTGGATCCATTCTAGACTTGCTTCCTAATTTTGATATAAATTGCAAGAATCTGTATTATTTCTCATCCACTCTTCCTCCTACTATATTCTTAGGTTCTTCAAATCCATCTTCACTAACATTATCTATATGCACTCCTCGTTGTTGTCTCATTTCTATGACTTCTAATCATGTTGTTATTCCTCTTAGCATCTCCTTGTGGTGATTTTCCTCTACCACTCCCTCTATGTTCCATTTCCTCTTCAAATTATTTGTAGTTGGAGGTGTACACTCACCTTTTCTACCCACAACAAATTTTATTTTATTTAAAATCTCTCAACAGGAACTAGGATCTGAAACCATTTGATGCAAATCAACAATTTAGAACCCTTAATGGGTGTAAGTTTTGGTAGCTATGTAGAAATCTCCAACCACTAAAAGAACTTAAGTAAGAAATTTTCATTACATAAGGAAATTTAAAAATAAATAACTAGACATTTTTGCAGGAAAAATTGTTTCATTTTATTTATTTGCAACAATGAAATAGTCTCTCTAATATGCAACTAGCTACAAGAAAGATTATTGTGAAACTAGCTTCCTCAATCCGACTTTAGCTACAAAAAAATTCAAAATTATAGGAAACCATTGAAAATTATGTCACAACACACTCCGAAACCAACTCCTCACACCCATCTATAGGTACTTATTTCTTTAGATTTCGTCATTACTTCATGTCTCTGAAATCCTCTCCATTATCAAACTCAACTCTTTTTTTTTCTCCTCTCCTAGTATTGAATATTCTCTTTTCATTTTTGATTTCCACCCTTCTTTTCTTTCTCCTTCTAAGTGTTGAAAATTTTCTATCATAATCAATAATTGTAACTTGGCATTCTAGAATTTGTAACTCCTAGCAATCACTCTTTTTGCAAGTATTTCACTCCCCACAACCACCAAGCACCGAGGAAATAGCTTGGCCCAAAATAGGGCTGTTGGAAATTTAAAATTGATTATAATGAAACATTAAATGGCCCACTCACATGCCCATACATTGGATTTTTCCCTCCAATTTGGTGAAGAAATATTCAATTTATGAGATGCTAAACACATAAAAATCAAGACTTTGGTGCCACCTATCTAATTAATATTAGAATTTAATTTTTATTATGTTGAAAATGTGTGAAAAATTCTTCAAAATCATACCTATAAGACCAAAACAAAAAAATCACAACAAAATTAAATAAAGGAAAATGCGATTATTTTTGTGTGATGTAGGATTTCCTGTGCACTCAAATGCTTCTGCATCACCAACAATATGCCAATTCTTGAGGTACCACTCTCAATTATCATGGTTGAGGAATCGATCCATAGAAGTAAGGAGATTTTGGGCTCCATTAAAGTTCACATAGACTCCTTTTCAGGTGCTTTTTTTTAAAAAGTGCATAATTTTTTATGTACACAATGGTACTATTAGTTTGTACTCATTATGATAAAATATTGTACTTTCAACATATAGCCTTCTTTTAGAAATTATAATGCATTGAGATAAAATACCACTTATTTTTTCTTACAAGTCGTAATTGTAACCACACTAAGTATACATTTCTAAATCATATTTACTTGGGGAGGTTCTATGATTGAGTGATTTGGCAGGTGCATTTGTAGTTTTATTATATTTCCTTTTGTTGGAATGGTCTATTTATTGAGTACTTTGAGGGGAATATCATGGGTATATTAAATAATCATTCAATTAAAAAGAGGGAACTATAAGACTTGGTGAAATGGTATGATGAATAATTTTTGATGGCTTAACATCTTTCCCTACTTGTATGAATTGGTTCCTCAACCACTACACAATTGGGAGAAACGAGAGTGGTACATCAAGACTTGGCATATTATTGGAACTATGTGTCTTCATGTAGAAACCAACACAATGATTAGCCTCTCAAGTT
This sequence comes from Sequoia sempervirens, assembly GCA_007258455.2. Taxonomy (NCBI): domain Eukaryota; kingdom Viridiplantae; phylum Streptophyta; class Pinopsida; order Cupressales; family Cupressaceae; genus Sequoia; species Sequoia sempervirens. The sequence continues at coordinate 352,707,412 of VDFB02075321.1, forward strand.
TTGACTCAACTCTTTCTTTCTTGATTAAAACTTAGGGAATGTATGGAGATCTACATGACCACCCATTCATAGATGATCCTCTTTTGGATTATTTAGTTCCCTTAGATGATGTTGATAATATTCTATATGATGAGGATATAATATAAGTTCTAAATATGTGGGGAAATTATTGAACATAAAAGGTCCATCAAAACTTCTTTTATTCCTCTAAAAATTCTAATTGATTCTTCAACTTTTGTGGCTCCTATTTTAAATATAAAGGCCACTCCTCCTACATCTACAAGTTAGCATCTATTATTTATTTTTTGACTCCCACATATATGATATTGATGAAATTATTTAGGATACTCATCTCCTCTTTGGTGAAATCTTATAGGAAGTTGCATCACATTCTTCAAATGCTTTGAGGGTACATTTAGATTCTCTTATTCCTTCATATCCATATGCTTCCATAATGATAGATTTTGCAGATACTCATGAGTTGATAGTTTCAACTTAGTCACCATTTATGTTTACATATTCTATAGTGATATTTGATTTTTTATATTAGTATTTGCCACAATTTTTTATCCTTTTAGAATAACACTTGAAGGACTCATCATCATATTTGGTTCATGTTATACATAAATTTTCACATTGTTCTATATTGTCACCTTCTTCAATTAATATTGGGACTCTTGGCATTGTGACATTTGAGTAGATTCCAAAGACTTATATTATTCTTCCCTCATATTCCTTTTGAGAATGGGAAGATATCCTACATGCATCATTAGGTTTATTTCTTCCTAATGGGATGAATGTTGTTCAATGAACTTACATCATCTTTAGCATTTCATGTCAAGAATCCACCATTAGTGCAAGATATTGTACATTTAGGATTGGTAACTTGACCTTCTTCTTCATTCTCTCTTATGAGGGAATTCTTCATCACATGATGTTTTGTCCTTCTTATCTTCTCTAGAGAGCATTTCTTAAGTTTTTCTCTCTTTTGGGGAGGATTTTTATCCCTGTAGGTTTTCTCTTTTCCTTTGATTATGATAGATTCTTTTATACATGGGTTCCTTGTCAAGCCTTTTAACCAAAACTTATCTTTACAAGTTTCTTTTCCCCTAAGTTGCACTTTAGGTAGTGTAAGATTTGAAAATGCAAAATAGCTAAGACCAAGTAGCAACCACTCTACCTAAGATCTAAGCCAAAATACCATATCTAAGCAAGAGAGCACAAATGATAAAAGGGAGCAAACAAGAATGGAAACATAAGACAACTCCCCTATCAAAGTTGCTTCATCTCCCTTGCTTCTCCTCCATTATTTCTCAAGTTGCAAAGATTTTCCCTTGGATTTTAAAGTGCTGGAATACCTGCAAATGATAATGACAAGATATCAAGAACTTTGGAGAAATGTGGTTGCTAGGACAAAATGGAAGAGAAGACCTTTTATAGAAAAGATTTTGAATAAATAGACAAGATCGATCTTCTAGAAATATGCCAAGATCAATGGTGGAGGATTCATGAACCACAAAGTAGTGAGCTAAGGACTGCTAAGGATAGACGGTCAAGATTGACAGAAGACCAGAGAGAATCAACGATCAAGATTTGAAATGAGAAAGTGGAGGAATTAAATAATAAAATTATTTAATTCATGAGAAGAGCATCTTTGACCAAATTTTAAATTTGGTAAAAGATAATGGAGGAATAAATAATTATTTTAGATTATTTATTTACGGAGGAAGGGAAAATGAATATTTAATTTAAATGATTATGCAACCGTTTAAATTAAATATAGAAGCAAATGGAAAAAGATAATTAAATATTTAAGTTAGATTAATTATTTAATAGAGGGAAAGTGAAGAGAGGCAGTTAAATAATTTAAATAATTATTTGACCAAGGAAGGATGAAAAGGATCAGTGAATAGACAAATAATTAACAACAATTATTTAACTATAGATGAATAATGACAAGAAAATAATTAAATAAATGATAATTTATTTAATTATAGAGGGAAATGGTGTTAGCGACACAATTAAATAAATATTTAATTTATTTAATTGATCAAAGGAGAACAAAGACCAAGAAAATGAACAAATTAAATAATTAACATTATTTAATTAATAGAGGAATTTGATCAAAGAAAATAATTAAATACTTAAAATTATTTAATTATGTAGGAGAGAAGACCAAGACACTTTTTAGTTTCTATAGAAAGGTTTTGGTGTGAATTGGGTTATTACCTAATTAGTTCCACTATTGTGTCATTTTCACACCTTATCACTTAAGTTTAGTTAGGTCACTTTTAGGGTATTTTCACTTTATATATTGTATCATAAGATTAAGGCACTTTTCATACTCTTATTTTGTCCTATGTTTCACCTTGGTCTATATAACCAAGGGTCTCTCATACATTTTACCTAGATTTTATTTACATTCTTTGATCTTAATATAGTTTATTCTTGTCATATTGATATTCTGAGTATCTTGTGCTTTTCACTATGCCTCTAGATCTTAGTTGGTTATCTCCATAGACAAATATTACAAGGATAGAGTTACTGCAAGCCCAATGTGGTTCAAATAACCAACCTTCAACAAAGCCAAATATTCATAACAATAAAAAGGGACATGTATCTATATGTAATAATTTATTTATATACACTAGATGTATGAGGTATAGAAGTAAAATGAGAGATACATAGAGAGAAGAGAAGGAGAATAAAGAAGATAAGGGGAAGATATATGTGAGATATAACAAGAGAAAGAAAGATATATCAAAGTGAGAGATAGGATAGGTACATAGATGACAAGAGATAGATGGATATTGAATAAGAGATTCATTGTATGAGAGAGATATACATATGCAAAAAGAGACATATGATCATGTACTACAAGAGCTATACTAAATATATAATAGTTTATACTATATGATAAGTTAATGGAATGAATGTGTTTGTATATATTTTTATTTTATTGTCTTATATTCTATCACATTTATCTATAAATCCTCACAATATCTCTAATAATCTTCCTATCCTATTACACCAAGGTATAAATATAACTTTGAAGAGAATAAGTATAGATATTAGATCTACACTCCCTCTTTTACTAAAATTTTAGTTCTATTTTTGAGTCTAGTAAGAGGTAAGATAAGTATATAATTTAGAAGAAAACATTTTTATTAAGAAATAATTTAACAATAAAATACTATAGATAGAAAGGAAACCAATTTAATTTTGTGTGGTAGAATACATTAGGTCATATCCTTTAAGAGGGGTTAGTCACTTAGGATACGATGAATAGAAATAGAGGGGACCTAAAAAGGGATTTTAAAGATATTTAATCATTCAAAAGAGGGATACATCCCTATATGTAATAATGCACTTATATACACTAGATGCATAATATATAAAAGTACCATGAGAGATACATATAAAGAAGGAGAATACATAAGATAATATAAAAATATATGCAAGATATAACCTCAAAAGAAATATATATTAGAGTGAGAGATAAGATAGGTATAATAATACAATATATATAGAGAATGTATAAGTGATACATTGCATGAGAGATATATACATGTATAATAAGAGATTAATGATTATGTACTACAAGAGCTATATATTAAATATATGATGATTTATGCTATATGATAAGTCAATGGAATGAATGTGTCTATATATTTTGATACAATATGAGAAGTTAATGGAATGAATGTGTGTTTATGCATTTTTATTTAATTATCTTATATTTTATCGCACTTATCTATAACTAATTACACTAGCTCTAATCCTCTTCTTATCTCTTCAGACCAAGGTATAAATACAAGTCTGAAGAGCATAAGTATAGATCTTGAACTTGGACCCCCTCTTTTGCTAACATTTTGGTTCTATTGTTGAGACTCTAGTAAGAGGTAAGAGAAGGATGGAACTTAGAAGAAAATATTTGCAATAAGAAATAATTTAACAATAAAATAATATAGATAGAAATGTAATTAGTATGATGTTGTGTGATAGAGTACATTAGGTCATATCTTGTGAGAGAGGTTAGTCACCTAGGGGATCCAAAAAATTATCCCGAAGAGATATAACCATTGAGGATAGGCCTAGAAAAAATCATTAAGGATGAGTAAAAGGATTAATGAAATTATAAATAAAAAAAACCTATAGAAAAATGAAATATTAAAAAGTTGAGAGAAATTGTGGAAGAAATTAATGTGGCTATACAAATTAACATGGAGGAAAATATATTGAAATAGGTCCACGATAAACAAGAGAGATACCACAAGAATATGGAATGGGAAATGGAAGCTAATTTGGAGCACGCTAGGAGGGATACTACTGAGGATTTTAAGGATGTGGAGGATTTGGAGTGTGCTAGGAGGGATGCTGCTAAAGATGTTAAGGATGTTGAGAATTTAATGACTGCAAATATTAATAAATATTTACAGAATATTGGGAGTATGTAAAGTACTAAAAAATTCCAATAGAGGGATGGATAATTATTGTGCCACTCATTAACAAAAATACACTTGAGAAACTAAATACCTATATTAGCAAAGAAAATGAGAATTTGATTGGACTAGTATATTAGATCAAGGGATATGGTGAATTCAAGGGATCATTAAAAGGAAGGCTTGGGAGTTATAATGATCAACCAAGGAATGAAAGAAAATGCACTCCACCATATAATTTTTTGACTCACACACCACATTTAAAACTTGATTTGTCAAATTTTAGAGTCACCATTAATAATGGGTTTGAGGGTTAATTAAAACATTAAAAAAATTATGAGATTACAAAGAGAAAAGATAATGAAAACATTGAAATTGAAGGAAAGAGAGATGAAAGTGGACGATGAGGAACCAAAGGATGTGTTCAATAAACTAGCCATTGACACAATTGAGGCAATTGGAAAATGATACAAAAACTTATACATTATTATATGAAATATCATTAACTAATGAAAAGATATGAAAACCTTATCCTAAAATTTGAAGTGATACCATGAAGAGGTGAACCCCCAAACTATAAGTAATCCCCAATACTATTTAGGAATAGAATGGTTTCAAGTGTGGATATATTTAATGAACCATTTCAAACTAAGGAAGAAGTTAAATGGAAATAGTTTTTGATCTTGCATGAAGCATTGTTAGGAATATTTCTTTGAGAAAAAATTCCTATAGGTAAGGAAAATTAAGAAAATTGATAATAGAAAAGGAAATTGTTAAATGTGAAAAAAATATCAAGTGTTTTAATAAGAAAGGACATAAGGGTTTAATTATAGAAAATAAATGTAGAAAAGTAAGTGAAGGAGAAACCTCAATAAATAGTGATATATTAGAGGTTCCTATCACCCTAATAATGGACCAAAAACACATCAAACTACCAATTTTTGTTAAAGACACCAAAGAATCATTTAAAGAAATATTTATCTTCAAATACTTATGTAGAATAAATGTGGTAAGGATAACCAAGCTAGATTTTATGATGTTGTGAAAAATTTAAGAGACGAGGCTCTTAACTACTACATAAAAGTATGTCCAAGCCATTACAATGAACTAAAATAATAATTCTCAAAAAAAAATTAGTCCCTAAAAATACCTTTAGAAAGTGTGAGAAACATAAGGAAAATATTATAGAAAAATGGAGAATCAATAGAAGAATTTTATTAGTGGTTTCAAATGGTTGTCGGGAAATTCGAGGAATCACTATCAAAGAAAAAAGGGTAGAATGGTTTGTGTCCAAATTGATACCTAAAATTAGAGAATCACTATATGGAAGAGTTTATAGAAATGATAGAATTAATGAAAAATAATAATAATGAGATATTAAAGTCAAAATGAGAATTAGATCAACTGAATTAAGCAAGAGATTTTGGAAAGGGGAGAATATTGGAAAATAAGGTGTCTCATCCTTTGCAAGTTACGAATTTTATTTATTTATTATTTGATATTTAATGTTGGATATTTTCATAGTTTATTATTATTTAATTATGCTCCAATAAAATAGGGTATGGGATTTTGAGTTGGCATCATATATCACATGTTATTACTTTATGGAGTATTATAATATGTATTTAAAATTCCCATCTATAACAAATTTTGGATTCCTTCTTTGGCGGGATCTTATGACGACCTATGCCAAATTCCTATTGTGCATAAGAGCCAAGCATAGAGGGAGTTATTAGGAATCTTTTCCAGCACTATGACACGTCATAAACATTATTTGAATATATTTTAAAGCTAAAAAATGAGTGCATTTTATAGTGGATTTGATTTCCTATAACTTAGTATTGGATTTTTCCACACAATTTGGGTACCACATTTGAGAGTGGTTTTAGCGTATGGTTTTGGGTTTCGTTTGGTGGTTTGATGTATTTTGATCTTCTATAAATTTGTGTTTGAGGGAGTAACTTACATATGATAATTTTTAAGTACATAGGTGTCGTTGAAATGTTGCCAAAATTATACTTTTAGTTACTAATGAAATACTCCTGTAAAGACTTGCATTGCAAGTGTGTTGTAGTCTTCTTTATATTTGATAATACATTATGTAGGTTTTTGAGTGTGGTGTTTTTATTTTGAAAGGGAACTTTCCCCATGTTAATAATTGTGTTAGGGTATCATTATTTATCTACTTATGAATATGTTTCTCTACTAACTGTAATTGTTTTAGATTACAATGAAAACAACGAAGACATAACATCTAACTTAAGGAAGAATACTTGGTGTTATTACTATTCCAATAGACACTTGAGGAATTAATCTCTAGTCTGAGAATGGAAAATATGAGTTTTTCCAATAAATGTGGACTTTGCATAGCCTTGAAGGAGATGAAAAAGTGGTATATGTGGTCTTTGTGGATAGTGTGATGATCACAATATGTGTTGGAACTCCATTTTATGTGTCTCATTTATCTTTGTTCTAATCCCATGTTGTACATTTGACCCACCATTTATAACAAATTTGAGGGAGTCTACTTGGGTATTCTCTTGCATTTGAACTCTAACTCCTTAATTCTTTACACTTGGCACTAGGTTATTGATCGGAGCTAGAGTTTTGGTAATACCTTTTCCTAGGTATACTTGAAATCCTCAATACCTAACTTCTAACATTTCCTTACACATGATTATCAAAGTTGGAGATGTGGGAATCCCTCTAAATATATACCTTAAGGGATGAATTCTTGGTACCTCTAATACTTGAATCATGATAGATTCCTTCATATGCCATTTTAGAGTTAGAATTGCATTGATACACTTGTTTTCCTATATCATGAAGTACCACCCAACCCACAATCACTAAAATTTTAACAACTCCCATCATTTGTGTTTTTCACTCCCACCGACTTCCTTAAGAGCCATTAATGACTCCAAAAGATGCTACAACTACCTAATAAAAAATTTCCCACCTAAAAATAAATTTTTATTCTAAGTACATGGATTCAATCTAATTCCTATGATGGAAAGAGAATGTGACCCATGCAACTATTAATATAATGATTAAAATTTTAGTTTGCAATGGTTATTATGCCATATATTGACCATTGTTTTAGTGGATTTCATGGGCTGATATTTGCCTTGCATGCTAAAATATTGGTGGCTATTGGTGGGATAGGATAGAATCTAATTTACTAACAAAGGTAGAAACAACTTGAAAATGATTGTGATTTCCTTATAAGGGATTCATTTGTTTTATACCAAGCATGTTTTCTAGTAGTTTATCTTATGATCTTTGATTGAAATGTGTCACCCATCCATTGGGGGATTATATTTATAATATTTTCTATATGTTCATATTATCATTTATAAAAGATGAGGAAAAATAGGGAAATAAAGTAGTTACAAGGTAGTAGAAGAAAGATATTTGTAGGGACCCCTAGGTTTTCTAATCTTCTAGATTTGGGTATAATATTTAATACTATAATGATTTGGGTTCATCCAAAATCTATAATAAATATTTATAATCTTTGAAGAGTGAAGTATTAAAGGAATAATTGACCTTGATTGAGTGTCTCGCTATGTATGGTGTATTTTTCTAGACATGTTGATTGGTTGGTCAAGAAAATGACTATAAAATTCTTGCAAATATTTTGTAAGGAATTTTTAGTAGAAAAAGAGAAATGTATAGGTATGCTTTGATGCACAAGCGGCTACTGTTGCACCAAAAGATCAACCTCTTAATGCTCAATACATCCACTGGATTTATACAAGATCTAAGATCCATAGGAGGTAGCTAAACCATGTCACGAAGCCCAAGCACTGCTCTGGCCCATGTAGAGGAGACCGAGGGTGACACCTTACAATAATCCCCCCAGTGCAAGTGAGGAGTTCAAACTTGTGACCTCGGCTTTGATACCAATTTTTGCATAGGTGGATTTCGTTGCACCAAAAGATTGACCTCTTAATGCCTGATACAACTGCTAGATTTATACAAGATCCAAGATCCATAGGAGGTGGTTAAACCATGTCATGAAGCCTGAGTGTTGCACTGGCCCACACCAAGGAGATCAAGGGAGACACCTTGCAACATGCTCATTAATTACTAAGTATACTCATTTAATATTATACAAACATCTATTGTATTTTTTAATGTATGTGTAGAACCTAGTTTGCTTGTGCATTTTAGAAGATAGATTTTACATTATCTTCATTAAGGTATCACCAATAGTTTCAATTATTACATTTTTTTATGAATTCAGTAACTTTGTTGACCAATAGGATATAAGAAGTGTTTTTCTACTAGCTCCACCCTCCAATCATCTAACAACACACCCAAAATAAATTAGTTTAATCATATTCATAGTTTATATGATATAGTGTGTTCTCACTACCATGTTTTAATGCATAAAATAGAATTAGGGTTTATCATTAAAAGAATTTGAAATAGATAGCATGATAATTCATCTATTTAATCAACTTCTTGATGTTTAAATACTCAAAGCAACATATAGGTATACAGTGGCAAGTAAAATAGGGGTACACTATGCAAAGGGAATGGTTATATCAAGGTAAGTGTTTAGTTTCTATTGGGATGTCTATTTTTGTACCATAGGGAATCCCCCTTTGTTTAGTAAAGCCAAAAGTGAAGGAGGTTTTAGCCACTTTAATAAGTTGTCCATTGTTTCCCAACCTAAACATACATTTATGTTTTCTTCTTAAGTTTGACACCCTTGGTGCTTTGGGGAAGATTAAGCTTTAGGGATTTGGGACCTACAACTTCGATCACCAAAAAATTAGTTATTACCAAGGATAAAAGTTCTTAGCCATTAGCAGTAAAGTATAAAGTTGATGCTTAATTTGAAGACCCTATGTTAATTAGTTTGTACCAAAAAGGCATTTGTTAACAAAAACTTGTCTCTCTTGATTAAGTAGAGTGGCAATTTATTTTGATCTTGAAATATAGAATTTGATTATATATCAAGCATTAGTTATGAAAAGTGGAAGACGACCTAAAGGTGAATGTGGAACAAGTTTTTTCTAGCACAAGGGGACAATAGGTCCAATTAAGAGAAAAACATTAGAAAATTTATCTTTACAAGATCCTAATGATATTTAATTAGTTGGCACATCTAGTAGAGGTGATTATTTCATTAATTTAAGAGACCAATACCAATACACCTTAGATGACACCTAATAATATGGTTATAACTAGTAGAAGTATTTGACATGATTTGACACACGCATAAATGAGATAAATATGAATGTTAGAAATATAAACACATCACAAGATTTGTATGTTTAAGATATGAGCATAAATCTTCCTTCACTCACATTCAAGAATCTCAAGATATATTCTATATCATATTTCTTCTATCTCCTCTCTTGAAAATAAATGATAACAAGAACTTATCTTCCTTGATGTTGATATTACCATTAAATTAGAGGTAAAATATGGGGAAAGATAGTTGTATCAATATATAGACCTAATTGACCAACTTAAACAAAGTTAACATGAAATACATGTCCAAATTGATCTACAACAAGCTCAACTTTCATGACACACCCAACATGTGAAATAAAATTAATGCATAGCTTAACAATTGATAGGAATCAAAACATTTCTTAGAACTTTGCTAATCATCAATATATAAAATGAAATATTTAAAAAATATAAGAATAACTCCCAAAAGATATGCTTAAATATTTTCTCTAGCTAGATAGCCATTGAGAGTGGAAAAATATATGTATATTGAATTTTATGATATTATTTGTTATCTAAATCTAATTTTAAATCAGATAAGGGAAGAAGTTCCAAAGTTCCAAAGTTCCAAAGTTCCAAAGTTCCAAGGCAACAATTTTGTCATTGGTGAAGATCACTTGAGACACTTCATAAATGTAATATATAAGTATGAGATAGAGGATGAAGATTCATGTTGAAAATATTTATGCAATTATTAGAAGAGAGCATGAGAGAATGATATAGAAGCCTTTTAGACAAGAACATAGACTCAAAATATGAGTTTATGAGAGTTTTTATTGCAGTATGGAGAAATGATTGATCCTAAATTTTCAATCCATGACCTTACCAATATAGAGAAAGAGGTAAATAAAAGTGTTGTTTATTTCAATAACGAGATTGTAATGACCATGAGAATGGTGCATCCCTATGTGAGGTTGAATGAATCTATGTACATAGTGTTGTATTGTGGAGCATTTGATATTGAGCTAGTCTATTACCACATGATAAGAACCCTCACACATTAATAGAATCTTATATCATGGAAATCATTATTGAGAGAAATATGAGGGAATTTGAGAAGAGTTTTAATAGATTTGAAGTGAAAATCCTAACTAGATGCAACAAATTCAAGTAAGCCCCTCACAACTAAAGATATCATTGATAAGTTAATGGTTAACGAAGGAACTCTCATTCAAGGTTACAATAAATGAGAAGGGATTTCCTTCTAATGACACTACTAAAAATTTCAATGAAGGTCAAAATATACATAATAGACCCTACAACTATGATTGGTCCAAGAGACTTGGGAAAAGTGAGAAGTAGAAAATTCTAAGGCATGAAAATTAGGGATACCAAGACAGCCACACCCTTGATCCCTTGAGGAAGGATCATGTGAATCTATGGGAGGATTAATTTTGGTGTGAGATGTGTTATTTTCCTTGTCATCTAGAAAAATGTGTTATTGCTACAACACTTGTGGAAGGGAAAGAATTCCATGTTAAAGTTGGTAGACCTAAATACTATAAAGATGATAATGTGGACCAAACTGATGTGTATGGTGAAGATGAGTTATTTCAATTCAATCATGACAATAATCATGTTTAATATGAGCTATTCAATCAAGATTTTAATAAACTCAAGAAAATAATAGAAAAAAGGTACAAGAGAGAAAATCCATCAAATGAAGATATTAAATCTCTTGGTTGAGGTGACTATCCTACATATTCAAATTTATTATCAACTAAGAAATAGATAATTATGTGATAAGGGTCAAGTAGGAGGTGTTACTGTAGATAGGGAAAAATCAATTAGATTTAGTATTGCAAACAATAAACTAACTAAACCCTATCAAGCACCATGAAGTACAACTAGAATGAAAATGAAAATAATCAAAAGATATGCAAACCAATTTTCAAACTAGACTTGATTGACCTCCATGGCTCTTCTCCATCTACAAAACAATGCAAGATTTTGAAGGTTGATTTGTTGGAGGAATGTTGGTTGCTCAATTCTGCAACATAACAACTTGATGAAGGTGATAGATGGAGATAGATGGAAGATTAATTTTGACATCATAAGGATGTCTGAAGAATTCGACACAAATGGCCTGTGAAAGGTTAGATTTATAGAGTTTCGATGTGGACAGAGATAAGATTTGATAAGATTCGATAAGGATTTGATTTTTGACAAAAGAGGAAATACACAAAGGATAGTGCAAAATCTATTCCAACATACACAAGATATGAATATTAGCTGGAATGACATGGATTTGATACAAATGAAAGATAAAATGATAACACACATAAGCAAGCAATCAAGCATGCACAAATGATACAAACACAAACAAGGAATTACCCCTGTCAAGCTGTAAACTGATGATTAATTGATTGATTGATGATGATGATAGTGTTGTCATTGTAGGGAATGATATATCCCTAGATCAACACAAGGATGACTGATAATTAACTGATTGACTTGGATTGATGATGATAGTGTTGTCATTGCAGGGAACGACATATCCCTAGATCAACACGAGGATGATGATAATTGATTAATTGATTGGATTGATGATGATAGTTTTGTCATTGCGGGGAATGACATATCCCTAGATCAACACAAGGATGATGATAATTGATTGATTGATTGGGTTTACAACAAGATAACGATCAAGACCAAAGGATGTGATTGGATAATTTGACAAGATTGATTGACTTGATTGGTATGGATTAAGGATTGACTTGCATTTGGATTATTGCTTGGATTGATTTGATTGATTTGAAGAAAAAGGTTTGTAATGATATGATGATTGATTGGATGATAGGATGTGATGAATTGAATAGAAGAATTGATGTGATTGAAATGATTTAGGTTGAAGTGATTGTTTAGATGATTGATTGATTGAATTGAGGAATTTGATTTGATTGATTGGATTAATGAAGAAATGAATTGATTTGATGATAATGATTAGATTGATTAGAAGAAGTGACATGGTTTGATTTTATTGCTTGTATTTTTATTGGCTATTTGATTTTTTTTTGTCTTTTTGTGGATATTTTGATTTTTTTGTATTTTCAAAATATTTTATTTTTTGGATTTTTTGAAATATTTTGATTTTTTGGACTTTTGAAATGTTTTGATTTTTTTTTTTGGATTTTTTTTTGGGGATATTTTGAGAATATTTGGAGGTGTCAATGGATAAAAATTTGGGTAGCCTTTGTGCTAGATACCAATGACAAGGGGAAAACCAAGTCTAGGTGCAAGGAGATAGATGGGATTGGTGAATGAAAGGGTGGATGATGGGATAAGGGATAAAAGGCTCATGATAGATGGATGGATAGAAAGGATAGGTCATAGTGAATGGAATGGATGTATGCATCATAGGAGAGCAAGAATGTGATTTCCAAAGACTATGCTGCATAGGAATAACATGCCCCATTCTAGGTACAATACTTAGGATTTTTCATGACAAAGCTTATGACAATAGGATAATGATAGGATTGCTTGGAAAGATGAGATACGTCAAGAGATATCCAAAACATGTTTCGACCTTTTCCCCTATATCTTCATCAAGATCAAAAGAAGAAGGGTGGATGAATGGACTCAATATGATAGGTATGTATGATGGCTAAGATGGTAGGTAGGATGGAAATGATACGACATGAATGATAGGTTGGATAGATAAGACATTGTTCCCGCAAGTGTAAGTGACATAGAAGATCAACCTACACATGATTCCTGTTTGCCAGGTTTTCATCATGGTACTTATCTAGGGTGCCTGTTTACCAAGTTTTCACTGTTGGAAAAAGATATTTCTCTTTACTTTTTTTTTTTTGATAGGAGATGGGGAATATGGATAGGAGGAACTCAAGTGTCTAGTTGCATGAAAGGTGATAGTCCCACTAGGGATGGATGTCATTGCATGGACCATACCAAATGTCATTATGCTCATAGATGTTGGTAAGGGATGAGATGAAAGGGAGATGGAGTAGGTAGACGAAGGATTATGATGTGGATTGTGTAGGGAAAATGATAGGGAGTATATGAGACTTATGAAAAATATGAATGGGGAGGGTTAGCCAAAATCATGGACCATAGGAAGGTGGTGGGGGAGATATGTAGGATAATGAGTGAAGGGTGAGGGGATGGGGTATGTGGACTTGTTGTGAAATGGAAGGGAACCATTACCAATGGTTGCACACACTGTGATAAATTTTGAAGCTTTTGATGTGGATGGGGTATAGAAAGAAATGAAGATGCTTGCTTAGGAGATGGGTGATGAAGTGCTTTAGGTACCCACATAGACTTAGTATTTTTATGACTGTTATTTTGCTTGTGGGTTTTAAGAATTTGAGATTTTTGAATGGAATGTGCATTTTGGATGGGAGGGGATGGTTGGGATTTTTGTGATGTAGATGCCTCATTTGACTTACTTTCCTTTTTATTAGGGACCAAAACCATTTTGTTTTTAGAATTTTATTTTGGAGGTGTGGGCTTAGATAGCCTTTTAGATGTACTTGGCTTTGACTTTTTGCAATTGTATGCTAAGGCATTAGGATCTTTAGAATTTTTGACTTTATGTGTAGGGGCATCCAAATTTTTATTTTTAAATCCCTTGGGTTTGGTGGAATGAATGGAAGCTTTATGTTTAGATAATGTGTGCATTGATTGGTCATGATTAAGATTTTTAGAGGATTTATGGGTAGATGGATAAGAGGATTGGATGGTAGGAATATTAGGTGTTGGGAGTAATGGTGGTAAAGTGGATGGAGGGATATTAGGAGTTGGAAGAAATGGTGGAAAAGTTGATGGTGGAAGGTGTATGGTCACATGATTTTAACATTTGTAGGATGATGGAGGAGGGATGGAAATATATGTTTTAGGTGTATGATAGGCTTCATGATGGAAAGTGGACTTAGGATGCATGGAGGAAATACCAACATCTTTAGGTTGTTGTCCTTGGGGTGTATGTCCAAGACCATAAGAGCATGGAGGGACTTTGACATGGATGGGGTCCAAAATACCTTGTTCATGAAGGTCTAGACCTTTACCTTGGTGGTTCATGTTTTGGAGTGTACAATAGACAATGGGACTAGGTGTAGGTGGAACACTAGACATGAGTTCCTTATTGGATGGAGAAAATGAAGCAAGGGAAGATAATGGTTGTTGTTTTTCTAAGGAGGAACATTCATGAATGAGGGTGGAAAGACCAAGTGGATATGATGGACTTGCAATGGGGTCGATAGTGGGTGATGGAGGATCATTAGGATCTTGATTAGCATTATGTTCACTTAGATCCAAGGTATTTTTTTGATCTTCTATGTGTGCTTGGGAGGAACTTATCTCATCGTAGGAAGTGGATGTTTGTGCATCATGGATGGGTGAGGTGGAAAGCTCTTGACCATGGAATGCATAAAGTTGGCTAAGAGGATCATCATGATCTTCTTGATCATAAAATGGGTCTTGATCAAAGATGGAAGATTGATCATGAATAGTATTAGGTATGTTATGAATGGAATCATTGGGAGGGTGTTGATCTTTATGTGGATAAGGGGTAATGTTTCCTCATGTTTAGGATTGTGCTCTTGACATACCTCATGACTTATTTGAATGGAGGTGGAAGGGTATTTCTCATGGAAAGACTTGTCATGTTCTTGATGGTCAACAACATAGGAGCATGATAGAGGGTGACTTGGAATTACAAGGGAACACTCTTGAATTGGCTCAAGGGGTTGTGGATGACATGGTTGGCTTGAAGGACTTGGCATGATGTTTGAGGACTCTTTTGTATGTTCAAGTATATGTGTTGAATGACATGGAGACAATTGATTCCTTTATTGTAGCCCTTGGGTCACATCCCTTGGAGGTGTAGGGGTGGAAGGTGTTGGCTTAGGATTTTGATTTTGATTGGATGATGGTATGATAAAGTTATAGGGTGCATGTGCTAGATTGGTATTCCCATTTTCAATGGTTGCATTTGAACATGATGAAGTTTGACCATGTTGCAAGGTAGAACTTAAAGTCACATGTGTTTGTCATGGTGTGGCTTGATAGGTTGATGTGGCATTGGCATACGAAGAAGTGGATGGATTAGATTGGTATGAGGTGGAAGGGGATGACACATTAGGTTGAGGTGGCATTGGTTGATAATAAATGGATAGGGGATGATGTTGTGGTTGTTGAATTTGATAAGTGGCCATGAATTGATTGGCTTGAGCTAGGAGGTGTTGGATTTGAGGTAATTTAATTTGTTGAAAATCTTGGAAGAGGGTTTGAAGGCTTTGTATGGTTTGGTGGTCTAGGGGTTGGGGTATTCAGTGAAGTGTTTGAAGGAGGTTTTGAAGTTGGGATGCTAGGACTTTTTTTTTTCTGAATGTGGGCATGGTTTCACACATGTGTGTAAGCTCTTGCATATCAATTTGTTCCTCAAAGTATGCAACATAGTTCATGTCACCATTAGAGGTGGTAGGAGGAGCCCCTCGAAGTATGATTTTAGGTTTTGGTTTTCTTTCATGATTTGGACTAGGGAGAGGGCCTCCTTGAATTATTATCTTGGGCTAATGATTAGGATTGGGCTTGTTTATGATTAGGACCATTTTGACAAGTGGTGAACTAGGAATAGGTATGTAATGGTGATGATGTGGAATGATTAGATTGGATGATTTGGATTGATTAGTATGAAATGGATAGGATGTGGCTAAGAAGGGTGATTAGGATGAAAGTGATTGGAAATGAATGTGTTGGAAGAAGGTGTAGAGTGACTTGTCTTTATGTGTTTGGTGTTTAGCTTGATTTGGCAATGTTTAAATGAATGATCACACATGTACACACATAAATCACTCACACAAGACACGTAAGAAAGTTTTAATTTTGAAATTTGAAGAATGTAATGATGATTATTAAACAAGCACACAATGGAAGACACATCAACAAGCCCTATGACTAGTCAAGTGGGGTATGGCCAATTAGGTATCAAGCTAGTCTACACAAGGTTGACTAAGGAATGATTTGAAAGCAAAATCCTACCAATAAGCTGGGAGAAAGGGGTAACCCACCCTTCACCTTCAATTCCCAAAGGTATAAAGTTCTTTGGGGCTTAGCTCAGAGTGACAAGATTTTGACTCCCAAAGGAGCGTGTCTTTGGATTCACACTCTATTGAGGTCGTCCCTTGGAGGGGTGTGTACTCCAAGCAAGCCTCCTAAGAAGGGTATGACAAAAAAAAACCAAGTGAGGTGTTTTGGAGGACACACACACTTGATTCACACTCGCAGTGATTAATTTCCCTTTAGAAAATTGAAATGTATGTAAAAAAATTCAAGCACTTATTCTTTTTAACCCCAAATCAAGATGTGTGATTGAAGACAAAATTCATTTTAAGCCCAATTTCAAATATGTGATCAAACAAGATTGATTTTATGCCCCAAATTGAAATGTGTGACAAACAAGATTAATGAGATGGAAGATTAAACAAGTACACCTGGTTATTTTTTCTTTCCAAATTGTTGTTGTGATTATCCCAACGCTTTTCTAGCTCCGTATGATTCACCGACAAGTTACCAAGACAAAAAAAAACAAATTACAAATGTGCTAGAACAAAAGTCATATGCATTGAAGAATATGTGATAATTTAAAAAATTTAACTCTATAAAATTTAATAAAAACATACACCATTGGATTGCTTATGAAATTCTACCCCATTTAAAAAAAAAGCTTCGAAAAAGACCAAAATATGACCAAGATATGGCCATTTTAAGATTTACTATAAAAGTGCTAAAACAGAGGCCATATGCGCTAAAACAGTGCCAGATGCGTTAAAAAAAGTCCCAGATGCGCTAAAATAGTCCTCGTATGCGTTAAAACAGTGCTAGATGCGCTGCAGAAAACCTTAAATTATGCCCTGATTTTTTTTTTACAAAATTTTTAACGAAATGGATTCAATATATGCACCATTATGTTCCTTATAAGCATCATTATGTTCCCTAAATGTGCCAAAACAACTCCTGAATGCGCCGAAAGACCTGTAAAAGCGCTGAAAGAAACCCTGGATGCGCTACAGAAATCCACGGATGCGCTATAGAAACCCACAGATGCACTAAAACAAGAATTTTTTGTTAGAAAGCTGAATTATAGAATGTAAAACCTATCATAAAACCTGCAAGTAGATGTTAAAAATGGGGCAAGGCCCCATGGTGGGCACCAAAATGTAGATAGGGAAAAATCAATCAGATTTAGTATTGCAAACAATAAACTAACTAAACCCTATCAAGCACCATGAAGTACAACTAGAATGAAAATGCAAATAATCAAAAGATATGCAAACCAATTTTCAAACTATACTTGATTGACCTCCATTAATCTTCCCCATCTACACAAAAATGCAAGATTTTGAAGGTTGATTTGTTAGAGGAATGTTGGTTGCTCAATTCTGCAACATAACGACTTGATGAAGGTGATAGATGGAGACAGATGGAAGATTGATTTTGATAGCATAAGGATGTTTGAAGAATTCGATACAAATGGCATGTGAAAGGTTAGATTTATAGAGTTTCGATGTGAACAGAGATAAGATTTGATAAGATTCGATAAAGATTTGATTTTTGACAAAAGAGGAAATACAACGAGATGAGATAAGATTTTAAAAAGATAGAAAGATTTTGATTTATTGTTTTAAAGGAAATAAAAAAAGATAAGATAAGATGTGAAAAGATAGAAAGATTTTGATTCTCTTTTAAAAGAAATAAATCCTGAAAAAGATGAGAAGGATAATTGATGAATTATCTAATTAAATAAATTAATTAGATACACATGAGTTTCAATTTTGGAAAGAAAGTGAGAAAATCTTTTTAGGATTTAATTAATTAAATAAATATTTGATTTATTTCATTAATGTTGAATTTATTATTTCATTAATTAAATAATATAAATTATTTAATTAGCATTAGAAGATTTAATAGAAATGATTTAATTAATTAAATAATATAAATTATTAATTAACATTAGAGGAATGGATGGAAATGATTTAATCAATTAAATAATATAAGTTATTTAATTAACATTAGAGGAATGGATGAAAATGATTTAATTAATTAAATAATATAAATTATTTAATTAACATTAGAGGAATGGACAGATATGGATAGGAAGCGAATAAATGAAATTAGTCAACTAAATAAGATTTATTTAACTAATTAGATGATGCCATGGGTACCTAGGGAAAAAGATGCTACAAGGTGTCTAAATGATACAATGTTGTGACAAGGTATCGTAAGAGGACCATTTTTTGGTCTATACAATTACTATACTAGAGGTATTAGCTACACAAACAGGAAAGAGAAAATAGAAGAAAGATGATGCATAAAAGGATGCTAATAGGGATAAAAGAAGATCACCAAAAATGAACAAGGTGCATATTTCAAATGAATCCTTGTAGAAAAATTGTCCCTAGAAAATTAAAGGTTTCCAAAAATAACATTAAGTAAGATCAAGTGAGACAAGTAGTAATTGAGAAGCAAGAGGTTGGTAGAGGGATTGGAAATGATCCAAGTCAAAAGGTGGTTGCTATTAGTGATTAGATAATGCCTTTTATTTTTATACTAATATTGTAACTATCCATTGTCCACTCCTTTACTAGTATATCGACCAATAGATATGACTCTAGCATTGAGTCAATTGAAAATTCAAGTGTTATCAAAGAAATAGTTAAGATCTTATAACACAAAGAGAGGGTGTTGCTCTATATCAATACCCCAATTATTTTTATTAGCCCATTAAATTTACAAATGATCCTAAAGATAATGCCAAGGTTGAGGCCAATGTCCAAGAAACACCACAAATATATCATGAAATAATGTTTATAGGTAATTGACAAGTTATTGATTAATTTTATACTTCTTTATTGATAAAGGGTTGGTTGGTCCATAATGCTAAATTTTGGGGCATGCAATAATTTGATGCTACTAAAAGTTATGAACTCACTAGGCCTACATGTCTCTAAGTATTATAAAAAGCATTTGAGAGGTGAATATGATTGGGATAGTGAACAATGTTGAAGTGTAGCTTGTTGCATACCCAAATAAGTGTTTTAATGGATATTATCATAATTGATTGACCAAATAAATGTGGTATGTTGCTACCATGAAAATATATAGCTTCAATTGCTGGTAAAATTCAAATGGATTTATCTTATGCTACTATACTGCTACAAGGAAAATAAGTCTAGTTGCATTGAGAAAATATAAGGCTATAAATTGTGGAGAATATATACGAGGCAAAAAATGAGGTATATTACTTAGATATAGAGCTTGATTTTTTGTGGGATGCTATGATGATGAGATTGGTAATCATATTTTGATTAAAGGGGAAAAACAAGTTTTGAAGGGACCCAAAACCCTTCACAACATGATGTAGGAGCATCCGGGGGTACCAGGCAATTTTGCATCTCCAAAAATATTTTATTTTAATTCTACTTTTTCTTGTGTGGTTTCTTGTTGCAGATAGCCTTTTAGTACTTGATTTGGGCACACTTTGGGCTTTAGATTTTTTTTTGTTAATTGGTTGGGAATATGAATTTTTAAATATTATAATTGGGCAAAAAATGGAGTCAAATTGTTGTAACCAATATTTTATTTATTGGCTCAAAATTTGTAGTTTGATGATTTTTTTTTGATAAGGAAAAGTAGGTTTTGAAGGGACCCCGAAACCCTTTACAAAGGTGAAAAGCTACAAGAAAAACTAAACCTAAAGAGCCTGCAGCCCAAAAAAATGAAAATGCTGAAAACCAAAATTAACAATGAGACCTGTCAGCAACCCTAAAGCAAAACATCAACAACAAGGTTGATCAAGCAAAAGAAGCAACACAACTACATCTTTTCCAGAACATTAATTGAGGCCAAATTTTCCTTAATGACCCCCTCTTGCATCTCCATAACATCTTTGAGATCATAAAATGAAATAACAACCTACTTCTTGGTCTTGCTCCTCGTTCTCAAACACAGGCCAACATTCACATCCTTTTCCACAACTCGAGTAGGATCCTCATTCTTCTCCATTAGATTCAAGCAATTCACATCCTCCATAGCCTTCTTAATATCACCCAGATCCAAGGGTTTACCGTTGGAATTATGCCTCAATCAATACAGGCTAAAACCTCCATTGGAGCAAAGTCGGTATGACATCTATCATGTATGGCCGACTAGTAGATTGGTAACATCATGTTTTATACAGGTCACTGTAACCTTGGAAGGGTCTTGCTGAACAATTTCACATTGGAGTCTTTGGTGTGACATGTTTCGTTCGGTATGACCTTTTACCATGTGGAAATCTCTGGCTGATAGGCCATTCAATCGTATATCATTGAGACCCTTGGCCGAAAGGCTTTGTTCGGGAAGAAGTCTGGGTGATGTGTTAAAGTCTCGCCAAAAATATGTTTTGTATTGAAGTCTTCGGGATAGCTAAAGGGTTCTTGCTATGAGGTCTTAGCGAACAGTGAAGGTCACGCCGACGGGGACACATCCAAACGTTCATTGGAGTAACTCAAAGTGATCAGGGAAAGGCCTTGGCGAGAGTGTTAAGTCTTGCCGACCGTTCAGTGTTCGGTGTAACACAAAGGATCTTGGGGAGATCTCTTAGCGATTGATGGATGTCTTGCTGATAGCTGATGGCTATTGGGGTAACCCAATTGGTTTGGGAAGAAGTCCTAGCGAAGAATGTAAGTCTCGCTTTGATAAGGGATCTTTGATATAACTCTTGGCGACGGATGAACACTTCAGGGTAAGTCTTGGAGTTCAGTATGTTCTCTCGACTAAAGATGTAAGTCTTACTGACTATTCTTTGGAGCTCGATATGACTTGTGACTTTGGTATAACCTTTGGTGACTCGCTATGATCTCCTGGTGAAAGCGATATGTCTGGGTGACTGCTTGGTGTTTCAGCGTAACACTGAAAGCTCGATAGAACATCTTGGCGATAACAATATCTCTTGGCAACATCGATATGAAGATTATGTGGCATCGGCGAGACACTGTTAGTGTCTCACCAAGATGCCAATACAGTGCGAATTCTGTTGACAGTTTGACCATTCTATGTGGAGTCTCATGGACCAATAGGAGAAGCTGCATCTAAATAGTTAGAAGGTAGTTTAGTGTGATGGTTTTGTGAGGAAGCTCGACGGACATGGAACAACAGAGATATACTCAGTGATTGCAGATTGTGGTTGTGGTTGGTTAATCAATTGGTTGGATCAACGGATTGCTGGGTGATCGTATGATCAATAAATGAATTCTATTTTGTGTAGACTATAACTTGAAGGTTCATGTTCAAGATTGATCATGGTGAATGTTGCTGTATAAACAGACATCAGAAAGATAAGTCTGAAACTTGTATGTAATTATTTGTTATTGTAATATAAAGTGACTTCTCTTGGTGTGGCAGATTTTTCTCCCGTAAGGGTTTTCCCACGTATATCTGGTGTTCCTGTGTGATTGTCAAATACTCTGTTTCTGTTATTTACTTCATAGTGCATCTTAGTTGAACTGTAATTAGAAAAATTAAAATTATATCTACATTCTTCTCTGAGGTATTGACGTTAGGAGAATTGTTTCTGCATCTAATTTTCCTTTCATTTACTAGTCCATTTCAAGGCTTTCTCATTTAAAATGAGGCCCTTAAGAAGTTTATTTCAAGGAATTATTGCTAATGTTCACTACAATCTTCAAATCATCAGACAACTTGCTAATTTTTTCCTCAATGTTAACTAATCTCTCCTCAAAAGTCTTATGGACCACCAATTCCAAAGAATAAATCCTCTCCTCATGACTCTTACCAAGGTGATCAACATCCACAACAAGTTTATCAAGCATAAAATTCATGGTTTTGACCTTACCTTTAATCACCCATTCCTTTTGGTTACTATGCACTAGTGTCACACAAACATCTTGCCAATTCTTTACCTGGACATTGAGCTCCTTAACTTCCATGAAAAGCCATTTAAACAGAGAAAACAAGTTGCAAGTTCCATCCTCAATCATCCTACATAACATGCCCATATTAACCTCATCCCAATTAATAGGAGGCTCAACTTATAATCAAAATTCTGAACAAGGTCCACTCGCGGCTCCTCATTATCCTTCTTTTCTTCCTCAATAGGGGAATCCTCAACTTCATTCACCTCAACTTTAACTTGGTGTTTATCTAGCATGTTCGCCAAGTCTGCCAAGACTTCCAGTTGCTCCACCTTCACAACACTCCCTTTAACCTGCATAGTGCAAATAGGAGAGTCTAGAGGAACCTAGATAGGGTCAACCCCCTTTGAACACTCAAAACCCTCAATCCCCTGAACATTAATCTCCATAGGTTGCATGGACCCAGGGAGGTCTTTACCAATGCCATGAATAGCCTCCACAACACCCACCTTACTAGGGCTTAGAGAAGGATTTTCATCAGAAGCACCCACCTTACTAGGGTTCGAAGAAGGTTTTTCTCTAGAAACAAGGGACTCCTCCACAACATTAACATCTTCACCTTCCTCTTGATAGAAGAATTTTCTTTCCTAGGGAACTTTTTCTTCCCCTTCGCACTCTTCTTCCCAGATGGTAGCACAACTTCCTTCAACTCAAAATTTGTTTCATATCCTTTGGAATAGGATTCAGAAGCTTCAAAACCCTCCTTAGACTCACCATCCTCAACTGACATCTCAAAATATGAATCCTCATCATCAGAATTCCCTTCTCATTCCACCGTAGAATCACTAGTCTCATAGCCAACATTTTTAACACCCTTTTTGTGGTCCAGGGTCTTAGGAGAAATAGGATCAACTTCATCTTTATGTGAACAAACATGAGATTCATAAGGCCTTCATGGAGAATAGCCTTCTTGGGGTTCTTCCGATGATCCTCAATACTATTCTCCATTGACAACAAAAGATAAAAAGGAAACAAAACCAACACCTTGTGGCATAAATGATTTATTAGCATGAAATGGTAGCTATAAAAAACAAAAAACCTACCCTGCAAGGTGAAGTAATGCATAATTTCCAAAGCTAGATCCCTCCAAAGCGACTTGAGAGACTTGCGGGCATACCCACCACTCCCAACTTCCTTGAGCTTCTTCTCATCATATTTAAAGAAATTGGCAAAAGCTTTCTTAGCCACACTCTATCTCTATAGAATTTCCTTCTAGTTGAAGGAAGCCCAGTTGATGTGCAAGGTCATTGATGTCACTTCTTGCATCATTTAATTTATCAATTATCAAATCGAGTGTGTCTTAATAAGGGTGTTTCCATAAATTGGGCGGTTTTGCATTGTAAACAGTGACTTTTGGTTACGGTTTAGCTCTATCAGGAGTTGTCAAGAGCTTTCAAGAGCCGATATTAACAACAAGTTCCTAACTAATTATAAAGACTTAATCCTAATTTATCTCTTAACTAACAACTGTTTAGACTCTAATAACTCAGTTCAGACTTGACTTGAATTAATTGCAATTTATCCATGGAAGAATTAAGCTAAAAACTGAATCTACTTTTAATCTAAAATTTAGAATTGAAATGTACTTGGAAAGGAAATCTATTTATGTTTGCAGAAAAGGATCTAATTATGTTTGCAAAAAATAAACATTAATCTAGAAAGCAGTAACACTAACTTCCATGAACAAATTCAAAACAATCTTTAGTTTCATCTTTCCATAAGTCATCATTGTCTTTTCCACTAAAACTACATGCATTTTAAAATAACCAATGAGTCTAATTCTATGAACAACAATTAAATCTATAGCAAATGAGTGAATATAAATCTATAGTAAAGCATAATGAATTATTCTAAGGATCCAATGAATTTAATCTAAGAATATGAGAATTCACATTCACTAACAATGATTAACAGAGATCAATATTCCTACTTTCCAACTGAGATGAACAATGTAAAAATTAACTGAATCAAAGAACATAACACAAGTCACCTCCTTCGGTTGAGCAGGCCCTGCTCTTCCTCTAGTGGGACTTAAACACTGAGATTTAGATCAACTCCTTATTTTCATTCCAATTGGAAAAAATAGGCGATTAGTACAAAAGTGCAGATAATCCACATTACAATGCTAAAGCGAAATATTAACTAACTCCCAAACTAAAACTAAGGATGGATATTTATAAGAATATCCACTTATTTGAATACAAAAACTAGCACAACCCACCAAGATGCAAGACTGTAACAACTAAACTTAAACAGAACTGAAAGTGCCATAAAGAAATCCACCACATGGTAATAGCTGAACAAGAATTTCTCAAACTGACTAAAGAATTCAATTCAGAAACATTCATTAGGAGCCAACTGGAGTGATAAGGAGCAAGAAATTTTTTAAGTTTGTTAAACATGAAGTTTAACACTTCCACCTCATAAAATCAACACTTAATCAATCTAATTGAATCCTCAAAGATAGGATGCAATCAAGACATCAAAATATCTCAACTTGCGCAACCATTTCATCATTAATCATCATTCAAAAGCAAGACATTTAATGAAAAATATAATTTCTCATATATACTCCAATTAGTTAAATATAAGGCAAAATCAAGCAAACATTCAAGCATATAGTCTAGCCAACATAGTTAATTAATATATAATAAAGTCTCTTAAAACACAAAAATGATTACCTAAAGTGTCATTTCATGCACTCATCATTTCTCCCCCTCCTGCTGTCAACCATGTCCTTATGGTTGAGGATCTAGAAAACCCTTATTTCTACCTTCCAACTAGATAACTAGATCACCACAATAAGTCACATACTGCAAGAATGTTCTTCGATGAGAATATCCATTTTTTTCTTTAATTCTCCTCAACAAATCTCTCAAATTTTCTCCAATAAACTGCTGTGGAGCATCCAATGTAGGTGTAGGTGCTATGAGAAATGGTGGTATAAACCTCATTCCAACCCAATTTGTATTCTGCTCTTCAATGGCCTGTATTAAGGATCTCACTCTTGAGAGACTCCAAGTGATGTTCCTTTGAGAGATTGGTTCTCTCCTTCTTAGTGATGCTAGAATGGTACTGTATATTTCTCTTGTTGTAGTCAAGGTTCTGTGTGGGAGGTGTTCTTGAACACTTTTAAAAAATCTAATGCTTCCAGTCAAATTCCTTCTATAGATTAGTGCCACATTATCTCTCAATGCAAAGTATCTAAATGCGGCTCTGAAAGACATAGGCCAAGGTGTTTCATTCCTCATTGGAATGCCCAATTTCAATTATGCCTCTTTGTATTGGTCTATCCTATTATCCCACTCAACTTGATTCTATAATAAAGACACAAAAGACCTGATTTGCAACTCCCAATGTAAAAATTTAGAAAAGATTGTGGAAAATTACCAAGAATAAAGCCATGCTGAAAGTATTCACACATTTGGTTTTGAATGGTAGGATGGCTATTGTAGAAATCCTCAAGAAATTATTGGTCATCATCATAACCTATCTTTCTTTTCAAAACCAAATGATTAATTTTCCATTGTAAAAACCTTTCCCTCAAGAATAATGCATATAATTTTGAAGGTTTCCTCATTGATAACATTGTTGAGGACAACTCTACCACTTGCTGTAATCTTTCATTTGCCTCATCTCTCTCTTTTTCTAGTTGCTGATTTTGGCTTTTCAACTAATTATTCTCATGCTTAAGCTTGAGTGTTGTTAAGGGAGAGGTATCTTCTTGGATTTGATGAAGTAGAAGCTTCAAGATAATGCAATCTACTTTACTATTGTTTTAACTCCTCTTTCTGTTGCAATTCAACTTTCAATCTCTCTATTTCTATAGCATTGAGCCTTGTTGTTTCCTCTGTTTGGGCTAATGCTTGTGCATTAGCTTGCTGTAAGTCCCTTTCTGTTTGATTAAGTTATATTTGTAAAAAAAATTCTTTCTCTATCATCTCATTTTCTAGTTTCTCAGTCTTGGACAAATTTTTCCAACTCTTCTTTTATTTTTAACTTTTTCTCCAGAAATTGCATTCTTTTCCTTTCCTCATCCAACCCCGCTTGCATTCTAGATACTGCCATGGATTTAGCCATCTCTTCCTCTTCTTCTTGTTCTTCTTGTTCTTCTATCTCCTCTTCTTCTTGCAATTGCGGGGATTTTTATTGTTCAGTTATTGGTTCTTTCCCCTTTCTTCTTTTAAAAACTAGAATAGGTGGTGAAGAAGATTGATCAGACCCTCCAATAGGGTTATCTTCTTTTGGCATATCATGGGACTATTTTTCAGATGGAGAGCTATGAGACACTAGAACAGGGGATTTTTGTGGAGATGGAATTGGGGCTTTAAGAGGAATTTTGGGCTATTTAGGAGAACAAACAAGCTCTTGGATTTCCTCACTATTTTTCAAGGCATCTTGAGGGGCATAAGGGGTTTCAAATAGATTTTCAAGAGAAGTTGGGACATTGGCATTGAAAATAGTAGGGTTTTCTTGTTGTGACACATGCCTTATTATTTTTACTATAATACGGGTCTCTCTTTCAATCTCCTATAGCTTTCTTTTTCCCTTCTCTTCTTTTTCAGAAGCTTCCCCTTTTTCAATTTTCAACTTTTTCACAGTGGGCCCCTTTTTAGATTTCTTTCCAATTTTGGCAATAGGGGTTGACAAAAATTCCAACCACCCCTCTTTCCCAAACTCTTTCTTCATGAAATGATGTTTGATAATTAAATGAATCAAGCTATGGTATCTAATGGATGACACTCCTCTAGATTTTACCCTAGCTACAATAGAAGAGATTTGAATGAATAGAAAGGTGGGAAGATTATTTCTTGCAGAAGGTCTGGTGTTTCCATACCTTAAATGAATGAGCATCCACATTCCTGGCCCAAGAATTGTGTTGTATTGCCCCTCACAGGTGAAAAATTTCATTAACCATGTTATGGCTATCTTCCATGGTTCTTCTAGACTGCTGCAAGCAACTCCCTTTTGGCTACCTTTATGCCACTAGATTTATGGCCTCCTTCTTGGTACTTCATGGAATGTAGACACCAATTCCTCAAAACCCACATGTTCTTTGTTTACTGGCTCACCCTCAGTTAGAATACTAGAGAGTTCACTAATGATAGCAGGGGTAGTTTCAATTACTTCCCCTCTTACCCTAGTAATATTCACATGAAAGTTCATAACAAACTCTTCAACCAAATCAAGTTCAAATCCTTCATACATTTGTATGAACTCAACCACCCTACCTCTCTCAATAATCTCTTAGTTTCAGGATCCAAAATGAAGTTCTCTGGCCCTTAATTCCTTTTCTGCCCCATTTTTCCTTATACAATTTTTACCAAAGAAAATGGCAGATGCAACTTTTGAGTGAAATGTAGAATGAACGTTCCTTTTCATAGACGCAAAACTTAAAAAAAAAATGCATGTTGTGTCAAGACGGGCATATACTTCACCTCAATCCTTGTGAACGTTTTGCACGTATCAGCCAGTAATTTTGAATTATGACTCAGACGATAGGTGGCAATGCTAAAATCGACACACATATTACGAACTGATATGAAATCTTCCTTATTACTTACATTTATTGCAACATTCACCTCAATGTCAAATCCTTATGTCTCCGCCAAATTTTGAAATGATTAAGACTTATTTATTATAACATTAATAACTAGGATAGAGATATCTATGCTCAAAACATTTATTTAATCTCACATCATATTAACTAAATCAGAAAGTAATATTTCAAAAATGACATCCAAAATAAATGCGTACCTTTTCATTAAATGCAAGGGTCAATCAAAGCATGTGAATTAACTCAACTGGAAAAAAATCCAATGAGTTAATCAAAAAGAGCTCAAAATTAACAAGAGCATTTATTACAGAGAACCTTGGGAGCATCAGAAGTCATCAAGAGTCGTCAAGAGCCACCAGGAGTCATCAGGAGTCATAAGGAGACCGCCATTTCTAGTTTTCAGCCATCCTTTTTTTTTATTATTATTATTTTTATTTTTCACTTTTTTCTAAGAGATAAACTGCCATTTCTGGTTTTCAATCTATCTCCTTTATTTAGAAGGTAAACTGCCATTTCTGGTTTTTAATTTACCTCCTTTATTTATACCTTTTCAAAAGATTATCTAAGAGTACATTTTCCTATGGAAGAAATATATTCCATTAGAAAATGTTCAACTCTATTATGCAATTTTGCTACAAATTCCTCCTTTGATGTAGGTTTGTGGTATATTTTCAAACGATGACCGTTAACCAACATGACCCTTCTTTCTCCATCTATTAGTATCAATTGAACAACTCCATTTTGAAAAAATTCATCAATTTTATAGGGTCCTAGCTATCTTGTATGAAATTTACTCTAAACTCTTGAAATCTAGAGTCAAACAACAGTGCCTAATCTCCTTTTTTAAAATGTCTTGTCACAATGTTTTTATCATGCCACTCCTTTCTCTACTTCTGAATTATCTCTATATGCTGAAGAGATTCCATTCTCATCTCATCTAATCGGTTCAATTGTAGAATTCTATTCTTTTCTACTTCAGGAAAGTCAATACCAATCTCCAATGCTATTTTCAATGTTTGCAATTCAAATTCAATAGGCATTAATGGAGTTTCTCCAAATACTAATTCATATGGAGAGAATCCAGTAGTTATCTTCCAGGTTGTATTGTATGCCCAGATTGCCTCATCTAACCTTTCTACCTAGTTTGTCTTCCTCAACAAAATAGTCTTTGTCAAGATATTCTCCAATTCTTGGCAAGTAACGTCCATTTGTCCATTCACTTGAGGATGATATGGCATTGATTTTCTGTGTCATCTGGTATCTTTGCATAACTGCTTCCATCATAGTAGATAAAAACTATGGCACTTGGTCTGAAACTATCTCTCTTGGTGCACCAATCTCTGCAAAATATGCTTGTACAAAGAATTAGCTACTTTGTCTTCTCTTGTTGTTGGTAAAACTTTCACTTAAGCCCATTTCGTGACATCGTCTGTGCAAACTAAGATATATTGATGTCCTTTGGAAGGTGGATCAATAGGTCTCACAAAATCAATTCCCCATTTTTCAAATGGTTCCAAAGCTATTTGAGGTTGTAATGGCATCTCCATTGTTGGTGTAGGTCTTCCCATGTGCTGAAATTCATCACAATTCTTAACAAAGAATGAAACATCCTTTATCATAGATGGCCAAAAATAACTGGCTCCTAATATCTTATGAATAGTTTTGACTATTGAATAATGTCCTCCTTCTGGCTCATGATGGCAAGCATGTATGAAATAATAAACTTCTATTCAACAACACATTTGTGAAGAACATGGTTAGGACATGTTTTAAACAATAGCCCATTTATCCATTGAAACCTAGAACTTTCATGAATTAATCTTCTTTTCTATTTAGGATTGAAATAATTTGGACACTTCCCTGTTACAAGATAATTCGCAAGGTTAGAAAACCATGATGGATGAATTGATATTGAAAATAAGTGTTCATCTGGAAATGTGTCATCTATTGGCTCTTGATTACCCTACAAAACAATTCTAGAAAGGAAATCAGTAACAACATTATCTTTACCAGGCTTATCAACAATTGTTACATCAAATTCCTGCAACAACAATAGCCATCTTATGATTTGTCCACTTACTACAACTTTATTCATCAAATATTTAATAGTAGCATGGTTTGTATGAATAAATACCTTGTAACCAGTAATATAATGCCTAAATTTATTGATTGCATATATTACTACTAATAACTCTTTCTCAATTGTTGTGTAGTTCCTTTCAGCATGATTCAAATTTTTATTGATATAATAGATAACATGCATTTCTTTATTTTCATCTTTTTGTCCCAATACTGCACCAATAAAAAAGTTAGATGCATCAACATGTATATGAAATGGAACTACCCAAATAGGTCCTTTGATAATTGGAGCAGTGGTTAAGGCATGCTTAATTATTTCAAACATTTTTTTACAATCACTTGTCCAAAGAAATTCTACATCTTTCTTGAACAATGTAAATAAAGGTTCAACAATTTTACTAAACCCTTAAATAAATATTCTGTAGTAACCAACATGCCCATGAAAACTATGAACTTCAGTTTGACTTGTAGGGATCTCAATCTTTTGAATGATTTCAATTTTCTTGGGGTTGACTTTTATCCCCTCTTTTGAAATGTGATGTCCCAGAACAATACCTTCTGTCATCATGAGGGAACTCTTTTCATGATTCAAAGAAAACCTAAGATCCTTGCATCTTGCAACACTTTATTCAAGCTCTCAAGTGCTTCCTCAAATGTTTGTGCATGAACTGTGAAGTCATCCATATAAACTTCTACACATGAGGTAGTTAAATCTGCAAAAATCACTAGGACAACCCTTTGAAAAGTTGTTGGTGCATTGCACAGTCCAAATGGTAATACTGTATAATTATATGTTCCCTAAGGACATGTAAAGGTAGTCTTATCCTAGTCTTCAAGAGCCACTTGAATATGATTATAACCACTAAATTCATCTAAGAAAGAGAAATAACTACTGCCAGCTAGGTTATCCAGTACTTGATCAATAAATGGCAAAGGAAAATGATCTTTTTTAGTGGCTTTGTTTAATTCTCTATAGTCCACACATACATGCCATTTTCCATTTTTCTTAGGAAAAATAACCAATGGAGAAATCCACTGACTATCAGATATTGGATAAATAAACCCTACTTTTAGCAAATTTTCTATCTCTTGTTTCATAATATCCCATAGAGTAGGATTGATCCTTATTTGACCTTGCCTTACTGGTTTAACATCTTCAGTATAAATATGATGAGTACAAATAGAAGGATGAATTCCTCTCATGTATTTATATTCCCAAGCAAATGCTTAAGAATAATTTTCCAAAGTTTGTTTCAATTCCTTTTCTTGGGAAGAAGACAAGCTTGAATTAATGAAAAGAGGCTTATCCTCTACTACTGTTATTTCTTTGGTCTTATTCTTAGAATCAAATGGATCTCCAACAAGTGTACATTTAAGGAACAAGTGTGTGAATTTTGCTGATGTACTTGATAGTTTTTATCTTTTCCTTGACATATCTTTTCAAAATTAAGATCTTATTCCTCATATTCTTCAATATGTTCTACCAAGGTAACCATAGCTAATTCTACAACACCATCTCCTTCTGAATCCATATCCTCATCAACCTAAATTTGAGTATTTGGCTGAAATGATGGTTGAGCAGAAGGAAAAAGTGACAATTCCTTCTATTTTTTACCATTATAAATGATCATACTTCCTGATCTATAGTCTATCAATGCTGTTGTAGTAGCCAACCATGGTCTACCTAAGATGTTTGGATAACCAGAATTTTTCTTTCTTCTAGCCTTGAGGACTAAAAAGTCGATTGGATAATCCCATGTATCAATAGTAACCATAATATCTTCAATAACACCTTCAGGTTTAGTAGTAGATTGATCTGCCAGTTGTAAAACAATTGTTGTGGGATGAATATTTGTCACACCTAATAATTCAATAGTGTTTGATGTGATTGATAGCTGCTCCTAAATCAATTAATGTGTTGGTTATCTCAATCCCTCCAATACTTAAAGTTATCACAAGACTACCAGGATCATTATATTTTTGAGGTAGTAATCTTCCTGACAAAACACCAATAAGTTTAGTCCCTATCTGAATTGTAGGAGGCAAATTCTTCTTCCTACCCGGCGTTTTCATACAAAGAGATTTAACCAACTGATTTATTTCTAGTATGTTTTTAATTCTTGCAATAATGGTATCTCAATATTGATCTTTTTCAGTTCACAAAGAAGTTGAGAATCTACCACATTCATATAGTTTGGTTGAGATTTTTCGGGAGCTACTTTTTCTATTTTTAAACATTTAGGATAAGGTGCTTGCCTAACCTTTTGTTCATCATTAGAGGTATGATATTCCTTTAAATCCTGTTTTTATTTCTCACTTTCCTGATCTCTAACATTTGGTATGAATGGAACATTTTGATTCCTCAGTTGAATATCATTGGAATCTATCACATTAAGAGTAGGAGGATTGGCACCATTATGATTGTTTTTTGGGTTTGAAATAGGTTGTGTTGTTAACCGAGGTTAGTTTACTTGTTCATTAGGAGGATTAGGACCAGTGAATAATGGAGGTGATTGTCCCCAAGGACACCTTGGTCCTTGATTTTTCCATGGTTGAAATTGAGTTTTATTTTGATGCCACTGAGGTTGGTTTGGATGCCACTGAGATTGATTTGGTTGCCATTGTGGTTGATTCCACTGAGGATTCATCCATTCAGGTTGACCCCAAAATGTAGGTGGTGGTTGTGCTTGGTAAGGAGGAGTCCATTGGTTTGAATTTGGCCAAGGATTTTGATTCCAATTAGCTCTAGGATCATATTTCCCTTGATTAGCATTATATCCTGTATTCTGAGGTCTTGTCCAACATAGTTAAGTTCTTCTACTTCAGGTTGTTTCTTCAAATGATTCTTAATTCCAAGTAGAAGGTTACAAGAACTTGTTGCATGATGTTTTTCACATATTTCATAGAGATCAACTTGATTTAATGGACACTCTCTTAAAAGATGTTTACCTCTACATTTGGAACAATAAATGGATAAGGGATTAGTAGTATTTTTATCTCCTTGCATGTTAAGATGGAGTAAATTGGTTTTCAAATTTGCAATTTCTTCCATGACTTGAGATACATTAGGAGTAAAAAAATTGTTTCTTCGAGCGTTTCTAGTCCCTACTCTAGTCCTAGAGTAGTTTCTACATATCTCAATAATTTATTCCAAGGAAAGTTTATTGATGTCTCCTTTTCCCATAAGATTCAAAGATTATGCAGATTCATCATCAATTCCTTTTAGAAAAAATGTTTTACTAATATCATTATCTAAACCATTACCACACTTGTTATGCACAAACTGAAATCTTTCAACATAATATTCTAGGCTTTCATCTTCCAGTTGTCTCATTTGAAACAATTCTTCTTTCCTATCTCTTACTCGATAGTAATCTTGATATTTATCCAAAAATTTAGTTTCCATTTCTTGCCAAGTTGAGATTGTTCCTGCACCTAAACCCATGAACTAGCATAAAGATGACTCTTTCAATGTAGAAGGAAATAATTTTAACTTCTGGTTATCAACTGTATAGTCATAGGTTTGACATAAAACCTTAAACTCAAAGAGAAACTAGTCAGGATCATCAAAATTTTTTCCTCTAAAGGTAGGTAATATAAAAGGTGAAATGTTTTTCATAGGAGGCTCATCATTCCATACAATCAGATTAATAGGATAAGAAAAGGTCATATTATTTGGTGGAGGATCATTACCTGGTTGATCACCCATTTCTTCTTGATGTTGTTCCTGATTCACTTGTTGATTTTCAACCTGATATTGTTGAACTTCTTGTTCTTGACCAAAATTAATATTTTGTGGAAGGAATCTTCCTAGATGGTCTCTAGATCGTCTCATCCACAATCTAAGCTATCTTCCTTATCAACACTAAGGCTTCAAACTTAAATAGAAAGATCTTTTATTTCCCTGAAAACGACACCAAAAATGATGTACAAGGTCGTTGATGTCACTTCTTGCATCATTTAATTTATCAATTATCCAACCGGGTGTGTCTTAGAGTTGTATGTGATAAGGGTTTCTCCATAAATTGGGGGGTTTTGCACTGTAAACAGTGACTTTTGGTCACGGTTTAG
Source organism: Sequoia sempervirens (assembly GCA_007258455.2). NCBI lineage: Eukaryota > Viridiplantae > Streptophyta > Pinopsida > Cupressales > Cupressaceae > Sequoia > Sequoia sempervirens. The sequence goes on from VDFB02075321.1 coordinate 352,741,746, forward strand.
CTCCATCAGGAGCTATCAGGAGCTCTCAGGAGCTGATCTTAACAACAGGTTCCTAACTAATTCTAAAGACTTAATCCTAATTTATCTCTTAACTAACAATTGTTCAAACTCCAATAACTTAGTTCAGACTTCACTTGACTTAATTACAATTTATCCATGGAAGAATTAAGCTAAAAATTGAATCTACTTTTAATCTAAAACTTAGAATTGAAATGTACTTGGAAAGGAAATCTATTTATGTTTGTAGAAAATAAACATTAATCTAGAAATCAACAACACTAAATTCCATGAACAAATTCCAAACAAGCTTTAGTTTCAACTTTCCATAAGTCATAATTGTCTTTTCCATTAAAACTACATGCATTTTAAAATAACCAATGAATCAAATTCTATGAACAACAATTAAATCTACAACAAATGAGTGAATATAAATCTACAGTAAAGCATAATGAATTATTCTAAGGACTCAATAAGTTTAATCTAAGAATATAAGCATTCACATTCACTAACAATGATTAATAAAGATCAATATTCCTACTTTCCAACTGAAATGAACAATGCAAAAATTAACTGAATCAAAGAACATAACACAAGTCACCTCCTTCGGTTGAGCAGGCCCTACGCTTCCTCTGGTGGGACTTGAAAATTGAGATTCAAATCAACTCCTTATTTTCATTCCAATTGGCCAAAATAGGCGAGTAGTACACAAGTGTAGATAATCCACATTTCAATGCTAAAGCGAAATATTAACTAACTCCCAAACTAAAACTAAGGATGGATATTTATAAGAATATCCACTTATTTGAATACACAAACTGGCGTAGCCCACCAAGATGCAAAATGGTAACAACTAAACTTAAACAGAACCAAAAGTGCCATAAAGAAATCCACCACATGATAATAGTTGAACAAGAAGTTCTCAAACTAACTGAAGAAGTCAATTCAAAAACATTCATCAGGAGCCAACAAGAGCGATCAGGAGCAAAACATATTTCAAGTTTGTTAAACATGAAGTTTAACATGTCCACATCATAAAATCAACACTTAATCAATCAAACTAAATCCTTAAAGATAGGATGCAATCAAGACAACAAAATATCTCAACTTGCACAACCATTTCATCATTACTCATCATTCTAAAGCAAGACATTTAATGCAAAATATCATTTCTCATATATACTCCAATTAGTTAAATATAAGGAAAAATCAAGCAAACATTCAAGCATATATTCTACTACCAACATAGTTAATTAATATAATAAAGTCTTTTAAAACATAAAAAAGGATTAATTAAAGTGTCATTTCATGTACTCATCACCAGTCACCTCCGCCAAAAAATCCTATTCAATATTAAACTCCACCCATTTGTAATGCAGAATCCTACTGCTCCACCCTTTAACAAAAACCTCCGTCACTTCAGGGTCCAAACCTTGTAGCTTTAGAAAATATGGGCTAACCCCACCCTTTTCGAGATGCTCCCACATAGTTTCATTAATTTTGAACTCCTCACAAGAGCTTGACTCCACTCTGCAACGAGCTCCTCCCATGGCAACACACAACGAACAAGAAACAACGAGCACCTTAATTTTTTGCAAAGACAAAATTAGGTAGACTAACCACAAAACAATGAAAATAAGACCCATAAAGTGTGTGAGCCTACCATACCAAGTACTGCCATCCCTACGCAACCAGACCATAATATAACATAAATCTAAAAGGAAATTATGAGAAGAGAAAGGCCAAGACTCAACATGCAAAAACCACCTCAAAACAATAACACAAAGCCTTTCCCTCATCTCAACCACCTTAATAACATGACACCTGGTCATTATTGGAAATGATCTTAAGGTTAAGTGGAAAGGATTCAAAATCATCCCAATTATTTTGAGCCACCACTCCCAAATTAGCTAACCCATCAACCAACAAGTTAGCTTCCCTAAACACATGCAAAATTCTAATCTCATCAAAAGAATAGTTTGGTGATTTTTTTAGCTACACATTTAATGTGCTTAAGATCCAAAAAATTGGAAATTGGAAAACCCAACACCCAAGTTGGGGAATTTTTGTTTTGAAATATTTGAAAATTATTGGAAGAGAATCTAGAGGACCATGCACAACAAGGATTCAATTAAAGTGTCATACTTATGACGAGAGATTATAAGGGGAGTTATGAGCAACAATGTTAAGAAAGATTATGAAATTCAATGCATTTTCAGTTTTGTAGGCTAGAGGATTTCCAATGCCTCATTTGGGGAGGTATGAAAAAGATTTTATTGTTGTTATTGTAGGGAGAAATCCTACACCCAAGAGCTGAATGAAGAAATGTGGTTGAAGGGTTGCAGCTAGAAGTGACAAAAAGAAGTTGAGAAGGAAAATACCAACAACATCCAGAGTGTTGCAAATGATTTTGGAGGTGATTTGAAAGTGTCGTAATCTAATTTTGGCTTGCAAGAAATTGATTTTAAGAATGTTTGAAGTTTTCTTTGATTTCTTGTAAATAGACGTTGCATGAATGACAATATTGTAATTGGTGAAATATTTGTACTCCAAGTTTTTGCAAGCAATATTAGTTGCAATAAAGTTTTCAAATTGCCTATTTTTTGTGGTTCATATTGTGTCTTAAAAAATCTAGAAATTTATGAAAGTTTAAAAGTTGCTAGAAGGGATCAAGCACCACTTTTCAGAAAGGGGTTTTTTAAGTTTTTGGCCTAATTTTAAGCATGGTTGTCTTGGTAGAAAAATTGTGAGTCACTTGTTTTCCTATAGATGAAGGTGGGAGATTCTACTACCAAAGTTTTTAGGGGAAATATAAGATTTTTTCACATTCAAAATAATTTCTGAAATGTGGTTTGTCAAAATTTTTCAGTGCACTTATATGCATGATTGATGATTTGTATTTCAAAAATTTGTGGATTTGTTTATTTCCCTATGGAACCATTTTATTATGTTCATTCGATAGATGAGATATTGGTGTGGTGGCTATGAAGAACAACACCTTGACTTGGGGTCTTGGTTTTCAACTGCATCAAATGGTATCAAAGTAGGAAGATTAGATGGGAAGTGTTGCAACAATTGATTGGTAAGAAGATTTGAAATAAGTTTGTAGATGTTACCCTCTAGTAGAGGTTAAGGCTAGATAGAAGGTGCACGAGAGAGAGGTGTTTCTTCTAGAAACCATTTGTTGGGTAGAGGCTAAGCAAGAGTGAGTTTGTTGCAGGGAGGACCTATGACTACAGAGGGTTGATACCCTGCAGCGAGAGAGATTGTTGCAAAGAGGACTTGTAACTATATAGGGACTTGTGAGTCTATGAAGATGTATTTGAAGAAGAGGACAAGATGGGTCATGAGAAGACCTATGAGGATTTTACCTATGGAAGAGTGGAAAGAAAAGAGGTTTACAAAATGGGTTTTGAAGAATTAAAGAAGATTGAGGCTAGAGTGGAAGCTTTGGAAAGATATTACTTTCCTGATAAATTTGTGATCGTAGAAAAGAATGATGAAATTGTAGCAGTAGAAGTGGCAAAAGATTAGAAGGTTGAAGAGGAATATGTGGGCATGAAGGAGTCCCATTATTTTTCTAACAAAAATTTATTTGCAAGTCAATTTTTGTATGCAGGTGAAGAGAAGAAAGAGGAAAAACAAAGATTTGACAAAGAGGACAACGAAAAGAAGAAAGAGAAAATGAAGAGTTGTAGCCCTATGATGGAAATAGCATGGAGATAAATTCATGTGGGAGAAACCCACACAAATGTAGTTGCAATAAAGCAAGAAAAGAAGAAAGGCACAAGGAAAGAATGGATAAAGAAAGTGGTAGCAACAAATATGCATTTTGTTGAGGAAATAAAAGAAATAAAAAATGAAATTGCATACATAGAGAAAGAGGTTGCAGCAGAAAAAATAGAGTTATTATCTCCTTCTCTTGAGTTTTTCAAAGTAAATATTGATTTTCATGTAGAAAATGTAAAGGAATATGGTGATTGTGAAGTTGGGGCAGTGGTAGAGAAGCAAGAATACATACATGTAAATAGTCATTCATATGATCTTTGTGAAAAAAAAAATTATTTGAAAGAGATAAATGAATTTGTGCATGAAAAGGATATTGTTGAAGAAGATAACCATGAAGTTACAAAAAAATTTGGTCCATTGTAGGACTTGAAACATTAGAATTTTTGGGAAAACAGACTGAAGAAGAGTTTATGGGTGGTGCAGGGGCACCCTTGGTTTCAGGTGCACCTTGGATCATATGATGAATTTTTGGTTTTTGTTGTGTTAATGTTGATTTAATTTCAATAAGGTCTTTTTAGGACATTTTAAGTCATTTGGAGTCGAGTTTGGGTCCTTAGTTGCAAGGTAGGGAAAAAATGCAAAAGTTGTCAATATTATTATTCAAAAGTTGTCAAGCAACTTTGCAAAAAGTGTCAATTTTGTGTTTTGTTAGAAAAATAATTCAAAAATTTGTTGAAGGTAGTTGGTATTGATGGAGAATGTATATAAACACCCTCCAAACTCGAGTTGTGGGTTGGAGACAGTGATTTTGAAGTTTTATTGAATGAAAACAATCATTTCCTGTGCATTTTCTAACGTTGCAGGCTAATCTGTTGTTTGGTACAAACCAGGTACACAGTCTAAATTTTGAATTGCAACTGATTGGAGGTTGTTGTAATGTGAATCTACTTCCTTTTACCTTTTGTGGCATCAATTTTCATTTAGTATTTTGAGAGTTGCAATTTTCCTAAAAACTATCTAAAACCCTAGCCAGGGTAAACAATGAGTGAAATAATGTGGTAATTCAACCCTCCACCTGTGAAAAATCACAAAAATGGGTAGAGAGGTCTATTTTCCTATGCTTTATCATATTCGAGGTTTTTAGGGAATGTTTTGGGGGTTTGCACGTGCATTTGAGTGACAGTAAGTCTGATATATGTTTGTATCAGACTATGAAACATCATGGACATAAAGATCTTGTTGAGAGAAAGCCTAACTTGGATTGGTTGACACAAATAGTGTAAAAGGCATGTGGAGAAAGGTATTTCAAGCTTGAAATAAGATTTTTGAGCATTGGTGAAGGGATGACACAAGTTGTGTCTTGACTGTCCCAAGAGGGTTGAAGGTGCACCATTGTCCAAGTTGTAACCCTATGAACTGTGGCATTGTAAAATAATTCTAAAGAGGTTTCTCATGTTCTTTAAAGTCCTTTTGAAAAGTTTCCATGCTGTCTCTATTATCCTAATTCTATTGGAAAAAATTCCTAAAAGAATCCAATGCCAGGGTCTAGGAAATGTACTTAAGAGAAACAATGAAGAAAGTCTAAGAATACCTTGCCATGTTGGGGTTGTTGTCATAGTATAGGTCCTTCCTCTACATCATTTTGGTATCATAGCAAGGAAGATTAGTAAGAGGTCACAAATAAGTGGAATTGAAAACAAATCAAGATGCCTCCAAGAGTGAATCTAGTTGCTGGAGAGGTGAGGGAGATAAAGGAGAACTTTACAAGAGAGATGAGGGAGATGAAGGCCATCTTTGAAGCCAGACTTGCAGAAGTTGAGACCAACTAGAGAAGAGGAGTGGTCACAAGAGATTTGAGTGACCAAGAAGAGGAATAATAAGAGGTGGGTGAAGATACACCATGAGAACAACAAGAAGAAGAAAGATATGTTGAAGAGAGGAGGTTGGAGAGATTGCTAAAGGTAGTTAAGAGCATAGCTCCGAGACTCGCCGCGAGTCTTTTGGACGCGGCGAGTCCCGCGCCGAGCGGCCCTGGCCGCGTCCTAGGCGCGCGGACATGCGCGTGGCCGCATCCAGGTCTGGACGCGCCAGACGCGCTGGACGCGCCAGACGCGCCGGATGCGCCAGACACGCCAGACGCGGCGAGTCCCGACTGTGGGACGCGGCCGCGGCAGCAGCGGCCAAAAAGGCCAAAAACACATTAAAAGAAAACATTTTTTTATTCTGTTTTTTGACTTATATCTTCTATTTCGCCCTAAAAAGGCACTCATTTCATTCATTTGGAAAAATAGGAGGAGAAGAGAGAGTTGTGAAAAAAAATAGGAGGAGAAGAGAGAGCAACCATCAACTTGTTGAAGACAAATCCAAGGGCATATATCATTTAGGGAGCTTCATACCAGCAAGGAGGTGGATTGAAAGCTCATTACCAGTGATTTGGAGGAGTTTCTATTGCATTCCAAGCTAAATCTAAGAGGTAAGTTCGATTTTAATTGATTTTTTTGTGTTTTTTTAACAAATATTTCATTGTAATTTGTAAAATCACTATTCTTTTGAGTTTGCATATTTTTTTTACAAACCCTACTTGCAACTTAAATAATTTTAGAAACCCTATTTTGTGCAGCCACATTCATTTGCAAATCATACCATATTATTATTTTCACAATGTCTCATACCCCAGTCAGAAAAGACCCTGCTTGGAAACATGCTGAAATCTTTCCCGGAATGAAAAAAGGAGACGCCAAATGTTTCTACTGCAAAACAATATATCATGGAGGCATAAATCGATTAAAATATCATCTTGCACGCATACCCGCCCATGATGCAGTGGGTTGCCCTGTAGCACCTATTGAGGTTGTTCGTGAAGTGCAGGTGCAATTAGAAACTTTTGAAAGGCAAAAAGAAATGAAAAAGAAACAGAAACAGGAGTTGCTGAGTGTTGGAGTTGGACAGGGACTTGGTGCTGTTGGAGATGCTTCTTCCATGCCTCCATACCGTCCTAGTGCTAGTGCTTGTGGTAGTGCTTCTGTTTCTGCATCAGCAATGCCTATGCGTACTCCTAGTGCTGGTGGCGCTGCTACTGCTAGTGGTAGTGGCAGTGTTAGCATTGGCCCTAGAGTTCGTAAATCTAGGGTGGACTCATATTTTGTACCACGCACTACCCTTGGTTCCCAACCGTCGCTTGAGAGCATGGGTTGGAACAAGGACACACATGATGCAGCCAAAAAGGCAATTGCAGACTTTTGGTACTACTGCACCATTCCCTTCCATGTAGCCAGGTAATTCTTTTTCATTTAATTGTTTTAAAATTTATATTTAAATTTTAGAATCTAGATGTATCTCATTATCTCATTATCGAATTCAAATTTTACAATACTTATGTAACTTATCAATTTATTTATGACATGTTATAGGTCACCTTTCTGGAAAAACATGGTTGATGCGATAACCATATGTGGGGCGGGGTTCAAAGCCCCTAGTGAAGATGAATTAAAGGGCCCACTTTTGACTCAAAAGGTGGCAGATGTGAAAGCACAATTAGAGGAGCAACGCAAGCAGTGGAGCATGATTGGTTGCACCATCATGACTGATGGTTGGACTGATAGGAGAAATAGGACGTTGCTTAATTTCCTAGTTTCCTCTGGAGGTAATTGTACTTCCTTCAATGCATTGGAATTTGAATTTTATTTAGTGAATCACATAATTTAATATGGCTGATTTATGTTTTTTAATTAATTGAATAATTGGTTTTGCTTATTTTTTCAGGTGACACCGTCTTCATTAAGTCCATTGATGCTTCTGCCCAAATAAAAAATGCCACATATCTGTGTGAGGCTATAGAGGAGGTGATAGCTAATGTGGGGGAAGAAAATGTAGTGCAAGTGGTGACAGACAATGCAGCAAATTATGTTGCTGCTGGTAGGTTATTGATGGAGAGGCACCCTACTATATTTTGGACTCCATGTGCCGCCCATTGCATTGACCTCATGTTGGAGGATCTTGGGAAGCTCCCATGGATCAAAACATGTGTGGAAGCAGCAAAAAATTTGCAAATTTGTATACAACCACACATGGGTGCTTAACCTTATGAGGCAATACACGGGAGGGAGTTGTCTTCCTGGCATCACCAGGTTTGCAACAAATTTTATCACGATGCAATCCTTGATTCGATCAGGGCGCTTTGTTTCTTTCTAGGAGTGGTCTTCCTCATCCTTTCTACAAGCCTGAGGGATTGCTGTGGCTGATTGCATTTTTGATGAGCAAGGGTTTTGGACACGTTGTGAAGGTAAAATTTAATTCTTTATTATGTTTAATTTTTAATCATATCTTACTTTTATTTGTTTATTTTCATTCACACTTATTTGTGAAACATGTTTGCACTTTGCAGTTTATTGAGCCCTTGCTAGTTCTCCTACGAGTTGCAGATGGGGAGAAGCCCGCAATGGGCTACATATATGAGGGCATGGATAGGGCCAAAGAGGCCATTAGATCAGTCTATGGTGGAGTTGAGGAGAAGTATCATCCCATTTGGGATATCATTGATAGATGGAAAAACCAACTTCATAGGCCCATCCATGCAGCCGCATGTTTCTTGAATCCGACCTTCCAATTCCACCGCGATCTCCGTGCAGATAGAGAAATTCTTAGTGGGCTTTACACGACATTGGAGCGGATGTTGCCTGCTGTTACTACACAGGTGGTGCAGGAGATAGATGCCTTCACTAAGGCACAATGAGACTTCTTTGCACGTCAAATGTGCAAAGATAATAGGACAACATTACTACCAGGTAAAAATATATTTAAGGGCATAATTTTCATCTCTTTATATTATAATTTATTATTAAATGTTGAACTTGAACTTGAAACTTGAAATGAGATTGATTTTGTTTCTTTTTCTCATCTCAGATAGCTGGTGGAATATGTTTGGTTCTGATACACCGAACCTGCAAAATATTGCCATTCGTATATTGAGCCAGCCATGCAGTTCATCTGGTTGTGAGCGCAATTGGAGTATGTTTGAGCACATACACTCCAAGAAGCGCAATAGATTGACAGTGGAGAGGATGAACGACTTGGTATATGTTCATTACAATCTTCGGCTCAGATACAGGAAGCTTTTTGACCATGACAAAACCCCAATCAATCTAGACGAGGTTGATCCACAGTCTGAGTGGACCACTGAGGCTACAGATGCAGTCTTTAGTGACGAGGACCTTGATTGGGTGGACCAGGCAGAGAGAGAGGCCGAGGTTGTAGCCATGGCTGAGGAGGAGGCTAGCAGAGGCATAGATGCTGTTGGTGAGCGTGGCATGGAGAAGACAGGCAGAGACTATGACTCAAGGCTCCAGACCTTAGGGAAGGATGCCCTCCACTACTGCCATAGGGCATAGAGTCATAGAACATTTTGATTTGATGTTATATTTCATATTTCATATTTGTATGGAACATTTGATGTCATGGATTTCATATTCCATGAGTTTTGTATACATTTGACTAATTTTATATATCTAAGTATGTTATTTCCTTCAGCAACGCAACTACAATGTGTACCTTATACTTATGTAATCGTTGTATACTTATGCATGTGATCAAATTTGATTTTATTTGTGTTGTATTCAATAAAGGGTGCTTGAAACAAGTTTTAAATCCTTAAAAATCTCTAAATTTCTAGGGTTTTTCAACGTTTATTCATTTTGCCACGTCGGCGCCGCGTCCGCGTCCAGATTCGCTGAGTCCCGCGCCGAGTCGCCCTCACCGAGTCTGAGCCGCGTCCGCGTCTCATTACTATGGTTAAGAGTAATGGTTCCAAGGTAAAAATGGAACTCCCAATATATTTAGGAAGTCTGAATGGATAATAACTAGTTTGGATAGGAGAGTTCGATAAGTATTTTGAGTTTGAGGAGATACCCGAGGGGAAACAATTGAAATTAGAAAGAACAAAGTTGAAGGGCCATGCATCCCTTTGGTGGGACTATGTGCAAGATGATAGAAGGAAGAAAGGAAAGGAAAAGATCACATCTTGGGATAGAATGGTTGCAAAATTGAAAGGTAAATTCTTACCTAGTGATTATGCCATTCAATTTTATAGAAGGTTGCAAAATTTGAATCAAAAGGACATGGATGTGAAGACATATACAAAAGATTTCTATAAACTAAGCATTAGATCAGGTCACATGGAAGAAGATGTTGACAAAGTTGCAAGGTACTTAAATGGGTTAAAGTATAGCCTTCAAGATGAGTTAAGTCTCATCAGTCCAAGAACAATAGAAGAATGTTATCAGTTGGCCATAAATGTTGAGGAAAAGTTGAGAAGGAGAAAAGAAAAGAAAAGTAGGGGTAGAGGAAGGAATTTTAGAGGAAGAGGATCATTTTCCGATTCAGGTCAGTCACATGAGAGCCAAGGAGAGATAAGTAGTTCTCAAGAACAAACCTTAGATTCAATGGGCAATTTTAGGGGAAGAAGGTCAGATTTTAGGGGCAGATTTGGGAGTAGAGGAGGATGAAGTGGATTCACTAGGAAATGTTATAAGTGCAACAAATTTGTAGGCCACTAAGCATGGCAATGCATTGAAGAATAGTCATCTACTTCTTTTAGGGGTGAAAGGAGGAATCAAGTTGCACAAGGTGAGGATAATGAAAGTTTCAATTCTCCATCATACAATGTTGATCTAGAAGTTGGGGAGTCCTTGCTAATGAGAAGAACCCTAATTATAGTGCCCATAGAGAAGGAACCACCACAAAGAAAGTTACTCTTCAAGACTACACGCAAATTCCAAGGTAAATGATGCAAAGTTGTTATTGATTCTGGTAGTACTAAAAATTTGGTTTTTGTTGAAATGGTAGAGAAGTTAAAGTTAAAAATATTGCCTCATGCAACTCCATACAAGGTTTCTTGGTTAAAGAAAAGGCATCAAGTGTTAGTGAATGAGAAAAGTTGGGTAGAATTCCATATAGGGGTTATAAGGACAAGGTCTTGTGTGACATCATCCCTATGGATGTTTGTCATGTACTCCTTGGTATATCATGGTAGTATGATAGAAATTCCAAACATGATGGTAGAAAGAACACATATTTCATAGAAAAGGATGGGGTTTCTTACACACTCACACCTTTAAAAGAGGAAAGACAAGAACCACAAGTGTGATCTAGTGCCATGTTGGTAGGTGAGGAGTTTGTACAAACCATAGAAAAGGAGGAAATGGGCCTTACAGTCATAGCCAAACCTAAATCTGTTGTGACAATAGTAAAGATGGATGAGTTGCCTTTGGAGATCCAACATTTCCTCAAGGAAAATGCTGATATAGTAGTGGAGGAAATTCCCAAGAGAGGTCTTAGTCCTCATGTATAGTTGCTAGAATGGGAAGACAACCTTTCAATTTAGTTGAAGATGCTAAGTATTTGCAAATGGAATATGAGGATGCCACCCACGTTACTTTTGATTTGCTTAAGCAATTTGGTGATTATAATTCAATACAAGATGATGTCAAGAGGCTCAATCCCAATTTGGAGCTTCAATATTTTTTCTTGCAGACTGATATGAATAGGGAAGAGGGGAGAGCCTTTCACTATGAACATTCCCTAGAGAAGGAAGCACTAAACATTGTAGATTTGGGAGGCAACAAGAGGAGACACAATGCTCTCATTTAGCACTAAGACAGACAGACTCAGTCCTGAATTTGGTGGAAGAGAAAAAAAAAACTTATCTTGCAGGTGAGAATATTTTGAGAACTCCTAACAGAGGTTCAAAAGAGCAGTCTAAACACACAAGTTCTCAGGCTTGAGAGACATGGAAGAGGAGGAGGTTGATTTCAATATAGATTTTGTTTTGTGATTTAACACCCCATACTCAAGGTGATCTCATTGTGAGTGGGCTTGCCTCAGCTGCACAGGCATCCTCATTATGTTTCTTGGGTCTCCATTCTAGAGGACCTTGAATACATTCTCCCTCTGAGAATTGTGATTTTAAGGCACCTTGCCTTGGTTTTAGAACACACCTTGGATCCTTGTTGGAATTACACAGTTTTGTTTGTTGATGTTGATTTAAATATCCAATAAGGTCTTTTAGGCCATTGTAATTCATTTGGTGCATGAAGTTTTGCCTTAGTTTTAAGATAGGAGGAAAAAATCTAAGGGTGTGTATTGCTTAGAGTTGTCAAGCAACACTAAAAAGAAATTATCAATTTGTGCTTTGTTTAAATGCAAAAATAATTCAAAAAGTGGTTGAAGGAAATTGGTCCTTATGGAAAATTTAAACACCCTCCAAACTCGAGTTGTTGGTTGGAGACAGTGATTTTGAAGTTTTATTGAATGAAAACAATCATTTCCTATGCATTTTCTAATGTTGTAGGCTAATCTGTTGTTTGGTATAGATTGTACACAATCTAAATTTTGACCTGCAACCAATTGGAGGTTGTTGTGATGTGAATATACTTCCTTTTACCTTTTGTGGCATCAATTTTCATTTAGTATTTTGAGAGTTATTGCAATTTTCCTAAAAATTGTCTAAAACCCTAGCCAGGGTAAACAATGAGTGAAATAACGTGGTAATTCGACCCTCCACTGGTGAAAAATCACAAAAAATGGGTAGAGAGGTCTATTTTCATGTACTTTATCATGTTCCAGAGTTGTAGGGAATGTTGTGGGGGTTTTCATGTGCATATGAGTGATAGTCTAATATATGCTTGTATCAGACTATGAAACAACAGGGACATAAAGATCTTGTAAAGACAAAGCCTAACTTGGCTTGGTTGACACAAAAAATGGCCAAGGAATGTGGAGAGAGGTCTTTCAGGCTTGAAACAAGATTTTTGAGCATTGGTGAAGGGCTAACACAAGTTGTATCTTGACTGTTCCAAGAGGGTTGAAGGTGCACCATTGTCCAAGTTGTAACCCTATGAATTGTGGCATTTTAAATATTTTCTAAAGAGGTTGCTCATGTTATTTAAAGTCCTTTTTGAAAATTTTCCATGCTGTCTCTATTATCCTAAGTCTATTGGACCAAAGTCCTAAAAGAATCCAATGCCAGGGTCTAGGAAATGTACTTAGGAGTAGCAATGAAGAAAGTCTAAGAATACCTTGCCATGTTGGGGTTGTTGTCATAGTCTAGGTCCTTCCTCTGCATCAATGGGGAAGATAGTGAATAAGGAAATTGAAGGAGTAACAACAAATGAAGAAGGTGACTTATTAATACAAATTGCAGTAGTAGAGGAGTGGCTTGTGTTAACAACAGGTGAAACAAAAGTTGCAACAAACATTGAGGTTAATTTTAAATTTTTAGAATTATTTTCTGATAAAGAAGAGATAAATTTATATGGAAATGGCATGGTTTACAATAATGGATATGAGATTGTTACACTAGTAGGGAAAGAGGGGAAGATTAAGATATTTGATGATTTTTCAAAATTTGTTGAAGTTGATGTTCATGCTGATTTATATTTTGATGAATTGGTGAAAGAAAGTGAAATAGGAAAGATGGTTAGGGGCAGCAGTAATAGGTTACAAATTGAAAAATAGCAAGGTATGATAAATTTTATTGACATGGAAGAATGGGAGAATGAAGGAAGACAAGGTAAGAAAGAAGTGCAAACGAAATTCTTTGTTTATATGAGTTTGTTAATGCTAATTTGTATGTAGATGTTGATAATGAAATAGTAGGGTGGAAAGAAGAATCTTGGTATTTTGAAATGAACTTCATGATGGGAAGAAAGAGAGTAAGGATGAAGGAAGGAATAGATAGGAAGATTCAAAGTAGGGTGAAGAAGAAGAAAGAGGTTGATAAGGAAGAAAAGTGGTTGACGAATAAACACAGGATCTTCAAATGTTCATGAGCTCCAACTCATGGAACATTTATTCTTACCCCAAGTGTTTGATGTAGGAGCATCCAGGGGTACCAAGCAATCTTGCATCCCCAAAAATATTTTATTTTAATTCTACTTTTTCTTGTGTGGTTTCTTGCTACAAGCAACCTTTCAACACTTGATTTGGGCACACTCTAGGCTTTAAAAAGAAATGTTAACTTGCATATGAATTTTTAAATATTATAATTGGGAAAAAAATGAAGTCAAATTGTTGTAACCAATATTTTATTTATTGGCTCAAAATATGTAGTTTGGTGATTTTGTTATCTGCACATTTAATGTGCTTAAAATCCAAAAAAATGCAGTGGAAAACTGATATAAGTTAGAATTTTGTTTGAAAATTATTTTGAAAGATAATTTAGAGCTACATACAAGAAAGGGAACCAATGGAGTGTATATTTATGGGAGGTTATAGGGGGAGTTATGAGCAACAATGTTAAGAAAGGTTATGGAATTCAATGCATTTTCAATTTTACAGGCTAGAGGATTTCCAATTCCTCATTTGGGGAGGTATGGAAAATATTTTATTGCTATTATTGTAGGGAGAAGTCCTACGCCCAAGAGCTGAATGAAGCAATGTGGTTGAAGGGTTGCAACTGGAAGTGACAAAAAGAAGTTGAGAAGGAAAATACCAACAACATCCAGAGTGCTGTAAAGGATTTTGGAGGTGATTTGAAAGTGTTGTAATCTGATTTTGGCTTGCAAGAAATTTCTTTTTAGAATGTTTGAAGTTTTCTTTGATTGCTTGTAAATAGATGTTGCAGGAATGACATAGTCTTGTAATTGGTTAAATATTTGTACTCCAAGTTGTTGCAAGAAATATTAGTTGTAATAAAATTTTCAAATTCCCTATTTGTTGTGGTTCATATTGTGTATTCAAAAATCCAAAAAATTATGAAAGTTTAAAAGTTGCTAGAAGGGATCAAGCACCATTGTTCAGAAATGGGTTTTCAATGTTTTTAGCCTAATTTTTAGCATGGTTGTCTTGGTAGAAAAATTGTGAATCACTCTTTTTATTGTATATGAAGGTGGGAGCTTCTACTACCAAATTTTTTAGTGGAAATAGAAATTTTTTGCACATCCAAAATAATTTCTGAAATGTGTTTTGTCAAAAGTTTTCAGTGCACTTATATGCATGATTGATGATTTGTATTTCAAAACTTTGTGGGTTTATTAATTTCCCTATGAAAACCATTTTTATTATGTTGGGTAGATGAGATATTGGTGTGGTGGTTGTGAAGAACAACACCTCGACTTGGGGTCTTGGTCTTTGAATGCATCACAACAAAACATTACTAAAATTAAAGATAACACAAACTAGTAGCAACCAACCAACTGCAAAACAACAGACATAAAACAATAGTTGAGAAAAAATAGAGAGGGTCCATTTCATGTTCTATAGGGTGTTCTCCACCTCCATTTCCTAATTATAGTGAACATTGAGCATGAATAGTAGTTCATTCTTCTCTTCCTCGAAGGTCTTTTTCTTATTACCCCGAGTCCTAGCACTTGGACCCTTCTCTTCTTCTATCACAACCCTTTTTCCCTTTTCTTTAGTCATTAGCTCTTTTAGATTGCTACCACCCTAATTCATAGCTACATATACTCCTCCCTCAACTCTTTAAGTTTCTCCATGAGAGCTTTGAGGGTTTCCACACTGTTCTTAATTAGATAATGGCTAATTTTAACAGACCCTGAATATTAGAGTCTAATTCTTGAACTTCTTCTCCACACCCTAAAGGTGTTCCTCAAAGGCCCTCTTGAAATTCAAGACAAAATTTTCCAAATAAAATAACCTTTCTTTTAACTCATTCAACTCAGAATATGAATGATCCTTAATATCATTAGCAAACTTCTCCTCTATGACTTTGATTTTAACATTAATTTTATTGAGTTCAAGCATGAACCATTTTGTAAGCCTAAAATTGCAGGTAATCCCTTCCCTAGCCATTCTTAAAACATCAAGCATATCCACACTTTCTTCATGAAGATAGGAGAAATATTCAGAAAGGGGATGGATGTTACCTATGTCATAAGTGACCTTACCCAACTTATTCCCCATGTACTTTGCAGCGACATCTGAAATCTCTTTTCCTTTACTTGAACCAATCCTAATACCTTTTTCCTGCTAAATGGAATTTCTCTACAAATTCTAGTCTTCCCCTTCGTCCCTCTCTTTTCCATTGTTTGAACCAAACCCAATTGCTAAATGGAATTTCTCTATACATCAAGGTCCTCTTCATCATCCCCTGTTTGTGAGTTGTCAGACTAGGAGCAAGCTTTTTAGGTTTTCTTTTTGGGTGGGGACTTCCTTCATCTTCTTTTGCTGACTTGAATCTGAGGGAGAGGAAGAGAGAACCTCCACCAACTCATCCCCAACTTCAGAGTCCATCTTACAATCATCATCTTCTCCATCATCAAAATTATCCAAACTCAAAGACAAATAATCCAACACTTTAGGGTTTTTCTTGTTAGCAAAGTCTTTACCTTTTAGAGACTTTTCTAGAGAATTTTCCTTGATGTGCTCCATGATAAGTAAGATTACGCCCTCATGTAAGACAAGATACCTAGGATTTTTTATATGAGCTTTCACTGAGGACTCTAGAGAAGCTAGCAAATAGAAGGGAAAAAGAAACTAGGAGCTTATGCCTAAAGTGAACACCTAGAATAGCAGTAAACCACCCATCCAAGGTGATATACCACATTATAACTCCAATAATTTGGGACCAAATGGATTTGATAGATCATGTTGATTCTTAATTATCTCCTCAAAATAAAAGTTTTGAAGATAATAGTATATGTAATATGCATTTTATGGTGTATATTTGAAAGAAGGAAATTGTGTAGGTAATTTATTGGTGTCACCAATTGGTACAAATTATAAGTTCAATTTTAGATTAATTTTTAAATGCACCAACAATGTGGCTGAGTATGAAGTGTTGACACCTGATTTGAACATGACCTCTAGGTATGAACAAAATGAAAAAAGTTATATCATGATTCAAATTTGGTCATGTCTTAGATTAGGGGCACATATTATACTAAAGAAAAATATTAAGGATGTATGAGAATGGAGAATTGAATGAAATACACATTTTTTTTATGTATTTGACATCAAGTGAGTGGATAGAGAAGATAATGCTATATATAATTCACTTGTTGTCTTAGTATCAACATTTGATACTTCCATGACATCTCCCCACTAGAAGTACAACATTGAAATCCTCACTAGAATTAGTATTCTTGAAAAAATCTACAATTGAAGTCTTTAATGATGACCAATACATTTATGAGCTCTTAAATTGTTGTAATCACTTTGAATATTAGCTAATTTATTGGAAACCCATGGTGGAAGAAAATGAATAAGGGAAAGAGACTCTCTTTGGGAATGAGATTATATAGCTCGAAATAAATTCTCTTCTAAGAGGTCTTGTCTATCTAGAAATATTGTTCAACAATGTTGGTTATAAGACATGAAGAAATCCCATTAGCAAGGTTGATGTGGAAGTAGTAAACTTCAGAACTAATGCAACTCCTAGAATGATATACCTTGGTAAGAAATTTAAACCAATAGAGAAGAAAATGATACTCATATTATTTAAAAATTATGCGAAGTACTTTGCTTGTTATTATGATGAGTTGAAGGCTTACATGAAAGGTTTGTTCTAGCATATACCATTTCGTTGGAGCTTGGAAAAAATACTTTTTGACAAAAGCAAAGACCCATCAATCTCACACTTTCCCCTCAAATGCAAAAATAATTGATGAAGCTAAATAAATCCAATTAGACATTTAGAATGGGTTTATAACCTTATACTACTGACAAAGGAAAATGGAGACATTATCCTTTGTGTAGATTTTAAAAATTTGAACATCAAGTCATTGAAGGATAACTATCCACTGCCTAGTATGGGCCACTTTCTATAGTAGATGATAGAGTCATAATTGATTTATATTATGGATAGATTCTTAGGATACAATCAAGTGATGGTCAAAGAGATCAAATAGCCTAAGACAACCTTCACTACAACATAAGAAAAATCTATTTATGTTAGAATATCAAACAAATTGAAGAATTATAAATCCACATTTTAAAGAGCAATAGATGTTGCATTTGTTGGTCCTATAAATTATATTATGGTGGTCTACCAAGGTTATTTGACTACATACTCAAAGGATTGAAATGATCATTGCAAAAAATTGAAATTAATCATCCAAATGTTCTTAGAGTATGGGATTTTTTTGAATCTTAAGGAACATATATTTGGAGTGGAGGAAGGAAAAATCATTAGATAGATTATGTCCAAGGAAGTGGTGATAATTTATCTAAAATGAGCCAAGGTTGATGATCTCATCCCCTAGCCCAAGATAAAAAAGGTAATCTAGTCATTGCTTGGGTATATAAACTTCATTATGAGACTTGTTTCTAACATTATAGAGAAAAAAGACCATTTCTAAGGCATTGAAGAAGGGATGACTATAAAGTTAGGATAAGTAGTCAATTGATTCCTTTGTGGAGATCAAAGATGCACTCAAGAAGGTGCTTGTACTAACAAGCTCAGATTATTGAAATCCTTTTCAATTATTTTTCTTTGCATCATTTTACACTATTGTTATTGTTTAGGTACAAAAAATTATGATGAAAGTGAACAACCAATAGAATTCTTTAAAAAATATTTGAGAATTTTGAGTTGAGATATTCCATCATGGAGAAAAATGCATATGCTCTTGTCAAGACAATCAATAATTTCTAACGTTATTTGGTAGGATCGAAAATGACCATTGTTGGTGTAAATAAAGTCTTGTACCTAGTTAATTCATTACTAGGGGACTTATTTACATGTTAAGTTTACTTAGGTCCTAGGAATATTTATAGAAGGTGTTAGTTGTTATTAGTTGTTATCTTATCTTTTGAATTGTAACTCATGTGACCTAGGTAGTTGTGATAAGTTGTCTCATATCATAAGATTAAGACACTTGTCATAATCTTGTGTTATCTTATGTCTCACCTTGGCTATATAACCAAGGAATCTCTCATACATTGTACATCACATTGAGTCATATTTGCATAATTGATAGGAATACAATTTATTCTTGTCATATTCATATTCTCTCTTTGTGCTTTCCATTTGGCCTCTAGATCATGGTAGGCTATCTCTGTAGCCAATTCTAACATGGTATCAAAGCAGGTTGGGTGCCTTTGTTTTCCATTTTTTAAGAGATATTGGTAAATCTTGAATAGTTGAGTATGCTCTTCTCTTGCATCGTATGATTATCTGGACAATCAAAAAAACTTGATAGTGTTGATGCTAAACATGAGAAAACTAAATGAATCTAAAACTAGAATCAAAACACTTTCAACATCACGTCAATGAAGCCTCTCCTAAATGAAAGAAAATACAAAAATTTAATACTAAACTACGAAAAACAAAAACATGAGCATTCAAAGGAAAAGTAACTCCATCACTTTCCTATAATAAAGATCTTGAATTACACATTTGATGCTCTCAAATTTTCACAAGAACAAATGCATCAAGAAGCTATGATGAATAGATGTAAATATTTTTGTGATTGAAATGAAATATGTATCATGGTGAGAAAGGAGAGGGCTTATATAGATGTCCTCACAAGATAGATTCAGGTTATGAGAGAAATGTGGGATTAAAATAGTGAAATGGAGAAATGGATGTTTATCCCATATTGTTTAATCAAGTGAAATTGATGGGAATGAAATAAATAAATGGGAGAGTTTATGGTATGATGGAGGTTTAGGAATTTAGAATAAAAGTGGATTTGTGAATTAATGAATGATTCAATTAAATGGATTTATATATGAAAATGCAAATGATTTAATGAAATATGCAATGGATACATATTTATGTAAATATATGTATGAATATTTTAATAATTATGTGAATAGAGTATGTATGAAATGGATAGATGATTTACGGATAACTGATTATGCAAATGGATAAATGATTATGACATTTTAATGATTTAAGTGAATTAATGAATGAAGAGAGAAAAGTATTAAATGAATTAATTAAATAGATAATAATATCCAGTTAATTAATAGAAGAATAATAATATGACTGCGAGGATAAATTTTAAGCATCTACATTTTGCCCCTCTTTGAGACAATGCAACCTGTCACGTTGTTTCAAAGAAAAAAAATTGATCAACTGAAACATGCCCCAAGGATATCTTGGTAAGGATGATGATAAGGATGATATACCCCCTTGAGAGATTGATCGAACAAGCTGTGATACAATTAATCTCAAGATAGATCATGGGGAGAGGATTTGATAATTGATATTGCACAAATGATTAAGCATAGATGCACATTTGATGAAAATGTGCTACTGAAAAGCGAAGATGTACATTTGATGAAGATGCACAACTAATAGGCGTAACTGAACAATTGATGGAAATGCTTAGTATTGCCAAGTTGATAAGTTGATTAAGCTGATTGAGATTGATGCTAGCACAAAATAATGATTGATTGATAGATTGAGTGATCAAGGAGCATTGGAGTCCCATACTAAAAAGAAAGTTGATTGATTTGATATTTGGATAAAAAGACATGTATTAGTTGGATAAAGTGATTAATTGATCTTTGAGATAAGGAGCATGAAGAAAAATAAAATGATGAAGGAAATGGATGATGAAAGAAATGATGGATGGAAAGGGATATGAAAGAAATGAGGGTGATGAAATGTCTTGTGCTTTACATAGTGCTTTATCATCATAGACCTTATTATATCACAAATTCGTATAAGCATCTAGATAACATGAACATCTAGACAACTTGAATATTTTTTGCATTTTTATTTAGCAATGAAGTATAAGCATCTAGGTATAAGGACCTTAGATGACCTGAATATTTATTGCATGGAAGACTATAAGATTTGGCTATGGAGATAGCCACCAAAGATCTAAAGGCCTATGGAAAGCACAAAATACTTAGAAGATCAATATGACAAGAATAAATTGTATTCCTATCAATGAATGTGATGCAAGATTACCCTTACACCACCATCCCCAAAAAAATATTTTTCCTTTATGTTAGCTTTTTGGTAGATGTTTTTTCATTTTTGGATACCTTTTTCATTGAATAAGAATCCCCAACTTTCAAAACTGCTTTTCTACTTTTTCTGGTAGAATTGCTATTTTTAGTAGGTATGAATTTAAAGGTGTGAGGAGGAAAAAATTTATGGGAAGATTTAGGATAGAAAAATAGAAACTTTGGTGAAAGAATAAGGCCAAGATCATTCCTAGTTTCAAAGGTATTCAAGTTTCAGTTTCCCAAAATTGCCTTAAAAACTATTTTGAGTCCAGTTTGAGGCACTAAATGGTCCTGTACGGGCCCAAAAATTGTTGGAACCAATGGAGCAAGTTCTTAGCACATTCTACACTCTAATACCTTTCCAACAGTTCAAACGACACGTCAAACAGAGTCCTAGATCAAAAGTTATGGCTTGCGAAAGTTGGTCAATTTTTGGAAAATTGCTAATTTTTGATTTGTGACTCAATTTCTTAATTTCAAATTTCAAAAATTTGCACCCAACCACCTACATTCAAAATTCAAATTGTATTTTTGACTTCAAGCTAGAAAAAGGCTACTTAGGACTCTTTTTATTGAAAATTCTAGGGGGGATTGGAAAAGAGAAAATTGTATTGGGAAAAGGGGAATTTCTTTTTAGAAACAATAAAAGTGGCATGTATTGTAGCCTATGAGGATTTGATCCTCTGTAATGTAATTTATTTGTAATGAGAACATATTATCAATAAATACATAATAATTCTGTTATTACCTCTATTGTGTGCTTTTCTAAGTCTCAGGTTGTGATCTTCATCGCCTTTATTGTGTGCTTTTTGAGTCTCAGGTTGTGATCTTCATTAGAATGCAAAAAGAGTCAATGTAAAAATGTAGTAGAGACCCCTTGGTTATATAGCCAAGGTGAGATGCAATATGTGATAGGATTATGACAAGTGTCTTAATCTTATGACATGAGACAACTTGACACAACTACCTAGGTCACATGTGTTAGTTGTCAAAAGATAAGATAACAACTAATGACAACTAACACCTTCTAGAAAAAATATTACAACCTAAGTAAACTTAACATGTGAATATGTCCCCTAAGTCCCTAGTAAATAAAATAACTAGGTACAAGACATTTATTCACACCAACACCCCCCTTAAGTACAACTTAGGGGAAGATTATTATGCAAATGAATCAAAGATGGGTCCCAACTACTAGGCTATGTTAGGTACCCATGAACAAATGCAATGCAATCCCTCACAAACAGAGAAAAGTAGAAAAACCGATGGGACAAAACTCCTCCCTAAAAGAGAAAAAAACAAGAAACATGCTCTAGGAAGGACAAAACATCAAGTGAGGAAAAATTCCCCCCATAAGAGAGAATGAAGATAGTCCACACAACCCCCCCTCAAGGGTGAGTCCTTGCCCAAATGTCACAAGGTCAAGAATCCCCAATCTTAACTGAAGAAAGAGACAATGTAGAACAATGTGAAGACTGATGCAGAGCAAACCAAGGATGATGATGAGTCCTCCAAATGCTGCTTCAAAAGAAATGCCAAAATGTGACACACACTGACAAAAAGAATCAAGTACAACTGTAGAAGATGCCACATAACTGGTGACTGAGCTAAAACTATCAACTCATGAGTAACTACAAAATCTGTCGATGAAGAACTATAGATGAATCCACATTTCAACAGGAATAAGGTCAGAACCAAGGAGACAACTATACGAGTATCAACTGGACACTCTCTTGATAGATTGGTATATTCTTATCACAACTTGGAGATAGGTATCAGTCTCTAGAAGTAGAACCAAATTGCTGAAGATAGGTAGATTGCTTGCAAAATAGGATTGTCTATATGGTATCTAGTCCATCACATCGAAATGCATGGGTAACTAGCTACTGCATTCATTGAGTATATAGGAACTAACACTGGATACATAGATTAATCCAAAGAAGCATACAATATGATAGAGTACATTGAAATAGGAAGAGTGTGGTACTTTATTTTAGTGTGATTACAACATTACAAAGAGGAGAACTGCAACAACCATGATGCAAATCTGGAAATGTTGATGAAGAAGCCAACCAAAAAAACCCAAAGAAGAAGACTATGAAGAAAGTCGTCCAGGTGGATGTCAGTACAAGCAACTGGCCCCATTTGACTATCAGTTAGAGGAGCAGATGGTGCACGACAAGGCTCGATCAGTAGGAAAAATAATTTCTCCAGATTTGCTTATTAATTGCAATTTGTTTTTTAAAAAAACTTAATTAAAAAGTTTAATTTAAAAACTTTTTTTAATAATAAAGAATTTTGTTTTTTGATAATTTTTTATTAAAATAAAGAAAAAAAATTGTTTTATTTTCTTTTAAAACATTAAGAAAAACTTTATTGAAAAACTAATGAAGAAAAAACATATATTTTTTTATTTATTAAAAAAATTAATTAAAAATTAAAGAAAAAACTTTTAAAACTTTTAATTTAAAAACATAATAAAAAAATCTCATAAAAGATTTTATTTAAAAAACTTTGAAAAAAATATTAAAAAAACATAATAAAAAGTTTTATTTTAAAAAAACTTAAAATAAAATTTAAAATAAAAAATAGGGTGCAGGGGGTCGCCAAGGACACTGCTCCCTGCAACGGCCAGTGGCTGTGCAAGTGGTGAGCCCTTGCCACCACCACTGGCAGTGAGTTGTGGTCCATAGGTACTATCAGTACCTGCATACCGCATGTTTTGCCAATTTTTTTATGTTTTTTTTTTAAACTTTGTTTTTTAAAAACAAAAAATATGTGATATGAATTTTTATTTTCTTTTAAAAATTAATTAAATTTTTTGTAGAATTTCTTTTTTTTAAAAAATAAAAAATCGTACCACTGCGCAGGTAGGGCCATATGACCCACCTGCTAATTTTTTTTTCCTCTAAGAGCAACTTTGTCCAAATTCGATGATTTGGTAGTTGATCTTGGGGTTTTTGGCCCTTCTGGACGTGATGGCAACGTTATTTTTGGCTCAAAATGTTCTCAAAATATGGCCACCTCTTAGATCTAGCAACCACCATCAATCTTCAAATCATTCTAGATTTGGCCTCTAATGTCTGACTGGGATGAAACAAAAGGAAAAAATGACTTTTTCAGATGCTCCAGATGCAATGGTGAGCTTAGATATGATGCAATAAGCTCCCAAAATGCACTTGCAGTATAAAGACAAAAATGGAACCCACCAAGAATCTGGTATTTCTATCACACCTTTCTGATTCTCAAGATCATCCAAAGATGCAAGAGAAGAGCATACTCAATGCTTCAAGAAAATACAAGATTGCACTCAAGATCTCCTAAAAGACTAACCAAAGGCACTCAACTTGCTTTGATACCATGTAAGATTTGGATATGGAGATAGCCACCCTAGATCTAAAGGCCTATGGAAAGCAAAAAATACTTAGAAGATTAATATGACAAGAATAAACTATATTCCTATTAATGAATGCAAAAAGAGTCAATGTACAAATGTAGTAGAAACCCCTTGGTTATATAGCCAAGGTGAGATGCAAGATGTCATAGGATTATGACATGTGACAACTCGACACAACTACCTAGGTCACATGTGTTAGTTGTCAAAAGATAACAACTAATGGCAACTAACACCTTCTAGAAAGAATCTTACAACCTAAGTAAACTTAACATGTGAATATGTCCCCTAAGTCCCTAGTAAATCAAATAACTAGGTACAAGACATTTATTCACACCAATAAAGACACTATCAAATAAGGAATGCTCTTATCCACACTAGACTCATAGGTCCTTGATGATTTTAGACAATCATTGTCTTAAGATGAGTCAACCTATAAATAAGAAACAATCCACAGACATTAAACAAGTGAACATTCCCCATCCTCACCTCTCTAGTCCAAGACATCCTCGAGAAGCTAAAAGACATGCCACCAATGATAAAATCATAAATCAATCAAAGACTAACAAACAAACATGCATCATGCTTCAATGTAGAATTGATTCTTGTTACAGTTTATGCATTTGGTTGGAGTTGAAAGATGGATTGATAGGTATGTTGCAATGTCTACTTGATTGTCAATCTTGTTGTGTTTTGATTTTGTTGGAGTTCAAAGCTGCATGGTGATTTGAAAGTATCATTGTTTTGGGATTTTTGAAGTTATGTGATTTTTTTGGAGTTTTTGGAATATTTGATTTTTTTGTATTTTTGGAAGTTTTTATTTTTTTGGATTTTTGGAATATTTGATTTTTTTGGATTTTTGAAATATTTGATTTTTGGATTTTGGAATATTTGATTTTTGGATTTTCAAAATATTTGATTTTTGGATTTTTGGAATATTTATTTTTTGGATTTTCGAAATATTTGATTTTTTTTGGATTTTTGGAATATATATATTTTTTTGGATTTTTGAAATATTTGTTTTTTTTTGGATTTTTTTGAAGTTTTACGATGGAATGAGTTGAATTTCAAGTGAGCAGACAGACCGAGAAGATAGTTTTTCCTTAACCACGAGATGCCAAGTATCCCAACTCATAGCTAAGGTCGAGGCAATGCCCCAATGCAGGATATGACCAACTTATTATGCATGGAGTTCGCGAGCAAGCGAGGGGAATTCTGAGCAATTCACAAGCCATGGTGAGTGTGAAAAGGTTATTATGAAGTGGAGGGTGAATGGAAATGGGATGGAAAGATCAAGTGGAGCTCCAAAGGAAAGAGGAACAAAGCCTCTACACATGGCACTGATTTCTTGGTTTTTACCATGGTACTTGCTCAAGGCACCACCAAAGTGGTTTTTTCCATTGAACAAATTGATTTCTCTTTACTTTTTTGATCTTTTTGTATTTTTAGGATATTCTTTGGATTTCATGGTCGTGAAAGGCATAGGGAATTTGGAAAGAAATGGATTGATCGTGGGAAATGAAATCAGTTAGCTTCTCATTCGATTGTTGCTTGCAATGGACAATGTCAACAATAGTGACCTTGGAGCCAATGTTTGCATGAAACCACTGTAAGAATTGATTCATAAGTTGGTCAAAAGAAAAGATGGAATTATCAAGAAGTGAGCAAAAGCACTCCAACATGGTCTCCTTAAGGGATCGTGGGAACAATTTTACTAGCAAATGATCTTGATGTAAAAATTCACTACACAAAGTGGTAAATGAATCAACATGTTTCTGTGGGTCTCCCTTACCATTGTACTTATCAAATTTTGGTGCCTTGATCCCTTGGGGTATGGGAGCATTCAAGATGTTTAAAGTGAGAGGGCTACGATGATAGTACGAAGTAAGAGTGGACTGAGTGGAAAAAATAGTTAGGTTGGCTAGTTGAGATTGCATATGACCCATATTTTATAGGAGGGTATTTAAGATGGGGTTAGATGGTGGGGGAGGTGGATTATCCATCATGAAAAAGAATTACATTGTAGTAGTTTGAAGTGCAAAGTTAGGCGAGGGGGTGTGATACCCCAAAGGATTCTGAGATACATTAACCTCAGGAGTAGCGAGAGGCACAAACACAACATTTGTGATGTTACTAGAAGACATAGGGGTATTTTAGGATTGGAATCTACCATATGAATAGACACCTCAAGCATTAGAAGATTCAAATGGGTACCAATGATATCCAATTGGGCACCTTGAGGCTGACTCAATCCTAACATGTATGAAGGTACACGAGTCTTGACTATGTTGGTTAATACACGAAACAACTCAAGGCCCTTTTGATCTAAGATAAGAAAGTTTCTTAGATTATTGATAATAGGAGGGACTTGAGTATATAGGTCATCACAATTTAGGAAATCTTCAAAATGTTTAAGGTTCTCCTCCAAATATTAAATTTGAAATTTTTCTCAAAGGGGACCTAAGAATAGTTTCATAATCTACAAAAGACTGAGATCTTAGAGGAGAATTTGGTTCAAAACTCAGAGGAGAAGAGTTCCCAAAGACCGATTGGGATCTCTGGTAGGACTATACCAATTTGGAGGTATGGTAGCTCTCAAACTTCTCCTAACTACGTATCCAAAGGTTGTGGACTGGATTTTGAAGCTCATAGAGGATTACTCACAACACACAACCTTACAAGATCTAGAAAACAAGAGAAGATAGTACAAGAAGGAAGAAAAGGTTTTAAAGATTTTAGATGATTCTTGGAAAGATTTAGCAAGAAGGTGAGTTTTAGATAGGCTCACCAAAATGTATAGGAGGGAATTTTATACCCTCAAGATAACAAGATCTCAAGGATAAAATTATCTCTGAACTACCTTAGTTGACATGACTCAAGTGAACTAGAAATAGAGGGATGCAAATTTTTTAACAAATACATAAATTATCCAAACCTTTCAAACATCAAAAACCAAAAGTCTAGGGTACAAAGGTTTCTTGGACATCTCAACAAGCTCTTTGTCTAGGAAAAATGTGTGTCTATCAAAGGACAACATGTTGCACTAGTGTCTCATACCGATAGAAAACAAAAGTTGTCACTAGAAAACACAAAATGTTTTACATAGATTTCTAGACGTGAAAGGGGTGTAAAATATGAACGTGCAAAATTAAAGTTACTAAATGAAATTTAAATGAAAATGATAAGAAGAGGTTCTAGAAATCACCGAGAATATTTGATGGAATTCAAGATTTCTTCAAATAGTTCTTCCACCTACACCTACACACATAAGATTAAAGAGAAATGTTTGGGTGGTTGTATAAGAGTTTTCCTCAATCAAACTCCCATATTGGTGTTTCCACCTCCATGAAAATCCTTAGACAAGATAATGAAAATAGACATGAAATAGTATAGATGAACAAGATGCTAATCAAAGACATAGATAGTATATTCAATGAGAAATGATTCTTGAAGAGTTACCCCTTTCAAGCACAGAAGTAAGGCTTGTTGATGCAATAAAGAAGAAACAAGGACCTCCGAGATGACAATAGCCTCCTTGCAAGATGAGCTCGTGTTTGCAATAATGAAGTTTACTCTGGAACCCATATAAGAGTTCTTTGAAATATATATGTGTGGAGAGATGGAGAAAGTTGTGTATACTCAAGAAAATATTGTAGAGTGGTGGAGAATGAGAAAATAAGAGAGCAATGTGTTTTTCCTAGAGAGCAAGAATGAGTGACTTCTAGAATAATCAAGAATGAAGAATTCCCTTGAAAAGTGCAAAAGAGAGGGACTTTTTGGTCTAGGCAAGCTACCCAAGTGATTCCCAATAGGGTTGCAAGTTGGTAGAGACATTAAAATGCCAAAACATGGTAGGTATAATGTCTAAATGACCACCTTAGTCATGGATTTTTGTGGGACACTAGCATGGATCATGGACGTCTTCATGGGGTGCATTGGTCCATGGGAAAAACATACTTAACGTTCAATGAATTGGGCATGCTAGATGGTGAAAAATGATTTCAAGTTGAGAGAATAATTATCTTAGTTTATCTAAAGAGGAAGGCATATGTAATGTGAAATTGCATAGGGTGCAATTTATGACATTACATATTCTTTCTTTCTATTACTATTGCTTATGATCTAGAGGTTGATCAAATGGATGTGAAAATGGATTTCCTTCATGGTGATGTGGAGGAGGATATTTACATGACACAACTAGAGTGTTGAACATCTGGAATACTGAGAGAGGGGTGAATCAGTATTCTTTTAAACCACTTAAACATTTAAAAATTCAATCCTCATAGCATAATCAATTTCTAGTAATGAATGAAAGCATGAAGACAACCAACAACATCACATAACACATGAACAACACATGTTTACGTGGAAAACCCAAAATGGGAAAAACCACGGTGAGGATTAGCTCACAATATATTAGAACTAGTTATTGTATATTACATAAGTGCTCACTATAGGTGGACTCACTTTCCAAGTGGAATCACTGCCCACTAAAAGAAGAAATAGACAAAAGAGAGTGGTGAAACACAACCAAATTTGAATTATTACAATTGCATCTAACATATGCATGAATTACAGTTCCATTGAAGCTCAAAATATAGACTTTACACACTTCGTATTGATTTGAATTAGTACTCTACTTTGCTCTGCATTCACTCTATATTTACACAATTCTCATCCACAAACTCTTGTCACGTGTCACTATTATAAAAACACCAAAAAAGATCCTTCATATGTATCTACTTCACCTACAACATCAATCAGGTTGACCTAATTAGATGTAATATGTAACTTTTTGGCTCAATATCTATACATACACAGTTCATGCTGAGATTCAAAATTCATAACAATTCAAAATAGGTTAGAATAGACCCAAAATAACACGCACATTCTAGATCAATACATATTCAACCTCCACAACACACAAAACTCATTAGGTTGGCACCGATAATGATCTAATAATAATGTTTACCAATTGTGCATCCACAGTTAGATACATGGACCTCTAAACTCTATGCCATCTAGAAAACACACTCTATTGATACTTATTAACAACCCCACAAAACCACACAGCCAAATTCAATCGATGGAGAAGTGTGGATTCACCAAAATATATACACTGAACTGGAAAACCCCTGTTACTATCAAGTCGATACATTGTCACTCATAAGTTCAACACCAGGAGACAAAACAAGATGAAATTATGGATTTAGGTTCCTCTAACATCCAACATTATTATATTAGAAGCACAAATCAAGAAATTATATAGTGGATCAATGTGGACCCAAAAACCAGATGTCTTGTTCACATAATCACCTGTATTGATACTTAGTCAATTTCCATATCAGACAACTTCACCAGACCAAACCTTCTTGCAAAATTTCCTTTCATAATCATCCTCAAACATGCTCAAGCCATCCAAATAGATCTACATAATGGTCTTCATACTAGAATGCAATGTTGACATCAATGCAAACATTGCAATGCATAACTATGCTACTTGTGCTCATCCCACATGCTCATGTTGCCAAAAAATGCATCAATGACAATGTAATGTCCCCTTTCTAATGGAAGCACTTAAACCTCAATCTTGCATTCAATGTGTTTCTCAAAGAGACATTCAAAGTGTTAGAGATCGATAAAATTTAGTGATAATATCTAATAGGATCAAAGATGATATAAATATTTTATTCTTGTCAAAGGATTATTCATTTCCTTCTTATCACTCACTATGAAGGATTCTGCTATAATATATTTATTAGGGTAGATATTAAATGCCTTTCAGGATCCCATAGATGGAATTCTATTATACCATGAGAATACATATAGAGACATGAATCCATTCCCCATACATCAATAGATCACATTTATTAGATAAGTATCTTAGTGTAAATGGCATTAAATAATTTATTTATCAAATATATGAATTACAGTGCATAGATTGCCACCATATTATATTTAATATATATATTTATCACATATATATATATTTAAATATACCTGTTAGTTCTAACTATTATTAAATCCTTGAATTTTTGTTAATCATTCACTTATTTTGTTTATCTTTGACTCTTCTTTAACGTAAACTCTAATTGCCTATGGCTGCAAACCGAAACCCCTTACCTCTTATCGACCTGCAAACTCAGTTTGTCCCTCGATTCTTCACGACGATGATCTCTTAGTCCTCTACTATTAATGGCTATAAAGTATATCCGAAGCTCTTAATCTCCTTCTTACCCTCCCTGATGCTTTTGAAATATGCTCTCTTTATATCCCCGTCTTGGCCAAAAGACATAATCGTGCCCATTCCTCAAGGGATGTGCCTTCCATTACATGTTGCTTTAATTAATTGATGCCTCTAAAGTTAATGACATGTTACTGGCTTAGATATAATTGATAATATTTAATTGGATGTCTCTAATCATCTTATCCTTTATTATGATTAGTGCCTTGTCCATAGTCTCAGATAGTATTGTGAGTTCCTCCTGGGCAGTTGTAAGAATAAAGATGATATTGATTAGGCCAATATGCTCAAATTGGATTGCCAGTAAATGTTTGGAACATACATTGTAATGGTTGCTCAAGTCTTTGACTTGGGCGGTGACTTGGTATCTTTACCTAAGTGCCAGAGAGATATTCGATAAACCCATGCTCCCTTTATATTATAAAAAATTATATTTCTTTATAATAATCATAATTTCCATTTATATTTGATTATTTAGATTTTCTTATGAATATTATATTATCTATTATATTTATAATCGTAATTATAATATTATTTTATATTTATATTTTATATACTTTAATATCTATTATATCATAATAATATTTATGACGTTATTTAATATTCAAAATTATAATATTGTCTTGGACAATTATAATTATGTAATATCAAATGGTTAACTATTTTAATTATGCTTCTTTATTATCTAAATGTCATGATTTCAGGGGCATGAAAGTACTCATTATTCCAACAATCTCCTCCTTTGTCATTGATGGAAACATGCCTTAATTATCTCCAAAATTACTCTCCAAACTTACTCTTCCCCTTTGACATCAAGGGCAAAGGGCACATACAATGGTTTGCACATACAATGGTCTTCTCACATACCAGATCTCCCCCTAACAAAGATATTCATATATATACAAACTAAAAAAATGATCTGACTCCCCCTAAGAATTCCATTTACTACATCTGGATCAAAAAATTGTACTAAAAAACACTTTACACCATCCACATATGTACACAAAATTCTGAAACAATAAACTAAAATGTATAAAAGTAAAGAAATATTGTCACCTAGAGTAGGAAGTTGACTCTTGCAACTTTTCAAGATGAGCTTGCCATTCTTGTTTTCCATCCTCCCAACTCTTCTTTGTTATCCCAAGCATTCTGCTATGTTTTTCTAACTCCATCAATAATTATTTACCTTTTTATAGAGTGGTGGGTATCGGATTTAGCTTTGTAGCCTTATCAACACTCAACAAGGTATTGGAAATAGATATGAACTTAAAGTTCACCAGGTTCCTGAGATTACCAAACTGCAAAATGATCTTCTCTTTTTGCACTTGCAGTTGGAAGAAATGCTCATGTAGACTCTCTATTGTTTCCCTTATGCTTCCATCCAAGTCACTTGTTAGATCATAGGAACTGGAAGATTTGTCAATCTGCGACTTAATTGAGTCCATCATATCCTTTATTCTTTTGGTTAATCTAGGCCACTTCATACAAAATTGAAACAAGGCTTTGGCTTCTACTACACAAGTCTGCACACCCTTAAGATTTTCTTGAAATTTATTATGCACATGGGCACACTTCTCCTTGACATCTAGCAACCTTTTCTCATCCACTTTCTTCTCCAACTCTTTTTATAACTTTTCCTTCAAACCGGTGGCATACTCCTTAAAAGAATCAGTAAAAATTTCAAGTTCTCCATACCAAAAAGGGTGTTGTCAATGACAACACCGAGTATGGCTTCATGTAGAACTTTCACAACCTCACCAATCAATTATTAACTCTTATGATGTATCTCAATTATCTCTTTTTGGGCAGATTCATGGAAAACATTTCCTAGTTCAAGCTTGTGAAGAGGGGAAATATTTTCCATGTCCACATGCCCATGTTGCATAGGCAGTTGTAACAGTTAGGTGAACACTACAAGCTAGATTTAAGCTTCATGCTTAACAAATCCTTTAAAGAATATTTGAAGGTACCAAAAGATTCACTAGTGGGCTTTAAGCTCTCCTATGTAGCCTTCTCTTTCAACTCCTTGTCACTAGTGTTAAATGGTGTCTCCACTTCTTTCTTTCCTTCTGCATCACTAGATGCATCCTCATTCTTCTGTTCAATGCTCTTCTCATCATCTTCACCATTAGCATGTTCTTTTTTATCCAAAGGAGTGAAATTCTTTGGTTGTCCTTGAGTGTTCTCTATATTAGTGTTAGATACCAGAGGAGGTGTAGAAGTATCCTCCTTTGTAGTTTCTTCTCTGGTAACATCTCCTTCTTCAACATTCTTGTCAACTTCAACATTTTCAACAATAATTTCTTCCACTTTTGGAAGAATGCTATAGTGTACATTTCCT
The DNA here is from genome assembly GCA_007258455.2 of Sequoia sempervirens. Taxonomy (NCBI): domain Eukaryota; kingdom Viridiplantae; phylum Streptophyta; class Pinopsida; order Cupressales; family Cupressaceae; genus Sequoia; species Sequoia sempervirens. The sequence continues at coordinate 352,774,371 of VDFB02075321.1, forward strand.
TCCTTTGTTTCATTATCATGTTGAGTATCATCACTTTGTGCATCTTCATCTAGAGCATCCATCTTGGCATACACTTATTTTATGCTTTCTAGAGTCATTCCCATCCTTTGAGCTAAGTTTGCAACCTTTTCTATAGACATTTTTTGGAGCCTCTCGAGATCATTTTGATCTCCTCTCATGAGGGTTGTCACCCTTTGCTTCGTTTTGAATTCATTATTGAATAATGTATCCAATGTGGATTTATTCTCTTCGAATAGAGGAGCACTAATCTTTTCCAATGCACATGCCTCCAATTTATCCTCCTCCTCTATGGATTCTTGTCTTCTCTTAATCAATATATTCCATAATCCTTCAAGTAGCTATTTTTATCTATTTCTCATATCTACTTCAAGAACAACAATATATTTTACAATGGCTTCAACAATGGTGGCCTTGTCCACCTCATCTACCTAAATGTATAGTTTTGTATTTTCCTCCAACATTTCATGTTGGAAAATACCATTGGATAGTGCATCTACCTTCATAGGATTGTCAATTCTTACTGGAGGTTTCTTCTTTTTATTTTTCTTCTCTTTCGATGTCTTCTTCTTGCTGCTTCTTTTTACTTGCTTCACCTTGTGAAGCTTCAACTTTCCTCTTGTGGACCAACTGTGGTCCTTCTTCTTCTTCATCATCCATGTTCACACCAAAGTACTGCTCTCTAGTAGCCTTGGTCTTCACTCTCCCTTTCATAGGGCCAGTTTGTTGTGCTGCTAGAGCAACCTTTTCCTTCTTAGGCCTCTTTTATTGTTTTATCAAAGAAATCTTTTCGTTCATTGGAGCACTCTCAAGTACTTTCCTCTTCTCTCCTAAGGTAGGCTTAGTCCTGGAGGACTTTTGGGCAACTAGAGGAGTGGTAATTTCTCTACCAGACCTCCTTACACATGATGATCCTCCCAGAGTGCCAGACATAGCCTTAGATTTTTCACTTGTTCTTTAGAGAGGCCCATAGCCTCAGTAACTATCACAATCATTTTCTCCACTATCTTGTTGATCTATTTTTTCCTTTGGTATAAGTGGAATTTTTTGGCATGAAAGTTTTTCATTGATGTCAAAGGTTGTGTTGTCGCTGAAATTAAAGGAGGTACATGAAGTCAAGAGGAACAAGGTGAGACTCACATTCAACACACTGAGGTATATTTTATGTTTCAGTTTGATTGCACTACATTCAAAGGTTATAAGGCTTTGGTATTCATTCATGAGGACAGTGGTATAAGGATTTGGTAAACTTTTAGTTTTGTGAGACATCATTAGGACATTCACTACATATGGAAGACATTGTCAGATTGGTTTGGCACACATTCAGGTGACATATTTGGCAATGTGGAATTTTTGTTGATTGATTCAAACATGATGGTATTGATAGTGTTTTGGATTTGCTGTATGGTTGGTTTACACAAGGTACATGAAGTCAACTTCATTGCAATAAACACAAGCAATAATACATTGCTTTGATATTAATGTTTTATTCATTATATATGAGAAGGATCTCGATCTTATTTTGTTGAGAATATAATTGTATGGTATACATCACTGTGTTGATTATTAAATTAGAGGCATATCATGCCTTGATTCTTAACCAAGGCAATAGTGATTATTCACTATCCATAAAGTGGACACATTTTTGAATTAAAGGTTTTTAAGGTTTTGATTTCATTTGTTTCAATGTGATAAAGATCACTCATCATATTTGGTCCTATTTCAAGTGATTAACTTGAACATCAGGTATCAGAACTTTGTAACAAGTAAATAGTAGAATTGTGAACAAAAGAGTTACCAACACCTTTAGGGAAAATAGGAACTTTCAGTAACATGTGTATATCGGGCATAAAGAATTTTTATGCTTTATTTTTGCAAAGTTTGCAGTTTGGTTATTAAGATTTCAAACTTAGGGTTTGAATGATAATGGGAATTTTTGAATTATGAGTGTAATCATGAGGTTTTCGATTTGACAAAGCTCAACTTGAGCTCAAACAGTGGGGTGACTAAAGTTCAAAGCTAGATGGTTATGTTTCCATAATTCAAGGGAACGAGACAAAATTTTGGATTGTGCAAATCAGTTTTCAGGTGATATCTCTCTTGGTCATTGTTGTTGTTATAGTTGTATAATCAGTTTTATGTTAAAAAGATAAATGTTTTATTAAGAAAGGAAAGGAAAATAGTATTGGGTTGGGTAACCCTAGCATTTACATGGCACAGGTTTGTTACATTTGTTAGAGCATTGATAATGTGGGTATTTTTTCTTTAACCAATATGCGGATATGGTCAAGACTTAATAGTTGTTGTAGAAGTTGAAATTCTATTTGTACAATTATTTTCAGTTGTGTGTTTCTCCATGATAGGGTTCAGTCCAATGTGGTTTGGGTTTCAATGTTCTACTCATTACATTGACTATGTCTTCTATGCATAGTCAAGTGACAAGGATACATATGCACAGGTATGTGTATGGTATGTATACTTTTTCAAAAGCAATGCATATGTGATAACTATTATATGTGACATGTAGTGTCGAGATGTTGGGGGTCTGTCTTGTATTTGTTGTATAGTCTTGATGCATATGTGTTGTCAGTTATAATACATTTTGTGCTTAATTTGTGGTGTCGGTACCTTGGGTTTATAGTGCATACATTGTATTGATCATACATGGGTTGAAAGACAGTTTTATGAAGTTAACAGGTGGAGTCACATTAATGACTCAATATGAGATAGTTTGATACAGTTTGAAAGTGGTTTCTCTGATGATTACATTTGTTGACAAGTGGCAGCATATCAGGTGATAATTTTATTTAAATAATTATTTGGCATTGTTATGTGTTCAGAGGTTTTATAGAAGGAATGAAAGCATAATCTGATTTTTGTAATAAGAGTTCTGCAAAAATTACACAAAGAAGATTGTAATTGGTACGCTTGATATTTTAAAGATTCCATTAAATGAATCTTTAGGATACTAAGTGTATTGGATTGAAAATGAAATGTGATTTGTAGTGAAACAAAGTGATCCTCTATAGTTGTATTACTCTCTATTCAAAAATGTATAGTGAAGTTAAAATGATCAAGTCAGTGAGACAAATTGATCATTGCCAATGAGGCATATTGTATTAGCCAGTGAGGCTTGTAACCAGTGAGGTTCTTTTTCCAGTGAGGCTTTGTTAGTGAGACAGTGAGGCATTTTGAGTGGTTTTTATTCCCCATGAGGGTTTTCCACTCAGGAAAATATTTGTGTTATGGGATGTTATTATCATTGATGTGCTTGTTCCTCATGTTCATTTGCTTATCATATATCATTCGATTTTAAAGTTATCCTAAGTTTATTTGGTCTACACCAACACATATTCATCATATATCATTGTTTGAAATGATGTTCCTTGCTCATCTTCATTATGATCAATCAAAATTTATAAGTTAATATCTATGTTATGGTATCTATTGTTTGTGTGTCTAATATGTGAACATCCTTACTCTTAAGTCTTATGTTCATGAGTTAATTTTTATCATAGATTGTTTCATAAAATTGTGTTGATGCATTCTTGACATTGATCTGTTAGTTTTAGTTTTCGTGATGCCTATCTTAACTTAACAAAAGTTGTCATAATGTTCATAGTTAATATGATGCCTCATCTCCATTCAACAAAAGTTTCCTTTGTTTCAAAGTTTTGTTTCAAGGTCTTGTTGAAATTATTATACCACTCATTCACCCCCCCTCTTAGTGGTATTGTAATCCAATATAATTCTATGGACTTATCTTCATAAGTTCCATACCTCTCTTCAGAGGTGTCTCTTGGCTTTCTTAGCATGTAGTCCACAGACCCTACAATATCTTTCTCAATGATTTCATATCCCATCTTTGGGATCCATATTTTTCTACATTTTATAGCCTGTGTGATAAATTCATCCTTTGTCACCAAGAATGTAATGCCATTCTTGTACTTCTCCACCATCTTATGGGGAATCCTCTCCCTTTCTTGCATCCTCTTTTAAAATACTACAAAGAATTTTGTAGACACATAAAAATGACCTAGGCCTACAAGCTCTATTTTTACCACTTTCATCCTAGCATAATTATGACATTTTAATTATGTCCTTGGTCCACATTCGACTATTAATTAAATAATTCACAATTATTTAATTAATTCATGTCCTTTTTTCTTCATGATTATTAAATAAATAAAGTATATTTATTTATTCAATATGTCGCTAAGGGTCTATTGTCCTCTTACAATTAAATAAATTTCTTAATTTATTTAAATACCTTTATTTCATTTATGTCTTCTCGATTATTAAATAAATGAATTTTATTTATTTATTTAATATGTCACTAATTCTCATAATTAAATGAATTTATTAATTTATTTAATTATATGTCATAATCCTCTAAGTTAAATAATTATGTTTAATTATTTAATTTCCTAATTTAACATTTCTCTCATTTTAAATAAATAAATTATTTAAAATGACTTCAAATTATTAACTGTCAGTTCATTTTAGTAAATAATCTAAAAATTGATTATTTATTGTCACACAAAATCCATATTTTGAATTAATTTAATTCAAAATGATAATCTTCTTCCAAAAATCAAGTAATTGAGAAAATTCTTGATTTTCCAAATCTGCTTTTCAGTTTAACTTTTATCTTATTGATTTTTTGAATCTTACAAATCAACTAGTCTTTATCTTCCCGATTTTCAAAAATCTTTATCTTTTTAGCTAATTATCACATTTATTCTCGACCGCCGATTCAATTTTCTCAAATGACATCTTGGCCACTCATTTAATGATTTTTCCCTAACCCTGATTACGGATTGTCACATGAAATCTCATCCACTGATTTTAGGCTTTGTCAGCTTTCAATCTCGTCCGTCCGCCCAAAATTGCATTTTCTATAAAATGAAAATTTTGCTTGCATTTTGGGGACTTCTTTATTGCAACACGTTTATGCTTAGATTTCACTCGCATACTTTGCACTTAGTTTATTGAATTTGATTACTTATTCATAGGCATTATGGTAATTTGTCATAGTCATGGGCATAGTCTTTATTTGTCATTCAAATCCTTCAAAACTTGCATAGGGCATAGTCATAATCATTTGCTTGTACATACGAATATGAGGGCAACAATCATACGCTGCAAGCTAGAAGGTGCTATGGAGGTGAATCATGGAAGCAATGAGTATCTGGTATAATCTTTCTTGTTTTTAAGCTTTCATTGTATTTCATAGTTTCATTGGGTTTTTATATTCACTTAATCTTTGATCTGCTAACCCATAGGAAAAATACCCATTGATACATTGGCGAACCCGATGCTGTTATTTTTTGTTTCCTTACGGTTTTTTATTTTTTGTCATTTTTGTAGGTATAGGTACAGAATGACGCATTTGAGTTTTCCCGCACTGCATCCGCTGCATCGTGATGCATTCGAAAGACAAAACACCACAATTGCTCTGCTGCACTGCAATCATAGTTTGAAACGCTGCATTTGATAGATTGAGCTGCATTTGAGCATTCAAACGACACATCTATTTTCCTGGACCGTATCTTCCTGTTAAACCAAAACACAAGATCAAGTCACATTTTCTACACAATGCGACACATTCGCTCTGCTATGACGCATTTTCCTGGTAAATTTTCTTTTAAAATTCTTCATTCAGGTTTTTCTGTTTTCTATTCTTTTCGTTTTGACATTCCGTTTTTCTTTCTGCATTCTGCCTAGCATAGGTTTTGTTTGTGTTACTAATTTTTGTTTGCAACATGTGGTAGTTACATTTTGAGGGTCCAAGACTATTTGATAAAACTCCTAACATGTGATTTTGTAGATTCGAGTGTCCGAGACTCACTTCCTAAAACATTGTGCTTGTTATTTTTTTAGAATAGAAAATATTTCTTTTGGTGCACATTAAATGAACATGATTTCAATACTGTCTGAATGTGTTTGAAAGTGGTAGGTGAATATGCTCTCACCCTGTGCAAACTAGGTGATCAGAAAGCCAGACCCACTTTGTTTTTGTGTAACCCTGATGCAATAATCGTAGTATCCTCTCCCCTTGCACAGTCATGCGATCCTGGGTGTAAGAGAAATGATTATTTCCTTTAGAAATTGGGCCTTCTAGGGGATTTCATCACCTCTAGGTGACTCAAACTGGCAACAGAGCTAAAGCCAAGCTCCTCTCGACTGGTATATAAATGTGAATCTTAAGGGAAAATATAAGATTACGAGTGCAAATGTGTCATACAAACCAAGTAGTACTCCCCAAAACCTTGTTGAGCTTAACCTCTTCAAGCTGGAGTGCCTCCTAAATGGAGATTAATCTTGTGCCCCATGTATGGCCACTCGAACGGGGGTCCCGAATTAAACACCATTGTTTAGTAGCCAAAAACCTTCTATTTTCTAGCGCAACACCGGTCGGTGTGAAGGCATCCACATCTTCACAGTCTGTATTAGAGGTGATCAATTTTCCATGGGATTTTCATGGGGGTTGGAAGCTTGGCTGGCCTGAGAAGAGAGTGCACTATAAGGGGGATCCCGTGCAACCAAGCTTCTGAAGTCACATGCTACTGATATGCAGCTGGGGAAACCCACGTGGAATCTAGCGAATACTGTCCCGACTTAACCATAGGATTGTACTTGTTCTCTTTTTTGTTTGATTACTTTCAAAATATCGTGCTTTCCAAGTGTTTTCTAGATACTGAAATGAAACAAACAACACTCAAACATTTGGAAACAAACAATCAAACTTTAAACAATTCAATTTTTTGACCAAAACATTAGAAAATTTGACTTTTTTACATTCTACACCGCATCTGTTAAACCACATTCGCTCTGTCGCACAACATTTGACAGTCTTTGCAACACATATGCTCTACTAAAATGCATTTTCTGGTCCAAACACCACATTCGTCTATCCTGCACCGCATTTGAAATTTGTAAAGCCGCATCTGATATAGTAAACCGCATTTGCTGTCTACAAATTTGCATTTGATAAACTGCATCGCATTTGCCATCTGTAGCGCCACATTTGATCACTAAAACACATTTTCCACCTACAACGACGCATTTACCTGGAAGAAAAATAAACACTGTCACATAATAGAATATGAATCCAAACATCTTAGCTTGTTGCCAAATATATTTTCAAAGAGGTCTCTGTTAGAAACCAAAAACTGAAATTGCTCAAAAAATCCATCATGTGCATTCACTAGCATGCAGTTTTGACCATAGGTTAAATTTCCAAATTTTTCATTGCATTTCCTAGGCGTCATAATTGCCATTTCTATCATAAACTTGTCCTTAGGCTTCATCTTGAAAAACTTTGGATTAGGCCAACTCTTCACACTTTGAAAAACCATTGTTTCAAAACTAGGCTATCTTGGGACATAGTCATTATTCCTCTTTTCAGTCATTGTCCTTTTTGTGAGAACCTCCAACTCAACAGTCTAGTTAGGAAGGCTCACTCGTCATTTTGACCTTGTCCCTTAGTCCCCTTAGCAAGTCCTTTGATAACCAAAATTGAGACATAAGTCAAGCTTAGAGTGGTTAAGCAAAACCTTTCACCAAATATTGTCCAAACCTAGTCCTCATTTTAAACTTAGACTTTGCATTGGCCATCTCTAGTCCTCATTTTGAACCTAGACTTTGCATAAATAATCTTAGTCCTTAGTCAACATTATCATCTTAGTACTCATTTGGCACTTTGACCTTGACAACCTTGTCATCTTTCCTTCATCATTTCCTTAGGCAAATGTCATCATCACCTTGCATTTGTCATCCTTTATTCCAAAATACAAAAAAATTAGTGTCATAACTTTTCATCCTAGTCTTCATTTTACATTCGTCATTTCCTTTAGAAAATATTGTTGCATTGTCATCCCTTATTATCAAAAATCCAAAAACATAAGTCTTGCACTTTCATCCTTTATCACAAAAATCCAAAAACATAGGCTAGCATCATCCTTACATTTAGTTTTCATTCTCATCACTCTCATTTGAGCAATTCCCTTTTATGGTGGAAACTAGACTCCAAAGAAAGAAAATACAAATGGAAAAATTTGGACAAGATTCCAATTCCAATATCACCAATTACACTTATGACCCAAATTGGACTTTTGACGACCCATTTAGCAACACAAATACCCAACCTCTCATGACCATACCATCCTCATCAAACAACCCCTTTGAACCATTCTTACGTAAGGATGAATATGGACAATTACTTAAGGAAAACCTAGAGGTAGCAACACAAGATCCAGAGGTGACCTACTTCATAGAAAAAATGTTCTTATATGACAGAGACAAATATTTGGCCATACTTTTAAGTCAAGGAGCTAAATTACCCCGTGGGTTCAACATTAATATTTTGAGACCGACATCTCCTAACCATAATGTCAACAATACAAGTAACATGTCCAATAATGGTCATCCTCCAAACAACACAAGCAATACCTTTTTTGATGCTACCTCACAAACGGTCACAACTACCATGAGTGCTACCTCCAACGTTCCAAACAATTCCAATTCAATCAATGCTACATCCATTGGAGGAACACAATTTGTCACATTGCCTACACTGTCCACAATATCGTCACAATTGTCCGAAGCCACCTTTGGGTGCTCGACAATGTGGGCAAGTTATTCCAATCCTCTATTTACCACTTCGGTAAATGCCATGAGGGCATCATCAAGCCATTCAAATCCTCCATTTATGACTACATCTAGTACCATGTGTGCATCTTCATCAAATCCTCTCATTGGTACCTCACATAATCCTTTGGGAGGAAGTAAACGATGTCTTCTTATTCAAGGATCACAACCAAATGTTAACACATCAACATAGTTTAATACCAACCCCTCTCAAGGACAAAACATGAACATTCCTCTGGGACAATTCCAACAACCCAAACAAGGCAATCAAAACACACAACCTATGGCATCTATCAGACACCAAAATATTCATGGTCATCATATTCCCCAAATATCGACTCAAATGGTTGGGGGAAACATTTTGACATATTCATCCCATATTCATACCCACCAACATGTTCGCAATCCAAACTTTCAATACCAACAACATGCAAACTAGAACACATCATACATGTCACAACAACACATCCCTCAACAAAACATCAATATCGCTTCACAATAAATGGGGGGTACATGGTGTACCAATCAATCCAATGTATGGTACCAAAAATAATCCTATAATCGATGCCTTGCGAGCTAAGCTAATGGGTTTAGAAAAGACAATAGAAAACATGCAAATATTCAAAAAAATTTTGCAAGTGTCATATGAATTATCCGTATATCCCTTTGACATGAAATTATACATGTCGCCATTCCCTCCGGGATATGTGTCACCAAATTTTACCAAATACAGAGGAAAGAAAAATCCTATTGAACATGTCTGAGAATTCACGACCAACTGTATGGACATCGCTTATGAACAAACGTACTTGATGAGACTCTTTTCTAAAAGTCTTGCAGGGCTTGCCCTTGAATGGTTCTCCACTCAAAAGGATATTCAAACATGGGATGAACTTAAACACAAATTCATAAAAAATTACTCGTACAACATTGACATGGACACCTCTATTACGAGCTTATGCAATCTCACGCAAGAGGAGGCTGGTGAAACTTTCATCCCATTCTTCCAAAAATGGAGAAGTCTAGCTAGTTGCTGCCACATCGACATACCTGAAAGAGAAAAGGTTGACATGTTTGTTCAAACACTTCTAGGCCCCTTAAAATATGGATTGTAAGTGCATTGTTGCACAACTTTCATAGACCTAGTTGAAAAGGGTGTCCAGATTGAGAAAGCTTTTATTACAAAAGGAGAGCTAAAATATGGTCCTAAAAGCATAATTGCAAATCCTCCTGCTGATAAAAATAAGTACTGGGTCAAAAATAAACACATTACCAATGATGGTGTTGTCGATGCCAAGGCTGTCAACACTATGGGTCCTATATTCGCTCTGAAAGGGGTTCAACTGCAAAACAAACCAACAACGATACTAACACCCCCTACCAATATCACTCCCAACAACCAAAATGGTCAAAATAGTCAAAATCAAGGATAATACTGTCAGACAAGACAATTCCCAAAAAGACGAACATACTCTACATTGGGAGAATCAATTGAGGATGTCCTTAAAAAGCTCCTCCAAAATGGTCTCATCACACTTGAAGAACCAAAGCCGTATGACCCAGGAAAATTTAAACCATCATGGTGGGATGATAATGCTTTATGTGATTACCACCAAGCTAAAGGACATAAGACATCGTCTTGTCGACAACTTAGAAATATTGTGCAAGACCTTATTGAAAGTCGAATAATTGAATTGGATGGGCCACAATTTCCATCAAATGCTGACCATACCATCCATAAGAACCCACTACAAGACTATGGTTCTAATAACGCTTCCACGTTAGGTCTTAAGACAAATAATAATCAAGCCAATTATGCCTGCACCAAGTATGACTATTTCGGTGGACCTATCATTAACAATGTATGAATTGATGATGAATGCATCAATACCATCACAGTCAAAAGAGCACCTCAATGCAACACTACTACTTGAAGTGGAAAGATCAACATAGCTGGTCCGCCTCCTACTAGACAACCTAAGATCACCATACCTGGTCCATCTCCTAAGCAACTGCAACCTAGCTCATTTGTGAAGTAGTGGCAACCCAAGAGTCAGTTTAACCTTATTGATCAATTAGGCAAAACCCCTGCACAAATTTCCATACTGGAGCTGCTTCGGATTTCTCCCATGCATACGGCTATACTGGATAAAACCCTACAAGAGTCATCCGTCCCTAAGGATATTGATGTCAACCAATTTGAGACCATGGTGGGATACCTCACTACACCTCATCATGCCACTTTTTCTGATCAAGATTACTCGTCACCCAAGACCAACCATAATGATGCATTACACATCAAAACTTTCATCCATAAAAAAAAGGTCAGAAGAGTTTTAGTAGATGGGAGAGCAGGATTGAACATATGCTCCTTAAAATTGGTTAAGGCTCTAGGATTTTCTGATGCATGCATAGATCCTACAAAGAGTATAGTTATAAAAGCATATGATGATGAAGAACATTCTTCTTGAGGCGTTATTTCTCTTCTTATTAGAGTGGGACTAGTAATTGTGGACACAACTTGCCAGGTCCTAGATTTGGAATTACCTTACAACATTTTGCTTGGTCGCCCATGGATTCATGCCCTAAAGGCCCTCCCCTCCACATATCACCAATGCCTAAAATTCCCATTTGATGGCACATAAATCACCATAAATGGAGACCTCGACCCTTTTCAATATTGTACCAACTTAAGGGGTATTTCCGAATATTGAGTGCCCATCAATGAAGAAGCTCCTAGCTCTTCTTCTAAATACATTGACCCATCCACACTCGCATCATCTTCCACATCCACTCCGTCCACATCTTCCACCACGCTACCATCTTCCGCACTTCCTAAGGCTGAGTCCAATGTCAAGATCTAAGACCTAGGCTATGGAGAATTCAAACTGCATACGACATATAGCATCACAACAATACCCAAGTCTCTGAAGGTCTATGGTCGACCATGTTTTAGAATGGAACCCAAAGAAATTTTCAAAGTTCCACCAAAAATGGTTTTCATCAAATGGGGAGACATGAGTAACAAGGACATTGCCGATATTACATGATGGCTCTATAAAGAAATGGAAGACCTACCCCCATTACCAGTTAAGAAATATGGCAAGGGATATGACATGATGAAGGCTAAGGGCTACGATGGAACTAGTAGCGTAGGCATAAATAAAACTGGACGAAGAGAGCCCATAGAACCTTTCAAAATACCAAAGTATCTTGGGTTAGGGTATGGATTTCCCAAAAATGATGATCAATGTACCAATGGAATTTTGAGTGAGAGTGTGCATGCTTCAGAAAGTGTTGAGACCGCTAAGGAAACCTTCACCGAAACTGACTCCCATGAGTGGGAATTTGGTTCCCAACGATCCCTAAGTGACCGTTGTCTCGATGAATTGTTCCTTGAAACTAGGGAACTTACCTCTGAACAAAGATTTTAAAAAACATGTAAAATTGATCAAGCATCGAATAATCCCAATTCCAAAGGCCCAAGGAACAATGACAAGCCAGATTCTACCCCTAACCTCATTAGTCCTCACCATGACATACCGATTCAACCATCTGAACCAAACAACCATCGGTCAGATCCATTTGAATTACCATATGACACTGACAACCATGACTCTGACTCCTTCATGCCTTACTTTAACAATGAGTATGAGACAAGTGAAGGGGAATATTGGATAGAGTCTGATGTGGAATTGGATGATGAAAAATTCATCTTCAATGTCTCTGAATTTGTCTGCATGCTTTCTGCATCCTCCCCTCAATTCACCAACGCTGATGATGGAATTTCCTTAGTCTACCCACAACTAATTGATTGGGACAAACAAGGCCCACCAGTCCTGGACACCTTTCAGAATGATGAGGCCATCAAAAAATTTATGGGATTACGTGAGGGAATACCCAGTGGTGATCACAAGGCAGGATTCACCATTGACCTAGATTGTGTAGCTTACTTTGGGGAGACTGCCCCATCCTCCAGTTGCAAAATTAAAAGTAATAATAAAGCAAAAAATGAAATGTCTTTAGGTGAAAACCGAAAGGCACCTTCTAACGACAAAAAAGTAAAAATAAAGGATTTATCTGCGGGTGAAAACCTCTCCGAGGCACCCAAAGATGGAGGACTGGACTTTCTTCCCGTAACTCAAGAGAAATCAGTTATGCTCATAGAGGACACCATAGAAGCCAACATATCAACAATAGAAGATCCCAAAATGGTCCCCTTTTCGCATCCTTAACTGAAGAAGAGAAACCAGAATTTCATAAATTCTTTGTAGATTGTAAAATCAACTTCGCATGGTCCTATGCCGACTTGTCAAGATTAGATCCAGAACTTGTTTTGCACCACTTGCCATTATTTCCAGACATCAAGCCAGTAAAATAAAAGTTGCGCAAAATGCATCCTCAAGTCGCTCTACTAGTCAAGGCTAAGTTGAAGAAAATTCTAGACGCTGGGTTCATACGGTCTATTGATTATGATGAATGGATATCTAACCTTGTGCCAATAACAAAGCCAAATGGGATGATCCACATCTGCACAGATTTCTGAGACTTAAAGAAAGCATGTCCAAAAGAATTTCCACTGTCGAACATAGATATAATAGTTGACCTCACGGTAGGATACGAGATGTTGTCCCTCTTGGATGGTTTCTCAAGCTATAATAAGATTTGTATTGCCCCTGAAGATCAACATAAAGCAACATTCAATTTCCCTTGGGGTACATATTGCTGGAATGTCATGCCTTTTGGTCTTAAAAATGCAGGTGCCACGTATCAGAGAGCTATGACCACCATATTCCATGATATGATGCATAAGATAATGGAAGATTACGTGGATGACCTTTTGGATAAATCAGTGACAAGAAAATACCATTTGAAGGTGTTAGACACAATTTTCAAAAGACTGGAAGAATACAAAGTCCAACTAAATCCTAAGAAATTTTTATTTGGCGTAACATCTGGTAAACTGTTGGGATACATAGTTTCTAGAAGAGGCATTGAGGTTGACCCAACCAAAGTAAAAGCCATCATGGCCATGCCTCCTCCCAAAGGAATAAGTGAATTAAGGACATTACAAGGTAGAGTACAATCTATCTGGTGCTTTATAGCACAATTGGTCGACAAGTGTTAACCATTCCAATATCTTCTGCGCAAAGGCATCCCCTTTGTGTGGAAAAATAAATGCCAAGAAGCCTTTTAGAAAATAAAAGACTACCTACTGTCACTGCCAATTCTTATGCCTCCCATTCAAGGAAAACCTTTGATCTTATACATCTTAACAACAACTTCGACGCTAGGGGAATTACTGGCACAAAATGACCACGATGAGAAAGAAAGGGACATACATTATATTAGTCAGACACTGGTCGGGTATGAGCTGAATTACACTTCAATTGAATGCGATTGTCTAGCAATTGTTTTTGTAGCTCAAAAGCTAAGGCATTATATGTTGAGCCATCAGACACAGTTGGTAGCAAAGATTGACCCCCTCAAATATCTATTAAGTCATGCAACATTGACAGGACGTCTGGAAAAATGGGTCATGATTATGAGCGAATACAACATCCAGTATGTAGAAAGAAAAACAATCAAAGGACAAGTCATTGCAAACCAACTGGAATACACACCTATGCAAAGTGATCATCCCTTAGTGGCAGATTTCCCGGATGAATCAATATTCCATACGAAACCTAAGGCACCTTGGAGGTTATACTTTGATGGATCTCATACCAATCGTGGCTCGAGGGCAAGAATATTGTTTATCACCCCTCAAGGAGATTCCATTCCCAAGTCTTTCCGCATAGCTTTTCCATGCACAAACAATGTGGTAGAATATGAGGCACTTGTTACTAGACTTAGAATGGCAATAAAATGGAAAATCAAAGCACTACATTCTATGGGGATTCTCAGTTAGTCATCAACCAAGTTAACAATGACTATGACACTAAGGATGAGAAACTAATGCCCTACAAATGAATGATTGAAAACTTTCAGACATATTTTCACACGGTGAATTTTGAGCAAGTTCTGAGAGCACATAACAAGGCAGCAGATGCAATGGCTACAATCTACTCTCTCCTTGACATTCCAACCAATCTTCCTTAGCTGGAGTTCCTGATAGAACAACTATTGGTCCCCACCTATGATATTCCAAAATCGAAGATGGTCTGCAAAATTGTTGGTCCTGATTCTCCCTAGTACCAAGACATTCATGACTACCTTAAGTCCCAAACCCTTCCCCCTAATTTGTCCAATAACCAAAGGAGGTCCTTTATCCGAAAAGCCGCCAGATATGCCATCGTCAGCAATACCCTTTACCGTCGTAGTTTTGACGACACCCTCATTAGATGTCTCGAAACCAACGAAGCACACACAAACTTATGTGAAGTACATGAGGGTATATGTGGATCTCATTCAAGTGGTCCTACCCTAGCTAAGAAGATAACTAGACTTGGGTACTATTGGCCGACCATTGAGAAATATGCACTAGAATTTTCTAAGACTTGCCGCCAATGTCAGATTCATAGCGATTTGATTCACACTCCAGCGCGCAAGAACTTCGACTGATCACTTCTCCTTGGCCCTTCGCATAATGGGGACTCGACCTCATGGGAAAGATCCATCCTACCTCATCCAATGGCCACAAATTTATCATCACTGCCACTGAGTGTTTTACGAAGTGGATCGAAGCCATCCCCCTAACATACATAACCAATAAACAAATCTCCAAATTCATTCTTAACTACATCATTTGTTGGTATGGCCTTCCATAATCCATCATCACTAACAATGGACGTCCGTTTAAAAACCAAGATATTCCTGAGTTATGTGAGCAATTCCATATCCAACATCATTTCTTCACTCCACATTACTCGTAAGGAAACGATCAAGCCAATGCGTCAAATAAAACCATCGTTAAAATCCTAAAAAAGACCGTCAATGACGCTGGCTGTGACTGGCATATCCAACTTAACCCGGCTCTATGGGCTTACCGCACTAGCATTCATATACCTACAGGAGCCATTCCATTCACCCTGGTCTTTGGAGCTGAGGCCATCTTGTCCATTGAGGTTAAAATTCTTTCTTTACGAGTCTCTCTGAAGGGTATTACCAACGATGAAGAATATAGACAGTCGCACCTACAAGAACTGGAAATGTTAGAGGAAAGAAGGAAAAATTCCCTGAACCATCTGTAGGAATATCAGAACCATCTCTATCACAGTTAAAACAAGAAATTCATGGTCAGGAAGTTTGACATTGGTGACCTAGTCCTCATGCATAATCCTAAGAATCAGGTTGATAGAGAAAAGCTGAGCAAGTTTGAACCAAACTGGTTGGGCCCGTACATCATCATATCCTCTTTTGGTTCTGGAGCATATCAATTGGCTACTCTAGATGGTGAACAACTGATGGAGCCTATCAAAAACCTACATCTTCACAAGTTCTATGCATAGCACCAGAAAGTCAAGCTAAAAACATTAAAAATACAAAAAAATTGAAAAATGATAAAAACAATTGTCACCTTGATGAAAACCTGGCAAACAGGCATCTTAGCGGCACAAAAAAAATGGAAAACATGATAAAAATAGTAAAGAGAAATAAGTCATTCAATGGTGAAAACCTGGCAAACAGGCACTTTGGACAAGTACCATGGTGAAAACCTGGAAAACAAACACCATGCATAGTCAATCATTGCTCAACCATCTACTCTCACTTTATTTGTCCTAGCCTATGATGAAACATATTTTCCATCATCACCATGACACTTTCCATGACATCATAACCTTCCTCTCAATGTTGAAAAAAGGTTGACATCAAGTCCTGCATACCATCCATCTGACATCGCATACATATCCCTTTTACATCTTTTCAACTTGGCTAAGTCTGGGACTTGACTAGGGGAAATTTTTTATTATGTGATCACAATAGGTATTGTACATGGTATCGACAATTGAAAAATTTCCTTAAAAAAAAAGAAAAAAAAAGACAAAAACATTATAAAATGTCTTGAAAAAAGACAAAAACATCATAAAATGTCCTAAAAAAAGACAAAAACATCATAAAATGTCCTTAAAAAAGACAAAAACATAAAAAAATGTCCTGAAGAAAGACCTAAAAATATCAAAAAATGTCCTGAACAAAGACCTAAAAATATCAAAAAACGTCTTGAAGAAAGACGTAAAAATTGAAAAACGTCTTGAAGTAACCCCAACAAACGTCAAACTGTCTCGAAAATGAAAAAACAAAGTCATTTACCGTCAAAATTTTGTCATGTCAATCAATCGGTCTTTGTCATTTGGTTGAACTACATTGTCTCTATGCATTTGTACATACGCAAAACTCATCTTCGAGTCCCTGAGGCATTAAGTCAGTCCTTATAGGTTTGTCAAAATAAAATCATGACTCAATCTTTGGTCATCAAGACAAAGTCATTGGTCATGTCGAACTACGAGGTCTCTGAGTGCATGACGTAGGCAAGACCATCTATCGATGAGCCCTTGAGGCCGTACTAGGTCAGTCCATTAGGGTTCATGACACTACACTAGCACACATGTCAAAAGTCTTCACGTCAAGATGAATCATTTCCAAATGGACAAATTCCTAAAATGAATTACAACAATCATTTATTCAACATGACAATCTCATCAAGACGTCAATCATATCAGCATGACAATATCACCATATGGTCAAACTTCAATCAAACTCAGTGAAAATAGGTCAAATTGTCGCAACGAGTCAAACTGTCAACTCTTGGTTATCCTTCAGATGTGTCCTTCTGAAGAATAGCCTCGGTCATTTATGCCTTAGGATGTTTCCTTCCTAGGCATCGTCATTGTCACCTGACATTTCAAGAGATCCTCTTGACATTCAAGGATCGCTCCTCTCAACATCAGTATCCTTTAGATGTGTCCTTCTGAAAAATAGCCTATATCATTTATGCCTTAGGATGTTTCCTTCCTAGGCATCGTCACTGTCACCTAACATTTCGAGAGATCCTCCTGACATTCAAGGATCACTCCTCTTGACATCAGTATCCTTCAGATGTGTCCTTTTGAAGAATAGCCTCTGTCATTTATGCCTTAGGATGTGTCCTTCCTAGGCATCGTCACTATCACCTGACATTTCGAGAGATCCTCTTGACGTTCAAGCATTGCTCCTCTCGACATCAATATCCTTCAGATGTGTCCTTCTGAAGAATAACTTTGTCATTTATTCCTTAGGATGTGTCCTTCCTAGGCATCGTCACTGTCATCCGACATTTTGAGGGATCCTCTTGGCATTTAAGGATCGATCCTCTTGACATCGACATTATTCAGGATGTGTCCTTCCTAAATTTGACAAATATTTGACATTTCATAATCTCGATATCGTCAAGCCTGACATCTTGCCATTAAAACACTTGGCATCTAGACACACTTGGCAAACACTTGGCACTTGTTTGGTTTTTCATCATGTTACTAGTTTTTCAGCAAGATCTCGACAACAGGATTTAGAGAAGCATCGACGTATCATGATGCTTTGTCTTGTCTTTTGACACTCATGTTACTAGTTTCTTAGTGATGTCTTGACTACGGAGTTTAGAAAAACAATGACGTATCATGATCATGGCTTTATTTTTTCCTTCTGGCAATCATATTGCTAGTTCCTCGAGGATGTCCTGGAAACAAGATTTAGAGGAACAACGATGTTTCATGACTTTTCCTTCTTGTCTTTTTTTGCTTGCGGTTGGTTATGACAAAAAGACTAGGGAAACCGCACCCTTAGTATGAGTCACAATCATCCTTGTTTTTGACTGCTTGTCTTATGTGATGGTATGACCTTGCACACCTTGATCTATGCCATATCATGGTGTTTGTTGGCCATTACAATAATCTGCCCAATGATGATTAAGAACAATAAATATTAAAGTCCTATGGTAAAGTTTTGAAGGATTTGGTCTAGGAGCTAACATGCATCTCCTTCTGTCTTGTCATCTTCTCTCGTCCATCTCTCGATGATATCTTGTGACATACAAAAACATAAGTACATACATAATCATATAGACATTGCATTAGGTCCATACATACATCATCCATATCATTAAATCATAGTCATGCATTAACATAATCACAAACATGGCATCCATTCAAATAAATACATTATGCATATCATCATCATCATCCATGGCATAACATCAGAATGACATATAAATAAACATCGCATTATCATGGCATCACATCATAAGTAACCATCATAGGACATATATGAGAGGACATATAAATAACATCATCCATCACAAATGCATAATCGACATAGGCATTGCATAAAAATACATCATAAATGCATAAATCAAATCAAATACATGTAGGCCACGTCAAAATTGCATCTATATATAGCGTCATTTCAAAAATAATAATAATGTCACAGGATAGAGTCATGAGATATCCCAAAAATAGAGCTCGCAGGCTCGATAGTCAATACATAATGGGTTATAACATAAAGTTTGAAACATGAAGCCAAATATAGTAAGCATGTCCCTAGGAAATGCTCTCCTCATCCCCTCATGGCAAAGAGTGTGGTGACTAAGAATTTGTGCCTGGCACTAAGGTAACCTATGGAAATATAGTGACCTCTGCCTATGAACCCAATGGAACTGACACTGATGGCATCATCTCCACTATAACATGCAGTTGTGATGACACTGCGACATGACTCTGTGTGGCAGAGGGGTATCTCACCATAGTTTGTACCTGTGATACTGAGGGAAGGGAAACTACAGGCTGCACTACTGTTGTGATTGATGGGTCTACTGAAGGAGGCTAACTCTGAGAAGACCTGTGGCTATGCTCGGACCTATGGGAATGGCTAGATCAGTGTCCTAATGACTGCCCTGAGGAAGTGGAACCCCCTTCTTTGCTCCAACTACTACTGCCTGACCTACTACCACTACCTGTTTGTGTCCTAGTCAAAGTGGGATCTCTCCTCTTAGCTAGCACGACCTACTCATATAATTGTCTATATCGCCCGAGCCATACACTAACCTTGCCAAACTCACATGGAAAATCTACAGATGGTCCCGTACAAAGTCGTGTAAACTCTATAGACCACTGCGTTACCTCCTTCTGACGGATCACCTCCTGATCTTGCTCTACCCATGTCACCTCTAACTATACATGTAGTGATCTGACCTGTGTGACACTCTCATCCAATCTCTGCAAATCTACCACCCTTTGGTTTGTCGTGGCATCATGGGGCAATACCAAGCTGGATGGTACCTCCTCTCCCTCCACCATGCTCTGTCTCAGCAGTCTCTCGGCCTCATCAATGGCCTCATCCTCATCATCCTCCCCTATATCATCCTCTCCTCCAACCCCCTCCTCCTGCAACATATCAACATCCATCTTAGCCTCATGTCGAACCGCCTCCTTTTCGACCTTCTGATCCTATCTGGCCTCCTCCTTGGCCACATGCTCCGCATGACCTACACCCTCCTGCTCCCATCTAGGCTCCTCCTCACCTGCCTCTGGGATAGCATCTAGTGCCCCTCTCACCGCATGCTGTCTCACCCTCTTGGCCTACCTCCTGCCATCTCTCCTCCATCTCCGACCATCCCCCTTATCATCCCCATCATCTCCATCATCTCCATCTCTCCCTCCACCTCTGCCTCCATCTCTCCCTCTGCCTCTGCCTTTGTCTCCACCTCTGCCCCCTCGCCTACCTCATGGCATGTGTGGTATAACCGATCTTCT